>CM055976.1:9500000-10080000 GCA_029531755.1 Holothuria leucospilota | reverse complement strand
CTGTCGAGGCACTCTTATTGTGTTAGTTTTCAGTGAATAAAAAACTGGTTTATAGGTGAGGAGAACTAGTACATATATGAGGCTCCACAACACAACGTGAACCTTGAGTTTACAAAGAAAATTTCACGCTTTCATTTTGAAGACTTCAAAGTAGTGGTTGCCCACCCCTAGTCTGGACAACTCCCACAGTTACGCTACTTAAATGCATACAGTGAGTAGTCGTGGCTCTAGATGGGGGCGTTTGGACCATGACCTCTCGTCGGGGAAGGCTGCCCCCGAGCTGGAAAATTTTCCACTTCCGTCGGGGAGCCTTAATGTGTATTATAAAATACGCAGTCCCAGACAACGTCCAGTTGCCTCTACTACTTGGTTTAGCTCTTAAAAGGGCAGATTCTTCAATAAAACCCACAAAATCTAAAAGTTTGTCAAAAAAAAACTTAACTTTCTTTAAGTTCCCTTTGATAAAATAGAAAGTCCAGACTTTAGTGCACTAAGCGTTTCGAAAGGTTTGAGTTCGAGATCTTTTTAGAAACTTGTCGACCTTGTATGTGCTTGGAGTTGTTTCCCCCCACCCCCGTCGAGGAGCTTGCAGACCCCTTTTCGGACAATACCTGGTCCCACTCCTGACAGTGAGCTAGGCCAGTCCTAATCCTCGTGGGTGCAGTCAACATATGCAAAGATTTCTAGATTTCAATAAAAAAGGAGACTCCGCTACCAACCTACTTTAGTGTAACTATCCACCATTAACTTTACTGCAGCCTGTGTAGATTACATGAACAGTTTTGATTTAAGGTTTATTGAGTAAACCCAGAGTATGACATGCACCGACATCTTCAGGAGAATGGTAAGCCGTTATAAAATTCAAGAGAGTAGCATTTACATATATAAGATTGTCCGAGAAGTTTTGATTACATAACAAAAACTCTTTATCTTTTCTGCAAATTATCTAATTAACATTGTTAACTTACTAAGAGAAAAAATGCAAAGAGAACCCACAATTGCAGTGTTTCAAAACCCCACTGTAAAACCTTTAAACTGTTTACACAGTAATAACATTAAAATTACAAACACTTGAGCGAGAGGAATTTTTGTTTAATATTTAATTTCTTTAAGGACCTACATGTCGCAAAATTTGATTAATTACTTGTAAGAGGAGTCAGTATATCCCTTTGACATATATCTGTCTTACAAAACTGTAAAATTATCAAGTGAGCTTTAAATGACCCCTCCCCATGCACCCTCCCTGTGCATCCTCACACTTAGGGGACAAGTGGTTATTCCTGTTTTAAACCATTTTCGTTCCGCTAGTATAGACTGGTTGTGTGCGTTCCCTAAAAACTGAAGTATCCTAAAAATATCCTTGTAGAACGGTTTTAAGAAGGTAACAACGTGGCCGGCCCGACTTAAACTCAATTGGTTAGAAACCGAGCTGTAAAACCACATCTAACTCTAAATCTAACTCAAGAGTGTCACATCTTGATGATTGTAGTATCTCAGGAGGATGATTAGTTGATTAAAATACTAAATCGAACTCAATACATCAATTGTTCATTTCTCTTAAATCACGTCGTCTTTATCAGTACTTGGTATTCGTTGGCGTTTTCTGCAGGAAAATGTAAAATTGAAACATAAGTAGGAACAACCCTGTAATTTACGACAGGTTAGTTCTTGCACAGCGATGAGACATTACAGTAAAAAGGTGAGCACGACTGTAAAAGATGCATGCCATGATAGGGAGTCTCATTCCCTATATCACTTCTTGCCTTCTTGCAGTAATGATTCAATTTGCCTTACCAACATTTGGGTTCAGCCTATACTCAATATTTTTTCTCATTGTATACTCCAATTCCTTGTTCAACCTGAAGTTAACTCTCATGGAGAATTGCCTTCGGTTAAAGTGGGCATAACATGGTCAAAGTAAGTTTCTCAGTAAATAATCTTTCGGTACAGCTTGAAATAATAGGAATGTTTTCCGGATTAAACTTCGTCCATATAAACCGGAATACGACCATGTGAATTCCCAAACAAGCTCACATGTCAGGCTCAGCCCATCTGAAATCCGAAAGCGAAGAAACGTATGTGAGCGCGTCTCAAGACATGACCTCATTGGCGGCACGGTCAGTGGCACTATTGTACTAGGCAGCTCACCAATCGTGCCACACATCGAATCATGTGCATGCTAACGCACGTTAGCAGGTTAATCATTGCAAAAACCTGTGCTACGATACTAGAGCAGCGCGTGTGACCAGTGACTAAATTGTGAATGATGCGTCGTTGCGTGCATTGTGACTGATAATGCCCCAGTCACACTATACAAAAACGCGTACTGCGTCTCCTTGCAACTGAGTCAAAATACAATTCATTACACTTTTGTTGATTTCCTGCATTCTGATTGGCTGAAAACCATTCGAGACCGGTCTTAAATCGCATTTAAGACCGGTTTGCTGACAGTTAGGAGAATTACAATGCCGTGGTTTACGTGCGCATGTATTGAGCGTGTAATACATTTCCCTTTGTTTTTTCGGAGTACGCGTACTACTGAAAACGAACGCGCTACATCGTGAAAGCGAACAACTCCCGGTACATGCAGTAATTAACCCCGTACTATACTGTGTGCCACTGTGTGTGTAGCCAACTACTGTGTTCCTGGGTATTGTATATATTGTGCAGTTGTGTTCTGTGTATGTTTACGCCGCTAACTGCCTGGTACTAACCCGCATAAATTTGACCCTTAGGGTAAGTGATATAAGACAAAAGAAAGCATATTCAACAAAGATATCGTATTTGTTATGTCAATCGAATTAGATTTTGTTCAAACGATTGAATTTTAAATGAATTTGTTTTAAAGAAGTGAAAATATTTGCGTGGTTGTCCACTTTCTTTTGGCTTGAAGTTGTGCGCTGTTATCGCAAGAAACAAAACATGACGTCATAATAGAGCCCATAGTTAGCTGGGAGAATTAAAATGCGATCTGTAAAATTTTGTTGAAAATTTAATGTTTCTGTCGATTTACAGCATTTTAATGTTGAGTGTTTATGAATGGGGATAAACGCAGGGTGCCCCTGTCTTAAATATGATTTAAGTGGCCGCTACTGTCGCCTCGGTCCGCTCAGCCTCTGTGATGACGTCATCGTCGGTCTTAAATCACATTTAAGACCGGAGACCCTCGCATTTATCCCCTTAATGTCTGTTACATCTCCGCATAGACTCAGTCGAGTTGCATTGGGTTTGCGACTAGTTGGGTCAGTTGCCGCCGAGTCGCTGGTTGCTGCGTGTGCTCCGGTGCGCCACCGGAGCACATGAAGCAACTGCTTGCAACTCGAAATATCTTGCATATAGTTGCAGTCAGTTTGCCGATGTACGGCAACAATGCTGCTATCTACTTCGCTCAGCGCCGAACATACCCAGCACGATTTGCATCTCAACTAGCAACTACGCTACAGACTCATACCGTGCGGCCTCATGCAGCGTCGTACTGCGCTGTACTGCGAACATTCGCAAACAAGCGCAGTACGGAAACACCCTTTTTCCCTCCTAAAAACTAGCCTAATCGAAGCATGCATGCGAACGTATTGCGAACATGCGCAGCACGACGCAGCAGCTACTGTGAACGAGTGTGTGCCTCAGCGCCTGATTGCAACCAGCTGCGAACAAGTCTCAACACGTTTGCAGCACGACGCAGCAAGGTGACTGCACACGGACTGCAACTTTTCCCAGCACATAATTTTTCAACTGTCGCCGTCTGATTGCAAACATGCGCCGTGTAGCAGTACATCGCAAAACGTTCACAGCAGATTGCAAAACGGTCTGTATACTTTGCATGCCCAGTCGTAGTCCGCAGTCTGCTGACCTAGTATGGGGATTCCCATACTAGGTCAGCAATATACCCATTGTCAAAATTGGGCTACCTCACCTTCAAAAATTTTGAATGGTCTAAATCTTTCTCAAAGTCACATATGCTCCCAGGTAATTGACCTCTATGGGTCATTTATATGTTTAAGACCCATCATTCTAAGGATACTAACACTCAGTCTCCAAAAAGAGACCAAAAATTTTGATTTATTCAATCGATCCTGTTTTGTTTTTTAAACATTCTATTAAGCTGCTAAATCTTGTTATTAGGAAGTTGTATGCTATATAGCACGCACTGCTGTTCAATTGTGACATAGTTCATAGCTATGGTTACGTTCATGTACGCACATACGCGTATATAGCAACAATCATTGCAGAAACGCACGCAGACGACGTTACTCTCACAGTAACCACGCGGGAAAAACTTTGTGTTGCAATAGCCTAGGCCTAGTTCAGGGAGCAAAGTGTACGTGAGAACTAGGCCTAGGTACCCTGGGCTAGCCCAGTCGCAGCTCAGGCTCCGACCGTGCTGCACACATTTGCCGTCGTTCGCCGATAGACGCAGCACAACGTAGTACGATTTGTGAATGGTTGCAAATTTTGGTTTGCAGACCATTCACAGTACATAGCAGTACAACGCAGACCGACGCAGCCAGGTAGCCAGGGCCGTAGCGAGCGGGAGGGGGTGGGGGGTGTCACCTCTTCCCCCAATATTTGGTCGCCCGTCGGGCAAATTTTCGGTCTGTCGGCAAAAAGAGGAGAGGGAAAGGAAAAGAAGAGGAAAAGAGGAGAGGAGGAAAAGAAGAGAGAAGAAGGAAAAAGAAAGGGAAAGGAAGTGAGGGAAAGGGAAGACGGAGAATGAAAAGAAAAATGAAAAAGAGAGAACGGGCCAGTCTTATGGCGATTTTCGGCTCTTCATCTAATTGGCCCATTCAAGTTGAAGGCCCGTCGGCAAATTGATTATGCATGTGACGGCCTTATACAGCCGTATCAACGGCCGTCGGTGTAATTGGACGAGTGACTGAGTCCGTCTCGAACTCGGGAAAAGAAATGGAATTAACGGCTTCCATACAGGTGCACTATTTCGGGTCATATGACATTCTCAAAAAAAAAAAACACTTTCTGCACATTATTCCCCACTTTTATCATCACCATGGGGAGCAGCACCCGATTACGGATGGAGTGAGTGTCCTTGGCCCGTCTTCCAAACCCTAACATTGACTTCAAACACATTTTGCAAACTTCTAAGGATCCGGTTTACCCAAAAACATCCTGAGAAAAAATAATGCGTGCCGTACGTGTCTTCCCTTCACTGCAATCTCAAGCTTTTAATTTTTGAACACCAAAATGAAACAGATACAGAACCCATCTTCAGATCCTGGCGTTCAAAGCATATTTTGAACGGTTGTGTTAAGATTCTGTGACTTTTTCTCCCATTTTAAACGCCGGATGCCCATTGACTTAGACCTATCGTATTTGAACGCCTGACGCGTCTAGTGTTCAAATGCTGAACACATAGTGTTCCAATTATGAACGACAGGTTTAGCTCCTGAAGTATAGTGGCATGACGGGAGGAATAGCCTAACACATTAGAATTAACCGGAATCTTTGCATTAGATAATGCATTATGTACAAAAATGTACCAATCCTGCATGAGACTTAATTTTTACAGAGAGATTATGCTAAAACCTCAGAGCTTCCGGGGGCACAGCCCCCCGGACCCCCACCAGGGACCCAAAGGCCGGCCCAGTGTTTTAGCCAGCCCCTATTTGTGCGACAATGTCGCATAAACGGCGACAAATGTCGCACAAAAAAATCTGACACGCAAATTCTACCCGGGTGTAAATTTTGAGGTTCCTCATTAGGGCAGAAATCCACTCAAATATTGCACCATTTGCGATCTAGGCACCTTTCAAATTCTAAAAATTTCCAAAGAGGAGAGGGACACTGCCTCCCCTTAGACCCCTCCCCCAGGCCATAGATCATTCAGTAAATGTCGCATTGAGAAAACGTCTACCCTAAAATACTGGCGGGGCTCTGGATCCCAATCGCTTGAAACTATAGCAGCCTGACGAGAGGGATAGCCTAATACGTTAAAATTAGTGGGAATCTTTGCATTTGATGATGCATTATGAACAAAAATATATCCATCCTGAGGCTTAAATTTTCACCCAGAGATATACTTAAACCTCAGAGCTTCCGGGGCTTCGCCCTCCGGAATCCACCAGGGGCCCAAAGGCCGGCCCAGTGTTTTAGCCAGCCCCTATTTGTGCAACAATGTCGCATAAACGGCTACAAATGTCCCACAAAAAATATCTGACAAGCTAGTTCTATCCGGGTGAAAATTTTGAGGTTCCTCATTAGGGCAGAAATCCACTCAAATATTGCACCATTTGCGATCTAGGCACCTTTCAAATTCCAAAAATTTCCAAAGAGAAGGGGGACACTGCCTCCCCTTAGACCCCTCCCCCAGGCCACAGTTCAGTAAATGTCGCATTGAGAAAACGTCCACGCTAAAATACTGGCGGGGCTCTGGATCCCAATCGCTTAAAATTATAGCGGCCTGACGAGAGGAATAGCCTAATACGTTAAAATTAGTGGGAGTCTTTGCATCTGATGATTTATTATGAACAAAAATATATCCATCCTGAGGCTTAAATTTTCACCCAGAGATATACTTAAACCTCAGAGCTTCCAGGGCTTCGCCCTCCGGAATCCACCAGGGTTCCTTAGGTAGGCTCAGTGCTTTTAGCCAGCCCCTGTTTGTGGGGCAATGTCGCATAAACGGCGACAAATGTCCCACAAAAAAAAAATCTGACACGCAAATTCTACCCGGGTGTAAATTTTGAGGTTCCTCATTAGGGTATAAATCCACTCAAATATTGCACCATTTGCGATCATAGGCATCTTTCAAATTCCAAAAATTTCCAAAGAGAAGGGGGACACTGCCTCCCCTTAGACCCCTCCCCCAGGCCACAGATCAGTAAATGTCGCATTGAGAAAACGTCCTAGCTAAAGCACTGGCGGACCTCAGGATCCCAATCGCTTAAAACTATAGCGGCCTGACGAGAGGAATAGCCTAATACATTAAAATTAGTGGGGATCTAGTTCGTATTTGATGATGCATTATCAACCAAAATATATCCATCCTGAGGCTTATTTTTTTCACCCAGAGATATACTTAAACCTCAGAGCTTCCGGAGGCTGCGCCCCCTGGACCCCACCAGGGGTCCTTAGGCGGGGCCCTGGACCCCACCCGCTAAAGCTCGTTTTCGCACTACGCATTACCAGATCCGTCGGCAAAACATAATCTCCACCCCCCACCCCAAAGATAAAACCTTCGCTGCGCCCCTGCAGGTAGCAGTACTGTCTGCGTCACACTCCCGCCCCACCCCCATTTTAGATGACACTAGTTGCAAGCAGTTCCATAGCATTTGCAATTCCGCGAGTTGCAGTACAGTTGCAAGCACTTTTTTGTAGTGTGACTTGGGCATAAGCATTCACCAACACCTTCACTGAACAGTACACAGAGTACGGGTGTGCTTGTTATATGGACTGACCATCCATGTACATAGCTGTACTGTACAGAGCGCCGACCGCGTTCTTTTTGTACAAAAGCAGAACTGAGGTTATGTAAGGAAGCTAAAACACGCGAGTGCATATTGGCCAACGATGTGCCTCGAAGCCCGCTTTGTGCTCTGTATGTTAGCTTCTTCAAATTCTATTTGTGGCGAATTGCACCAGTTGCACAGATTATGGGTGAATTCATATCTATACATGATTGTATTCAATATAGCTTTACGTTGTATTCAATCTTGCATTACCCAAAACTTTTTTTTGGTCGTGTCATGCCCACTTTTAAAACAGTAAATTAGCCTTACTCTCGTTCTCTACTGCAGACTTGTTAAGGGATTCACAGTTTAATCACGGAGTTGTCCAAATAACAGCCCCCTGGTTTAATCACCCGCCGTGACGTACATGCACATTTGCAGCTGTGCAATTGATTGACAAACAGGCTATACTACCACGATGATACAGTGAGCTGTGCAGGGTACCAGGGCGTATAACAAGGATTTCTGACCAATGATCGTCTGGTACCTTCCTCGAATCAGGGAGTTGCTATTTGACAAATAGCAACTCCCTGCTCGAATGCAGAGGTGAGTTGGTTACTGAAAACCTTCCAGTTGCTATGTGAAAATCAGTAGGTTCACTGATTAGCATTGTACTCTACAGTGAATATCGAAATTACCATATAGGCTCGAACATTTGGGCAATCCAAAATAAAAATCCTGGTTACGCTAGTGTTGAGTGCGGATTTGTTTCATCTATTGAACTTTTTCCAACTCGCCTAACTTAGAAAGATAATTTCTAAAACACTAAATCTCAAAATTTACAATGTTTAAATGCTTCCAGTCAGTGTTGTAGTACTCGAGACCGGTCTGGAGTCACGATTTTAAGGACTCGGACTCGGACTGAAGCAAGGACACGGACTCTGTCTCGTACTCGGCCATAAAATTACCAAGACAGGGCTCGAGATCGGTAACAGTATTTACACTTTTCTTAATCCGTTGTCTCATAGCATTTATCTTGTTCTCTGCAGTTCCTGTGCAACTCTGCACGGCATCTACGTCTTTGCAATATGCGCTGTCTAATTATTGAGAAACCGTAACGGTTCTTTTACGGCTTGCGCGATTTGGTTTCTCTGTTTTCCTCTTATGAACAGAAACGAAGCTACGTGCAACTTTTATCTGTCTAATGAAACCTATGATGTCAGAGGATAAAGGTTCATATTTTTAAGGAGATCCTTTTGCAGATACGAGCTTTTAGTAATGGTGTAATTTTGTTGGTTGGTTTCTTGACACTTGAACATATAATCTTATCGCATGCAACTGAAATTTGCAAAAAACCACGTCCATCTGGGGTGCATTGAGAACACTCCGCTCGCAAGCACTGTGAGCCTGGAAAGATAATATTTATCCGGCACTCGAGACAATTCATTATTGTATTATCATTAAATACTGACATTGTAATTATTTTTGTACCACCATTTAATTAGAGATGGAACAGGAAGATGACAAGGGCCTTGGTGCCCACGTCGGAGAATTTTGAATTTCTTCTCCAAACATGCTCCAAGACGGTACAATGACGTGTAAAATCATCGACAGTCGCCCCGACGGCTTACCTTTCAATTTTTCAAGGAGCGCAAATCCTTCAACATTAATACAAAACTTTAGAGTGAGCCCTTAATTTGGGAGTAGTTCCAGGTTTTCGACTGTAGTGAGAAATAATCCAAACGACTTTACTTAAAAAGTATAAATGTCCTTCCACTTTGGCTAGCTGCTATGACGTACCTGGCTATATCCTACAATGCTTCTTGTTAATGCTGGAAACAAAATCATCCTCAATCCTCATCCTCAATTTGTTCTCTTGTAAATGACACGATACAATAACAAAAAGTGTGCAGTTAGTGTTTTATACGTAGTTTCCCTAGTAGCTACCGGAATAAACCTGTAACGAAACGTTAATTTACCTTTTTTGGAAGTGTACTAAATTTCTAGAGATACGAAATGAAGGACGATTTGATGCACTAACAAGGTCTGGAAAGTGCCATTTCCTACAATCTGGGAGCCATTTAGGGTGGAAATTACGGTGGTGTTCCGCTTAGATAGTATTACAAAATCTTCAAGAGGCCATGCACCGACCATACATTTTTTCTTCGGCTCTGTACTTCAAAATACCTTCCTATGCATATTTTTTCTTATCCTTGGTGTATACTTCTCCACAGAGGGGACTCAGACTCGAATATGCCAATGGCTTGGACTTGGGGTGAGGACTCGCACTTGGTGGGTGGGGGACTCGACTACAACACTGCTTCCAGTATGGGAATTACCATCTGAAAGTAATTTTTAGTAAAAGTTTTCTCGCAATAACCCTACATGCCAATGGTGGTGGTGCTCTGCTCAGAAGGTGTTAATGCTACTTAGCCATCAAAATAGTCTCACAAATTACCCCAGGTTAATGACCTCCCAAGTGGGATCTCTTGATTACCCGTCTGACATGCATTAATCATGCATTGTCGTCATGTAGAAGCGACATTGGGCTGAAACTTTCATTTACCCAGTGACTGTTATATGCGTGTGTACTACAAGTATATCATCGGTGAAACTGTCGCTGTTCTTGTTTTAAATTCATAAGTACCCAATCATTTAGTTGTGGTGTTGTTGCGATAATAACAATCATTTTTTTTTTTTGTCAAAAATGCTTTCACAATTAGATCGTTTTCAGGCTGTTCCCTACAGTATTAAAAAACTGTCTGTCATTTTCAGTTATTATATGGAATTTTATTTTTTATCCGTGTACATCACAATTGGTAAATTAACAAATAAAGAAAATCTTTTATCCCCGCCTTCAAACATAAATTTAATAGGGGACCTACAAGTCAGCATCGAGTGAGAGAAATCTCTAAAAGTAATCAGTTCCTGTTGACCTGTGTAACAAATTTCAAAGTAAAAGTTTCCGTTTTATTCTCATTCAATCGAAATCAGCCATTGAAAATTCTTCCTTTTATTGAATTTATACGCATTAACATAAAATATGCTTTCACGGTGCTTCTCCTTTCTTGGAGCCATGACTTGTAGCCTTAAATCTCTGCCAGCGTGAAGGTACGATAAGATAAATTTATATCGTCCCCAATCAATATGTGGAAATTTGGCGTCCAGCAGCAAATCATACAGTAGAACAATGGTTCCCAACCTTTTACAGCTAAACGTCCCCCTTTACCAAAAGAGGATGGGCAAACGCCCCCCCCCCCGTCTATAGCTTACTATTGCTATGGATGAAACGACGATAATAAAACAAAACATACTGAAATAAAAGGGTAGACATACCGTGACATACATCGCTTTTACATTTGGGTTCGACACAGGGTAGCTAAACAGCAATGCTGGACTTAAGAATCTGACACCCTTTGAGATGGCGACTCTTTAACCTACGATTTACAAAAGCTGGAAGGCTTGATCGCGATCAACACGTCTTTGGTATTTAACTGACTTTGCCAGGGCCCATCGAGTTGTGGACTGTTCCCCAAAATGAGGCAAAAGGTCAACATCCAAATAGGCGACTGGGGGGTTCGCCCCCAAAAGCTGGGAAGTATTTACGATATTGTTAACACGAGCTAGAATGATGTACTGTCAGTCAAATTTTGGCTATCTTCCGATCACCTAATAACCTTAACATACAAACTAAAAAGATGGCAAAATCAGCCTTAGCCCAGTTTGTATTTCAATAATAAATAACGGGAGTTCCCTTTGATGCTGAAAGGGGCTTGACCTGTCACGGGAGGAAGACGGATGGTAGGGATGGCATGGGGAATTGAAAGACTTGTGCCAATAAAGCTGTCCAACAGGTAGAAATAATGAGAAAGCAGAAACTGGCGCACCGCAAAACTTCATTTTTCAAAACATTTTTAAAGTTTACTTCATATCATAGTACATTGCCAAAGTTATCTACTTTGTTATAGTTACCTACAATTGTCACTACTGTTAGTATGTCATGTTTATGGACTGCAAGGAAGAATAAACTACATTCAAGGTTAAATTTGCAGGACGATTTTTAGCTATGGCCCCTTCGGTCACCGCTTTCACTGTCACTGATGGGAATATACGAGTCCTTGCAGGAAAAAATTGAAATTAAACATTGTTACAGAAGATGCAATTTTGTGGCATCTGGGAAGGGAATATTATACCTATTCTACTTGTTGACTCCATTCATCTCCTTTTTGTGCGAACCAATTTGAGAGTTCAGCTAGAGAAAAGCATTTGGAATCTTGTAAAGCCTTGATTTAAACTGAGTATGCCCTTTTTTCAAAAAGCCCCCTGCCGCCCCCTTAGCGCTAATCGCCCCCTGATTTGTGCAAACGCCCCCGGGGCGAAAACGTCCCCGGTTGGGAACCACTGCAGTAGAATGTACAAAAATACAATTAAATGTACAAAACTCATACAAAACAAAACACAATGTAAAAATACATAGAAATAAGAAAATGTACAAATATAAACATCTAAAAACACAAGTACACATGCGCAGTAAAAAGTCCGATAACTTCCAAACAGCATCAGCCACCTATCACACAACTCTCAAGATACAAAGCGATGCAGATAAAGCAAAAAGAATAATTTGAATCTTTTTGTTTTTCAACCTTGATATTCCAAGTCTGTTGCCTAAAGAACAGAAGAGGTAGTATGGGTAGAGTGGATGGTGTTGTCCTATAAAGTATTGGTAGTTTTTGGTTCATAGTAACACAGGCGGATTTCCGAGCACATGTCATGGCCAAAATGTCGACTTGCTGGCTTTACAATCTTTTCCAATTTAACTTGAAGAGTCTTTCGTAAGGAGCCTAAAAATGCTGACAATGCTGAGAGTCAGTAAGCTCTATGTCACTAACTGATGCAATAGTTTGAGAATAGTAGTGCCGACTTTAAAATATTTTAGTCTACGTAAAAACCACAATCGTCGGTTAGCTTTATATACCACGGCAATCTACCTGATCTTACCAATTTTACCATCAGTGATGTTATTGTTATCCAAATATATGTAGTGGTTTACTTGTTCAACAATCTCACCATTGATGATTGGAAAAAGATCAAGAAGTGCAGAAGTTACAAAAGCCCTTATATATATATATATATATATATATATATATATATATATATATATATATATATATATATATATATATATATATATATATATATATATATATATAAATATATATATATATATATATATATATCCATATATATATAGGTAGAGTGACGTAGCGACTTTATATGAATGAGTCAATCCACGCTATATTAAATAGTCGCACAGAGACCTTAGGCCATTTTTCCTCTAACATGGGCACTTGCTTATACTGAAAGAGGATATTTCTTTGTGAATGGAAAACTTAGCCTCAAGCAGGATTCGAATCCTGCTTGAGGCTAAAGCCTCATTCACACGATACGATTTTTCACGCGATCTGTCGTACGTAACCATCGCGCGCAACAAATCGTTTCGTGTAAATGGATTTTCACGCTACCTTTCGTCGCGCACGACTTGTCGCGCCAAGTTAAGCAAAATTCGTGGCCCACAAAGTTGTTGCGTGTGAACGACTTGCCTTTTGTTGCGCGCGACTTTGTAAGTATTTTAAGAGATCCTTCCAAGTTCACCATTTCTGCGTTCAAACGATACGACAAAGGTGCGCGATTTTATTCAATGTGATGCAATGGATGACGAAAAGGTCGTCGTATGAGCAAGTGTATTTATGGGTATAGCCCCACATTCATGAGAAGTCTTTTGTTTTTCTTTAAACTTTACAACCAATTATCTCCTCAACAATCCCATGTTATCGGAATGTGATTGCATGCGAGGCATGGGAAAATTACAAACTTTACATTTCACAGGGAAAAGTCCTATCCCATTTAACTTCAAGGTCAACACAGCAGACTGAAAAAATGAAGGAAACATAGCATTCCTTATCAATGTGAGGAAATTATACAAACTTTACTTGCAAGGGCGCGGATCTATTTCCAAAGGTGGGGGGGGGGGGACTTTTCAGCATTTGTGAATCGCCGTCCCGGGGGAAGGGTCTTAAGAGAGGGGTGGCCCCCTCCATTTTGAAAAAAAAGGAATTTGAAGGTGTCTATATGGCAAATGGTGCCATATTTGGGCGCAATTTAGCTTTTAAAATGTAGTGTCAATTCATAATCTATGTTATAGGCCTATTATTGAAAAAGTGGGGGGACTTTTTGGAGATGTCCCCCATTCCAAAAAAGTGAGGGGGATGCCCCCTCCCCCACCGTCCCTCCGTGATCCACGCCCATGTTTACTTGTTTCAAGCTCACTTTGGGTCACAAATGTAACAACTTCATTTGCTAATATCTCGAGTAATACACGTCCGGTTTGAATGGAAGTTTTACCGAATTGCTTAGATTTAGTTCCTCTTTCACTTATATGAAAATTAATTTTTTTGCTTAGACTTTTTCCACATTTCCTGAAAAGGGCCCAAGTGCACTTCCTGTTGAAATTTCGAGCCTTTTACGCTGGCAAGAAAGACTCCGCCCTTACACGTTGAACCCCTTTCTCTTTGTAAAGTCCTGGACTTTACAACTGATGTGAACTTTAGTCAAAATCAATTTTAGCGATGCTTTTTGTTACATTTTGAAAAAGAGAAATAAATTAGCCTGGCTCATGTTGAAAAGGGTGAACTGGTTCAAAAACCATTGCTTTACAGTGAATAACCAATTCAACCAATTCAAATGTGGTACTAAAAAATGCCCGGCCTTCACTTGTGGGCACTGATTCTAAATTAGAGCTTTGAAACTTGTCATAACACGGTCTCTGTCAAAATTACTACTCCTCTCTTTCCTACTTTCATCAGGTTCAAGACTGACACACTCGCCTCCGCAGTACATACATATATGCTTGCACACTACACGAGTGGGTCATCCCTTGGGGAATCAGAGAAACGACTAACTTTTTACCACATTATAAGTCAACATGAACACACTTTCAATGTAACATTAGTTAGTTACTGATCTCATATCTTTTTTCATCCCAAGAATCTTCACTCCACTCTCATTTTGACCGACGTCTGTCATTTTGTTTAGCTACTTGTCGTGCTGCCCAAAAATCGCATGCAATAAGCAGGGCCGTAGCGAGCGGGGGTGTGGGGGTGTCACACCCCCCAATATTTGGTCTCCCGTCGGCAAATTTTCGGTCTGTCGGCAAAAAGAGGAGAGGGAAAGGAAAAGAAGAGATAAAGAGGAGAGGAGGAAAAGAAGAGAGAAGAAGAGAAAAGAAAGCGAAAGGAAGGGAAGGAAAGGGAAGACGGGGAATGAAAAGAAAAAAGAGAAAGAGAGAACGGGCCAGTCTGTTATCGGCTATTTCGATTTTCGGCTCTTCATCTTATTGGCCCATTCAAGTTGAAGGCCCGTCGGTAAATTGATTATGCATGTGACGGCCTTATACGGCCGTATCAACGGCCGTCGGTGTAATTGGAGGAGTGACTGATTCCGTCGGGAACTCGGGAAAAGATAGAAAATTAACGGCTTCCGTATAGGTGCACTATTTCGGGTCATATGACATTCTTGAAAAAATACTTTCTGCACATTATTCCTCACTTTTATCATCACCATGGGGAGCAGCACCCGATTATCCATGAAGAGGGTATCCTTAGCCCGTCTTCTAAACACTAACCTTGACTTCAAACACATTTTGCAAACTTCTGAGGATCTGGTTTACCCACAAACATCCCGGGAAAAAAATAATGCGTGTCGCGCTTGTCTTCCCTTCACTGCAGTCTCATGCTTTTAACTTTTGAACACCGAAACGAAACAGATAAAGAACCCATCTTCAGATCCTGGCGTCCAACGCATATTTTAAACGCTTGTGTTAAGATTCTGAAATCTTTTTCTCCCGTTTTGAACGCCGGACGCCTATCCACTTATCGCATTTTAACGCCTGACGCGTCTAGTGTTCAAATGCTGAACACATTGTGTTCCAATTCTGAACGACAGGTTCAGCACCTGAAGTACAGTGGCATGACGGGAGGAATAGCCTAACACATTAGAATTGACCGGAATCTTTGCATTTGATAATGCATTATGAACCAAAATATACCAATCCTGCATGAGACTTAATTTTTTAAAGAGAGATTATGCTAAAACCTCAGAGCTTCCGGGGGCACAGCTCCCCGGACCCCCAGAGGGGCTCTAGGGCCGGCCCAGTGTTTTAGCCAGCCCCTATTTGTGGGACACTGTTGCATAAACGGCGACAAATGCCGCACAAAAAAAAGAAATCTGACACGCAATTTGTACCCGCCGGGTGTAAATTTTGAGGTTCCTCATTAGGGCAGAAATCCACTCAAATATTGCACCATTTGCGATCTAGGCACCTTTCAAATTCCAAAAATTTCCAAAGGGGAGGGGACACCCCCTCCACTTAGACCCCTCCCCCAGGCCATAGATCAGTAAATGTCGAATTGAGAAAACGTCCTAGCTAAAGCACTGGTGGACCTCTTGATCCCAACCGCCTAAAACTATAGCGGCCTGATGAGAGGGATATAGCCTAATACATTTAAATGAGTGGGAATCTTTGCATTTGATGATAAATTATGAACCAAAATATATCCATCCTGAGACTTAATTTTCCACCGAGAGATATACTTAAACCTCAGAGCTTCCGGAGGCTTCGCCCTCCGGAATCCTCCTTAGGCGCGCCCAGTGTTTTAGCCAGCCCCTATTTGTGTGACAATGTCGCATAAACGGCGACAAAGTGGCACAAAAAAAAATCTGACAAGCAAATTCTACCCGGGTGTAAATTTTGAGGTTCCTCATTTGGGCAGAAATCCACTCAAATATTGCACCATTTGCGATCTAGGCAATTTGCAGATTCCAAAAATTTCCAAAGGAATAGCCTAATACAATAAAATTAGTGGGATCTAGTTTGTATTTGATGATGCATTATGAACCAAAATATATCCATCCTGAGACTTAATTTTTTCACCCAGAGATATACTTACACCTCAGAGCTTCCGGGGGCTGCTACGCCCTCTGAACCCAACCAGGGGTCCTTAGGCGGGGCTCAGGACCCCACCGGCTAAAGCTCGCTTTCGCACTACGCATTACCAGATCCGTCGGCAAAACATAATCTCCACCCCCGCCCCACACCCCCAAAGATAACACCTTCGCTACGCCCCTGGCAATAAGTTCAACAGTGTTTAACTTTCAACGACAAGGTCGCGCCCGACAAAAGTTAAGCAAAAATCCATTCACACGCAACGACAAGATCGCGCACAACTTTTTCAGAAAATCGCACGCGACTTTGTTTCGTGCGATAATTTTCATTCGACTAAAAACATTCATTCACACGCAACAAGGTTGCATACGACAAGTCGCACGCAGCCAAAATCGCCCGCGATCTTGTCGTATCGTGTGAATGAGGCTTAAGTTTTCCATTCACAAATAAATATCCTCTTTCAGTTTAAGGCAAGTGCCTATGTTAGAAGAACTAGAACAGCAATGCTGTTGTGTAGCTCACACAATTTCTCTTGTCTGGTAAAAATAGGAACTCAAAAGAACCAAATTTTATCATTTATTCGACATCAATTTCAACAAAACCTCCTTACCTTACAAAGGCAAAAGGCAAGAGAAGAGCATAATAATAAATGAACTCAAAACCCAACTGAAAAATCACAAGCACGTTTAGGCATGTAAACACTGCAACTGACACCATTTGATTAAAGATCTACAAATATCACTGCATATTTTCTAAAATCAAGAAGGCCTGTATAGTTTACATACTTTAACTAGCAGCAAGACTGAAATTAAGCTGATGTT
Source organism: Holothuria leucospilota (assembly GCA_029531755.1). Taxonomy (NCBI): domain Eukaryota; kingdom Metazoa; phylum Echinodermata; class Holothuroidea; order Aspidochirotida; family Holothuriidae; genus Holothuria; species Holothuria leucospilota. Next base: position 10,062,775 of record CM055976.1, on the reverse strand, counting down.
ATTAAACTGTTCAAGTTTGCAAAGTACATTTAGTTGCACCTACAACTCCACAAGCAAACATTGCATAGGTTTGCACTCAATCAAAACAAACCAGACTCAAAAAGCTGCTACTGGGGTTGAATTCAAAACAGTTACAGTACTGCAATTACTTGACTTGACCATCTCAACTGATCCAGGAACGAAATGGGACATATCCGCACAACAGGTTAAATCATTTTCCTTTCTTGTAAGCCAAACTGACCACAGAGTGGCTTCAAATTTTGTTATCATGAATCAAGTAGCTGCTCAGTGCAGGGAGTTCCCATGGAACTCCTCGCTTAATGAACCTTGATAATGGTTATCCCAGAGCATTGTGATTGCACAGGCCACTTGATGAACAAAGGCTGAAGAGTATCAATGGATCAAATTTCAAAACAAACCTGCACAGGCAGTTGCGAGACAGCAACTGCATGAACACACAACCAAGTAAACTGTTATAAGTGCAATGAATAAACAGCTCCCTGTTCAGCAGGCACAGTGAACTCCGCCCTACAAAATTGCTTAAAATCCAAATTTAACTTTTGTATATCAAAATGCAAATAGGCAAGTTTTAATGCTCTATCCACAAAAAATCATGTACAAAAATTTTAGCTCAAAATCTCCACACATCAAAAGGCTGAAAACTTTTGCTGAAAAGTTGACGGCATCAGCCCCATTTTATAACCTCACACATGTACTGTGTACATGTGTGAGCTAAAAATGGCCTAAGGTCTATGTGCGACTATTTAATATAGCGTGGATTGACTCGATTACTGCGAAGCACTTGTGAAATGTATAGATCAATGAAAGTAGTAAAAGGTTCTTAAAGTTTAGGAGAAAACTCCGCAAAGTTTCGGGTAAATACCCTTCATCAGACGGCAAAATATCAACTGATCAGTAAAACGCGAATCAAATGAAACAAACAAACGCGTGCCTACACAACTCGACCGATGCGCGTCCGTTGGCCGCGCTTGCAGAGTGTGTATATACACAGTAAAACAACGAAGTAAAACAATGCAACTGCGTTAACTACAGTAAAGCTACGCAACTGCAGGAAATATAAAAAACTCTGGGCAACTGCGTAGAATATATATATATGATTGAAGTTTAGGAGAAAACTCCAATGTTTCGGGTACATACCCTTCATCAGGCGGCAAAATATCAACTGATCAGTAATAAGTTTTTGAATACATATATGTATATATATTATATATATATATATATATATATATATATAAATTAATATGCTGGCATTACCTTGACAGCTGTTCTGCTTCAGCAATCGTCTCCGGAAGGGAAATTCCCTTTGTTTCTGGGAGTAAACATGTCAAAGCACTTGAAAGAAAACTCGCAGCAGCAAATAAAACAAGGGGAAGTGGGGCCCAAGTATTTGCCAAGATGAAGATCACCGGACAAAGCATTCCTCCTACCCAAGAGGTCAATGAACATGTTCCTAATGCCATTCCCCTGTATGGAAAAAAGAAAAAAATTTCGAACAGCGGAGGTTAGTATAAACCAAGTTTCAGCACGTTTTGCGTTCTGCCGAAATGAAAATATCATAATAACCGGACAGCCCAAAGGTTTAATGATTCCTTGCCGAAGGAGTTCCTTTGTTACACTGAATATGACGTTCATTCCTTAAATTAATACTTAATTCTTGACCATGTCATTTTTTACAATGTTTCACAATTTGATCTATGCTGACCTCACATGACCTTTGAACCCCTCCAAAAAATGAATAATAAAAAATCAAAAAAAAAAAAAAAACCAAGAACGTGTCTTAGAAGGGGTTCAATCCCGGGCCGTCTGTGTGAGAAACCGAACACTAATCCACTACGCCATCATAGAAGTGTATGATAATTCTAATTATGCTGTTGTCACAGAATCTTCTACTCGTGTTAGGTAATTCAAATTCGAATTTACTGTAACAGTTATAAGCTTGTGAGAAATTAAATGTTGTTCTCTATAACTTTATCTTTGGAATGGTAGGAAATTCAGCCCCTAACTTTTCGTTGGTCACGAAACGCCAGACATAATTTGGAGGTACAGCCCACTGTTTATCTAGTTAACGAGGTTTTCGTAGTATCACCTATAAAAACCTTCGACCCCAACGAATCCATATGGTTCTCTCTCTTGCAGTAACACATCTATATACCAAGTATGAAAAATATCCATCACCCCTGTACTGAAATATCGTGTTTTTTCAAGGTTTTCGGTTGTTTACCTCTGATGATTTGAAATGACCTCTGACCTTCACTGAAAACAATAAGTTCTCCCTCTCAACATGATAAAGTTATGAACCAAGTGTGAAAACATTGCTATTTTGAGATATTGTGTTTCCAAGCAGTTTTAAGAATTTCGTATTTCACCTCCGGTGACCTCAGATAATCTTTGACCTCTACCAAAACCAATAGCGTCCAGTTTTTGACTTTAATGAATCTACCTGCCAAGTATGAAAAGCATTCAAGCTTTCTACCTGGGGATATCGTGTTTACAAGGTTTTCGGTTTGGATCTCTGTCGACCTCATATGACCTTTGTGCTAACTCATACATACATACGCAGACACATACATACAATCTCGTGATTGCATAGATTCCTTTCGCCTTCGGCAAGGAATTAAAAATGCAGGATACCTGCAGAAAATGCACTCAGTACAGAGGTAAAAAGGGAGGTAGGTATCTGTTGTCAGCTAGGGACTTAACATTGTTTCTGACCGCTGTCCTGGTGGTGTGGTCCAAGGGGAGTAGTTGTTCCCCCTCCCCTTTGGGGACCTTGAATATTTGGGGGAAAGAATTAACTTCGTGCGAGGCAACTTTAACAAAAATTCCTCCAATGTTTTTACATTTCTTACAAAGCGGATACATAAGTTTTTGTACTTGAAATGTTCTTGGGCGGAGAGGGAGACGCGGGAGCATACTTCCTCCCACCACTTATTGACTGGGAAGACTTTAGCCCTAACCCCTCCTCACACCTACCCAAGCTTTCTACACTTATTTACGAAACCACAAAGTTCCACTAGTTTTAATCACAAAAGAAGGTAAGTACAGAACATTCTCTGAACATAGGCCTACAGCGATCAGTTGTAAAATCATAATTATTGATATTCCTTTCACCTGAGCAAAGTAGGGTACATTTCCGCTGTGTAGATTACAATAACAGCAAAAGCAGCCGAGATGGAACACTTTCCAATCATTCCAACGACCGTTCTAGTGGCCCCTGACGCTGAGAAAAGATAGTAAACTAGAAAGTTGACATATAGGTAAAACGGAATACTTTTTGCTCTAATCAGCTCGTTTGCTTTGCTATGTTTTTCATAGGTCAGTACCGGTATATATTTTCAATGGAAAGATTACCAACGGAGATTAATTGACTCAGAATTTTAATATTTGCATTTTTAAAACTAGTACTGTGTTCTATAATCTGTAATTTTAGGAATTGTCTACCCATTTTTGTTTTTAAAACTTCTCCACAAATGTGACACGTACAGGAGCAAGAAATATATATTGATTAATACATTATTTTACGTGTTTCATTACTTGACCAAAAGTTAAGATCAAAAATAAAACAGGAGGAAGGAAAGGATATGTTTATATTAACAAAAGACACGTCGATTATAGTTTACGTTACTTTCCTTCTTTATCATATAACCAGGGTTGGGAAGTAACGAGTTACAAGTAACGCCGTTACTGTAACGAGTTACATTTTGTGTAACGGAACCCTGTAACGAGTTACATTTGCATTTCAGTAACGAAGCAAGTAACTAGTTACAATTCTGTGTAAAAGTAACTGTAACGGCGTTACATTTGGGTCCGCGTTTACTTTCCCGTTACAAATAGTCACAATGACCACAAATTGCATTTTACTGGAAGTAGTAACAGAAAATTTTCAAATTGATGACACTTTGGTAGTAACATGTAAAATTATTTTCGATATAGTTATCACTCATCGCTATTATCGACGTCGCCCTCGCCAACAGCAATTTTATTCACGATTAGAATCAGAAGATGATATTAGATGCACATGCTGCAGGCTTACAGGGCCACTTGATTGTCTATTGAAATAATTTTATAATTGATTTGTGTGTCAAATTTATTATTAGTCAGATCAATGCTTATTATCCATGAGACCGAATCTTTGTGCGATTTCGTTGAAAAATACTGAACGTCCTCTAACTAATGCCCAGCCGACTTTATATAGTGTATATGCTAAGTAAAGTCAGGTGGGCCTTAGTTACTCATATTGTCCTTTAGAGGACACAGTGGAGATAGTGCACCGTGAGAAAAGAGAAACGGGTTGGCCCACATATGCATTCAAATACCAGGCTTACTTTGAAAGTTAATCATTGCCTCTTGAGACGTTACGGGCTGGACCCGCGTTCACTCTATCCTAGTCGGAGCTAACTGCGATTCTAGATTCCCGAATCAAAGTTTTCGAGCATGGTACTACCCCTCAAATTCCTGCCAGTTCTGATTCCAATGGCATCAATTAATTCCGAGACATGTCATTTTGTCAATGTATAGCATATCAAACATACAGATGTTTTAATTCTATCGTACATGTCCACCATTAATAAAGTCATCGTTTGTACTCATTTCCATAGCCTGGCCACCTCAGTAATTTAGTTGATTCATGTGTGTGACAATACTTTACATCTGTACATTGGGCACAAATGGAACTTTAAACACTTTTAATGTAACTTGCATATTTGAGAAAAACTCGGCTGGAATGAACTCCGAGTCCGAGTCCAAGTCCAGTTACATCACATTCCGTTAAAATTTCGATTCCGGAACCTTCTATTCCGGGCAAATTCCTAATCTATTTTTGAAAAACGCTCTTGAGACCTGCATTAAAGAGGGATTTGTATCACCCCAAGTATGACTTTTACTTGGTGGTAAGCCCCGCCCTAATTGTCTTTACTGCTTCTCCTTGTGCAGACACAAACATAGTTCACTGCTCAAGGCCACATCCTGGTGAGTATAAAAAAGACCCCATTTGCTAATCAAAACATTCTCTGTGCGTGCTGTGCAATATGAGCTGCTCTGCATCTTTTGAATTTCTAACTCTGATGTCAATCAAAGAGTAGTCACCAACTAAGACTTTTGCTTACCCCAACTAAAAGTCATACTTGGGGTGATGCAAATCTGTCTTTAAGCTAACCGAATCCGGACTCGTGCGTTGGAGCCCAGTAAATTATACGGTGCCAAGCGTCGGTAAAACACCATGCATCCATTTATATATCTAATTTAACATGTATGGTACCCTTATTTGATGAATCAAACGTATGAATTTTAGGCTATATCATATTCTTTCAATGTCCGTAACTCCTTACACTGGAATAATAATGAGGTTAATATAATAAACAGCAGAAATATTGAAATGGTCAATGGCGTTGAAAGTATCCTAACAAAGCTAATTGAAAGAGAAGAGAAGTGTCCGACTTAAAGCTTCACCTATTGTAAAGGGAAAGTGAATTATGGGCACATGGTCTGCATGTATAAACTACATATATCACCATTTCTATGCATTGTTTTATATCGACACAATGTGAAAACTTAAAATTTATGCGGAAATATCACTTAGCCCAACCTTTGCGGGTGAGGTTTTAAAATTCTTCTGTTAACAAATGTATTCATCCTCGTACTATACCATATTTATGCCCTTGAGGAGTGAAGACTTTTTAATTACTTGTGAAACAACGCTCTCCCATTTTCCCGGCATAGCCGCTAACCTCTTTAAATTAGCCGACTGTGTGATTGGAGTACAGTATAAAGATTTCCAACCACCCTCATAGAAGTACTGTCGTAACTGGAAAAGTTTTTGGTTATAACCAGATTCCTCTACAAATAGTTTGCGTAAGCTCCGACACAGTATCATGATTCGCTGCTTCATGATGAGCGTTAGGCGCCTCTGCGAGAATGCCCATCGAAGATCAGCTATCATCATTGACTTTCTTTGGGGAACACCTAAGGATAACCGGCACAAATGAGGTGTCGATCGTCTCATGTGCCCCCTTCTTACTATCTAATTATGTCCCCTCCATTTCAGGAACCGAGGTACCGTATATTCACCTTGAAGTAACTAGTTACTTTTGAAATGTAACTAGTTACTTTTCAGTCAAAAGTAACTGTAACTAGTTACTTTTTCAACATTGTAACTAGTAACTGTAACGAGTTACAATTTTACGGAATTAACTGTAACTATAACGAGTTACTTTCAAAGCGTAACGGGAACAACCCTGCATATAACCCATCGGCTTTTATAAATCGATGTATTAACAATAAGCTTTTCAGTTATCAAAGACATATTGTGAGCTTTTGTGTAAAGGTGGGGTGGAGTGCAGTCCAAAAATAAAACTACAACATATGTTACAATTGTCAAATGGTAAAAAGTTTCCACATTTGCTTCAAAAAGGGCCAATATTTACAAAGTCATATTACTTTTTGTCCATGGAGTTGCCATGGTGAAATTATTTTCCTTCGTTTTTCACCATCCAACTTCCTCTACTTTGGCGATCTCCCCAGAACTACAATAGCAGGCTTTAATGATTGCAAGTCATGAGAGGAACTGGGAGTATAAACAACCAGCTTCATGCCAAGATGTAGTGCCAGCTGCTATATAGCGTATACTTACATATACATATGCCTATGTACTATTGACTTCTTGAAAGTTTTACTCCCAGTTCCCATGATCCTATATATGCTTGACGTAATCATTTAAGTCTGCTATTGCAGTTACACACTATCTTTATAACATAAACTACATGTATATAAGATTTGGTAATTTTGTGAGTAAACTGCGTAAATTTATTGTTTTCCCTGGTCAATGGTTTGCCACGTGAAACCCTTTAGGGCTTGAAATTGAGTCGGCTGTTTCTTGGGGCATACTAACGTTATTTGTGTGGATGTTTCGTTGTAGTATGTGAATGGGGAGGGCGGAAGAAGTTTTTAAAATCAAACAGGCTGAAATACTGTTTTTATTGTAGAACTTTAAATGGTAATTATCAAAAAATTTAATTGATGCAGAAATGATGTAGATTTGCGATTATTCTGTTAAAATGTATTTGCTTTAGGCAATTTGAAATCCTTTGGCAGAGAAAATGGGTACAATAATATGTGAAAGCAAAATACTGTGTATATCCCCAGTCTGAAATACAAGAAAAAAGAAAAGATACGAAACTAGGTCATTCCGCATAAATGAGCATATTAGTCAGATGACGTCAGACATGTACCGTATTTAACTTTATTGTTTTTGACTTTTTAACTATTGATTAGTTTTCAATATAATCTATGGTTATAAATTAATTAAAACGTCTTATTTCTTGTTCGGATTGCAAATGCATCATCTATTTATACTACACAGTATATTATGGGGATTTTTCTCTAAATAAAGTATCATTCTGCATGCCCTGTGAACCGATGGAAATTATCACCTCCGTCAATATTTATGGAGGACTCAAAACTTCGATGAAGAGCTATGTTTCAAATGGAAAGGTTCAGTGTCAACTGCTTTCTTATTATGCTTTCATTTTGGACATAAGCAGCAAAGGCGCACATTGAATCACACAGAATTTTACAAAAATGTGAACCAGCACTGTAAGTTTACTCTTAAAAAGCAACTTGTAGCACACAGACTATACACTGCATTGAAAGTCGCAACATGCCGAGAATGAAAGTATGTTGAGACCAAACGAAGGTATTTTGGAAGTTGTGTGATAATTATGCTGTGTCCAGGGGAAACATTGTTATAAAGTGAAGTATTTGTTGAGAATGAGTTTTATATCACTTATGTAACAATTCAAGGGAAATTCACTGATTTGTACACCAAGTTAAATATCAAGTTTTATAATTACTTAAACAATAATGACAGATTCTCGTGTTAGTCAAGAAAAACAGTGGGATATAATTGAGTCCTCACGTGTGACGATGATTAGAATGCCTGCCAGTGCTGATATGGCAAGAAGACCACTCTCAGTTAGTCTTCGACCAAACCACTCTATGAGAAATATAGAACTACAGAATCCAAATATGTCAACCGCCCCAGAAATCAACATGCCCAGATAAATGTTAACCCCGAGACTCTCAGTAGACAGGATGAGCCCATAGTACATCAGGCTGACAGTGAACCTTGAAAGATAAAAAATATAACACGTAGTGAATAGGGTGGGAGTACAGACAGAACTTGTAGACATTTAAATCAAACTTGGCTAAAAAAGAAGTCTCCTGAGAAGAAACCCACTAGAAATGATAACATACATGTGTTTGTGATTAAATCATGTAGCCTAATCCCATGTTGCTTCATAAATTAAACTGTTGATCGAAGCTATGGATCGCTGTTCCTAAACCTTATACTTTACGTGTTTATTTTTGTGGAAGGAAGCAATGAATGAAATGGAATGAAAGAAAGCTTAGACTCTATGGTATGAAAAACATTTAACATTTTGAACAGGTGTTGCAAAACAATGCACGGTCACGTAATGCCGTTATGACCCTCACAGCAGTCGCGTACACTGTTTATCAGTGTAATTCAGTCATGTCAAAGATGATTGACGCATATCGTTCAATAAACATAAATACCGTTAGGAAGCGTTAGTTAAGCATTTTAGGCGTCCTGGGTGTTTGGTAACTTTGTAGAGACATCTCGGTTTATGTTAGGGGCAAAATGTAATGTACAACTGAAACTTCTATAAACTTTTTACTTACCAAATGAAAAGAAGACATAGAGACCTGTATCTCATCGTCGGTACACGAAAAAGGTCCATGGGAGAAAGATTTCTTTCTTCTATCTGTAGGTCCTGAAGAAATGTATAGATGGTATAAGGTTCAGGAATAAATATAACGTGATTCACCTGTAATCACACAATGGTACATTCACTTATTTGGACTTTTAGAAGGAAAACAGAACATTTGTTACGTTTTAAGACCTCACTCGAGTGTGTTAAAATGAAGTAGTAAAGAACACCATATGATCATACAAGATTTGCCTCGACAAATGAAATAGTGTAGTTACTCGTAGGCCTATATGAAAATTCCTAGAACAGCTTACCTTTAAATACATACTGCGGAAGTAATTGGTATTAACTTGTGCATGAAGTAAATGCTTTTAAAGGAACGTTAAGGTGAAAAATTTCGTACCACGTTAGTGGTCAATTCCTCCAAAAATTTGTCAGATATCTTAACCCTGTTGAACCGAGCTATTTTTTGCACAATTCGAGCAGCTTCCTTGTTCCTTTGACTAGAATAAAGCCACCTCGGCGACTCTGGTGTAACACTGGTAAAGTAATGAAAAGATTATCTTTCTGAAATTTGATGATGACGGTTGCAGTTTCACAACGTTTCAATAAGCAGTATTTACCTACATGGCGTGTATTTCCTCCTTAGAATGGTGGGTAATATTGTGCAACCCGAGCATATATGCCCAAATGCTCGGGTCTGAAGATATATGATACACATCAAAACAATTTTTCACCCTACCTGACCTAGTTAACTTGACCCACCTTTCACCTTTGTAATTTCACGTATGGTTGCATGGGTAGAGGTAAATTCAAGTTCTATCACAAGTGTGCTAGTAGCAATTGCTTATACACTGCCAGTGGTTCTTCCAGCACAGAACTTAAGACACAAATTAGCGGCACAAGCTTCATAAATTATCAGCATTTCATTAATTCACACAGTAGATTTAAACAGAGCTATAGCTGGACAATCAGTCATGTGGTCAACGGGGGGAAAATATTGTAATGAGATGTGACATGTAGTCAGCGGACAGAATCGAGATAAAAGGGATCTTAAAGTTACCTATAGCTTGGCTAACTTCTTCCATGTGTTTCCTTGGACTCATTATTCGCCATGTGTTAGTCACTGACTTTGTACACACATAAACGTAACTTGTTACTTTTTCGGAACAGTCCACTGTTGAAATGTCCGTATTACATTTACTTAATATTGCAATACGTTATATTGAACAAGAACACGACTTCATTGGTAAATACAATATCCAAACAATTACCTTGGTACCAAAATTGATGGTATATTTTAGGCATACACTTTTTCTACCAATGATCACACTTAAAAGAGGCGCCGCTGATGAGGTATGGGAAGTCTAGGTGATCCCCCCCCCCCCCCCTTCGTAAATTTATCATTCATACTTTCAGTAATTTAACTTACGGCAGTAGTAACAAAGTGAGAAAAGCCGGAAGGGTAATAGCTAGTTGCAGTAACCGCCATTTACGTATTAAGTATGCAGCAGCTGCCACAACCATTATTCCAGCTCCAAAAAAGATGTCCAGAATCAAACCAACGCTGCCACGCCTCGAAGGTCCCACCAGCTCTGAAACTTAGAACAAGTGAAATCAGAGATATGTTACACTTTTAAATGTTTATAGCACTTTCAACTTGCTTTCTTAGAACTACATTCTGAAAAGACCGACTATTAAACACTTACAGGTGCAATTAGGCTGCACAGGTGCACGATGGGAAATTTCCAGTGCACCGAATTTGCACCAAGGGCGCAAATCGCTAGTTTGCACGAGTGGGGTCCAGGGGTCCTAACGAGAGCCACTTGTGGGGTCCACTGGGCTGCGTATCCCCGGTGGGGATGCAGGGTACGAAGTCCCTGGAAGCTCTCGCAATATTGCATGTTAAAAGCGCGGAAATCGGCTCCAGTTTCTTAATATGTTAAGGAGATTTTAGATCATTTTCTATTTTATGAAATTCGATCTTAATGATTCAGTACAGGTTACTTAATGCAAGGGCACCTGGTGAAGTCCAGGGCGAATCTGAGGTTATTTCAAATATTTACGCTAGCATTAAGAGCGAGAGGTACATTTACTTGCTTTCAGGAATGCTATTGCCATGGTAAGTGTATATTTTTGTTACAGGGCTAGTCGAGCAATGAGCGTGACGAAAACAACTGCGGATGAAGCGGGCCAAACGTTTACCTTTTAAAACATCACTTTTAATGGTAAAATTTACATTTAGGCAGTACTTTGAAACACTTCAATTCCGAAACCAAAATGATTCTGACGGGAACATAAATCTGATTTATCAATACTTTGTAATCCGCTAGACAACACAATTTTCTTTCACACATGTTCTTGGGCAATATACCTCAGAACATACACACACTGCGGAAAACAATAGGCAAAACAGAAACAACACTCTACGCAAGATTCAGTAACACTAGGTCGGAAATTAATAATTTTAATGATGAAACTCAAGTGAAACGTCTCCCATACACAACACATTTCAATTCAACACATATAAGACAATATAGAGACAATGCCAGTATCACCGGTATAGAATCAATTACAAAACAATCACGCACAGCCATTCTCCACAGAGAATCAGTCTGGGTTAATAAATTTCGCACTCTGTACACTCAAGGAATCAATATTGACAAATAACCACATCACGTGATTACGACACGCCCCCACTAAACACATACATCAACCTTCCATAAGGGACCACAACGCCTAGTACGAACAGCACATCAACCTTAATATGTAAGATATTTTATATTTTTTTCTCTTTTCTAGTATTCCTGCACATAATATTATTTATGTTCTGTACATTTTGGTTCATGTAACATTAATTCTTCTTTCATTTGTTTGATTTTTCCAGAACCTGATGAAGGCCAAATAGTTAAAGACATAAAGCGACCGCCTCCTCATCTTTTAAGGAAGAGTTTAAGCAAAAAATAAAGTTTCGTATTTGAAGAGGAACTAAATCTACGCAATTTGGTGAAATTTTCATTCAAATCGGACTTGTAGTACTCGAGATATCAGCCAACAAAGTTACTACATTTGTGACCCAAAGTGAGCTTGAGGCAAGCAGGATTTTTATCACTTCCTCACATTGGTTAGAAATACTTTGTTTCCCTTGGTTTTTCAGTCTGTTGTGCTGACCTTGAAGTTAGTGGGGATAGGACTTCCCCCACCTCCCCATGTGGAATGTGAAGTTTGCGAAATTTCTGTACCTCTCATGCAATCACATTCTGAAAACATGTGATTGTGAGGAGAAAATTGGTTGCAAAGTTTAAAGAAAAACAAAAGACTGCTCATTAATGTGAGGATGTGATGTCATATGTGCTTGCTTCAAGTTAACTTTGTGTTGAAAATGTGACAAACTGCTAATATCTTGGGAACCACACATCTAATTTTAATGCAAATTTCACCAGCCTGGAATGCTTGGAACAATTAACACCCTCTTACATATCCAAACTTGATTTGAGCCTAGCCCTTCTTTTAAAGCGTACTTATTACACATGTACTATGAAGGAGAACCAATAACGTCTTGGACAAATGGCATCATTTCTTTCACTATATATATATATATATATATATATATATATATATAATATATATATATATATATATATATATATATATATATATATATATATATATATATATATATTAAATACCCTTTCAAAAACAGGGTGGCATTCCACATGTAATAGACGAGGTTTTACGGCTCAGTTTCTAACCAATTGATTTAAGTCGGGCCGGCTACGGCCTTTTTCCAGTTGTGGCTCACAGGCTTGTTTTCCCTACTGCATTGCTTAATATATGCTGAACACCATGCACAATTGCAGTAGGTTCCATTTTTAAAGTCTTCGGTATGACCAGGCCAGGAGTCGAACCCCAGACCTTCCGGCTGCAAGTCGGATACTCTTACCACTTGACCATGCAGTCGGTGTGCCACATGTGAACACACATAAACACATGTGGCAAGACATAATATATGAAAATGCATAAGGAAAAATTGTGTTGAGTGATGACACGTGGTATTGGAGCCAATATGACACACGGGACCACGTGTTTACCTGCACGATTGTCACACCTTGCAATCTGGGCCAAAGTGGGGAAAGCTGTGTCAAGTTGACACATGTGGCAAACCAGGACAAATTGTGACAAACAAGGCCTGCAATCGTACTATTGAATTTACTTTCCTCGGCAACACCTCTCCACACATTTCCACACTTAACCTACTTTACCCCAGTTTGTCACATGTTACCTTGTCAAACTGAAAGGTGTTTTTGGCTTTCCATGCACACAGTGCCTCATGTCCAACCTGTGGAAATGCAGTCACTGCATGGCACTTTGGAAATGTGTGTAAACTCTTTATTAATGACACACCTTTTCATGCAAAAATACACACTCAGAAAATTCACGACTCTACACACCTACCACACCTTAGCCGCTAAGTTTTCCATTCACATATAAATATCCTCTTTCAGTATAAGGCAAGTGCCTATGTCAGAGGAATAATGGCCTAAGGTCTTCATGCGACTATTCAATACAGCGTTGATTCACTCATTCATATAAAAGTCGCTACGTCACTCTACCTACTCAATATTACATGGGACGCGTTCCTATGACGTAACAATGGAAAGCTTGACTCATCAGTATTTAAACTTAGTTGGCCGCGCTTTGTCACATAGGCCTCAATGGCTCAGTGGTCAGAGCATCCGCCTTGTATGCGGGAGGTCGCTGGTTCGAATCCTGCTTGAGGCTAAGTTTTCCATTCACATATAAATATCCTCTTTCAGTATAAGGCAAGTGCCTATGTCAGAGGAAAAAGAACAGTTAATGCCTTAGATACCAACATATTTGCACCATGTTCATTAGACGTACAACATTTTCGAAGCCCTGCTTCTTCATTAGCATACACCAAAACCGTGCCAATACCAGCTCAGAATAGATTCTAACGAAGGCAGGTAAATGCACCCAAGTGTGATAATTCTCTATTACGCCCATTAAGCCCGTTCAGCTCTATTATTAAGCTCTATTAAGCCTATCTACAGCCACTTTTACCTAATGTTAAAAGCTATATCAAGGACACTACCGATTTTTTGCTTAAACTAAAAAATATTGATTTGTTACCAGAGGATTGCTCCTTAGTCACCCTTAATGTATCATCGTTATATAACAACATTCCTCATGATGATGGTATCAAGGCCTGTGCGCGCTTTCTGATCAATTCGGGTACTCCTACATCCCTAGTTTCTAATTTGTGCCTACTTATGAAGTTTATTCTCACCCATAATAATTTCATTTTTGAGGGCAAACACTATGTCCAGGCAAATGGAACTGCCATGGGGACCAAAATGGCCCCTGCGTATGCCACCCTGTTTATGGCAGCCCTTGAGGAGGACTTCTTGTAAGAACGCGCCCACAGGCCTTCTTTATTTGTAAGATTCATTGACGATATTTTCATGCTTTGGACCCATGGGGAGGACAAACTTTTGTCGTTTATCCGTGACCTCAACTCTTCACACAACTCAATCAATTTCACTTCTAATTTTTCCTCCAGTTCCATCTCTTTTTTAGATGTAGCTTGTGACCATTCAAAATTGTTCTAATCAGACATCGGTTTTTAACAAACCCACAGACAGACACGCCTACCTCCACTTCAATAGCTTCCACCCTCAACACATAAAGGAATCGATAGTCTATAGCCAAGCACTTAGGTATAAACGCATCTGCTCTGACCCCACTGAACTTTGCATTAAATTTAACGCCCTGAAACTACAGTTTCTAAATAAAGGCTATCCCCTTCGTCTCATCAATTACAACATTAAGAAAACCAACATTCGCTCGCGTGAACAACTCCTATGTTACAACCAGAACCGGCACAAAGCCCGGATACCCTTTGTTACCACCTACTTCCCCCAGTGCACTGTACTTTTCAAGCAATTCAAGTCCCTCTGGCACATTCTCAACCCAATTGACTCCCCAAAGTTTACTAATCCCCCTGTCCTTGCCCTGAAACAGCCACCCTCTCTGAGATCAATACTAACCACCAGCAAACTACCCCCGCTTAACCAGCCCCTACCTGGAAACAAACCATGCAATGGTCCCCGTTGCTTAGTATGTAAACACATTGTAACGGACTCGAGTGTAGTGACAGTTCCCGGAACCGACATCAACTTACATCCAGGCCCCTTCAATTGCAATTCAGCTAATGTTATTTACCTTATCTTTTGTAGCATCTGCCCCCATGGTAACTACGTAGGAGAAACCAAAACACCTTTTAGACTCCGATTCAATAATCACAAACAGACAATACGTAAAAATTCCCAGCTCCAAGCGGCCTCTCAACACTTTAACCTTCCTGGACGTGGCATTGACAATGTTAGAGTTTGCTTAATAAAAGGAGGATTTCGATCCAATTCTGAACGTAAAGCCAGTGAACTAAGACTAATAAAGAAGCTTGACACCCTTAACAATGGGCTTAATAGAGAATTATCACACTTGGGTGCATTTACTTGCCTTCGTTAGAATCTATTCTGAGCTGGTATTGGGCACAGTTTTGGTGTATGCTGATAAAGAAGCAGGGCTTCGAAAATTTTGTACGTCTAATAAACATGGTGCAAATATGTTGGTATCTAAGGCATTAACTGTTCTTTTTGCAATTTTATATATACTATACCAATACACGGAATCTATCACTATGCTATATATATATATATATATATATATATATAGTCAATCCACGCTATAGTCGCTATATATATATATAGTCGCTATATATATATAGTCGCTATATATATATATAGTCGCTATATATATATATGCTATATATATATATATCACTATGCTATGCTATATGAATCTATCACTATGCTATATATATATATATATATATAGTCAATCCACGCTATAGTCGCTATATATATATATAGTCGCTATATATATATATAGTCGCTATATATATATATAGTCGCTATATATATATATGCTATATATATATATATATATATATATATATATATATATATATATATATTATATATATATATATATATATATATATATATATATATATATAATATATATATATATAGTCAATCCACGCTATAGTCGCATAGAGACCTTAGGCCATTTTTCTCTAACATAGGCACTTGCCTTATACTGAAAGAGGGATATTTATTTGTGAATGGAAAACTTAGCCTCAAGGAGGACTGGAACCTGCGCCTATATGTAACAGGTCGCTGGTTCGAATCCTGCTTGAGGCTAAGTTTTCCATTCACAAATAAATATCCTCTTTCAGTATAAGGCAAGTGCCTATGTTGGAGGAAAATGTCGTATTGGCTCCGGCGTGCGACTATTAAATATAGCGTGGATTGACTCATTCTTAAAGTCTCTACGTCACTCTACCTATATATATATATATATATATATATATATTACATTATATAGGCCTATATATATATGTATATATATATATATATATATGATATGTTTTTACACTACTTTGTTAATTTTTATTCTTTCATTTCTTTCACCTTTTTTGATTTTGTTCATCTTCTTTTTTTCCTTTATGTTTTTCGCAGCGAGGGGGAGCTAGGCTACCCCGAAATCCCCGCCCGAGGCTGTATTGTGAGAGCGGGAGGCGGGGGTGAGAGAAAAATTAGAATGAGAATCACGTAACCAGTACTACAAATTGTTTTTAACAACGCTACAGTTTTGATAAATGATACCGAGAAGAACCATATACGGAATATGACAAGATAATGTTAATAAAATGAAACTGAACCATGCATTTGTTCCAGATGAATATCCATACTTAGCAAAATCGCCCCGAGAAAAGTATTGTGTGCTGATAGGCCAAGAAAGAAGCGAAAGGATGTGTACATCCAAAAGACGGGAGACACGGCGACCAAGGTCCCGAAAACTGCCGTCGCCACATTAGCAGAGAATAGACCAAACCGACGACCAAATCTAAAATGTGATTAAAGTCAAATGCAACATTGGTCTCTCTCGAAAATTCTCGATAATTTTTTCGGTATGCTGAAACGATCATATTAACAAACACACCAGATTTATGTTTTTATATGGCCTCATATGTAAAAACAGATTCCATGAGGCATTGTCGACTGGAATGCTTTCACTTAGGCTCCAAAATAGATTAGAACAATAGTATAAAACTGAGATGTTTTAGGCTACTTCAATTGTGTTAACGCATTTAATATGGCAAGCACGTGCATGGACAGCAGGCTTCCCACTTTCAAGTGTAACAAATTTACTATAGATCTTTGGGAACATTTAAGGTGAGCTATTTCCTACATCACGATTCTCACGGTCCAATGTAATAACAGTGTTATATCAGGGAAGTGGCATGCCCCCTCCCTGGTTATAGTATCATTTCCCATGTTCGGATTTAACAAGTACCAACTACAGTATGGTATACTTCAGTCTCAGTGATTAACGCGCAGCTATTGACAAATGGCAATGCAAGTATTCATAAAAGACAAAGGTTCAAAAGTGCATCAGTTACCCTCGTGATTCTGTTTAAATTTCAGAGAGTTTAAAGTGCAGAGGCCAAAAGTAATCCAAAGTGAGACACATTATACTAGTTGCACGGCTTCTCATTAGTAATTGCAATGTGTGTTAAACCTTGATCATACTTGAAATCATCAAAAGCCTAAGGGACTAAATGTCAACACATAAATGCATAAACCAATCCTGCAGTACCTGAAAGAACTTACACAAAACCTGTCTCAGCTTTAGAAGGGTTGTCCTAGTACTCTTTTACGCTTTGGAAATGGAACAGTTAACTCGTCTTCTGCGATATTTCCAGTCCCCCCCCCCCTTTTTGCCAACTCCTCTCGTGACCTTTTCTGAACGCATCATCGTCGTAGGAAGCACTGAGGGGGAGGGGGACTAAACCCCTGGTAAATATGTGGTGGGAGCTTAATTATGCTTCCCCACTTTTCAAGGACAAAATCCTTTTTTGTCCATTCTGTGAAATTATTCAAACTTCTGTAAACTTTCATTTTTCAATTAAGGTTCTTCAAAACCCGTGCATAAGGTAGCATTAAATTTCGTCTAAACAACCTCAAATATTCATTTTTTTTTAAACGAGAGGGGGATACCCCGTCCCCTCAGACCAGCGGACTAAAAGGTTCAGCACCCCGAACGACCCCTTAACTGTAACTGAGAACACCTTTCCAAGGCAATGAATCGTTTTGCTTTTAAATGCTGCTATATGAATTTGTGATCAATTCAACAGAATGGGTGCTTTTTAAACTTACCAATTTAACCAAGTTGACCCATAACACTGTGTCTTTTTGTCAGTATCTTACAAAATATCATTAGGTAGGCCAACTCACTTGTCGCAAATGGTGCCAAAAGATGCTGCACCGACCAAAATACCAGCGAAATATACCGATTGTGCCATATTAGGGAGGTTTTTTCTTTCACATACCAGATCAAACTGTAGGCAAAAGTATGTAGTTGAAAGTGAATATATCAAGTTTAAGAGCCTTTTTCCGTGCGAATAGGCAGTGACATTATTAGGCGTTTTATTTCATACATCAAGTTTAAAAGCATAAGCTCAACTGCGCAATGGCCATGGGGTCAGTTGGGTTAGGAAAGTGTAAGGAAAGCGTAAGGAAAGCGTAAGTTGCTTTCCTTACACTTTCCTAACCCAACTGACCCCATGGCATGGTCCGTCAACTGTGGGACATTGGCAAAAGATAATATGCGTTACACATAAGTATAAACTGAGCAAATATTATCAGTCAAAGGTCACTAAGGGGAAAATGACTTTAAATCAGATGTAGGTCACTTTCATGAAGCCCACCTACCCACCAACCCACTCACCAACCCACTAAAACCACTCACTCACCCACTCACTCATTCACCTACCCACCCACCAACCCATTCACCAACTCATCCATCCATTCATCCTTTCACGAAATTTATTCTTTCATTCTTGCACATGCATCTTGTACAAGAAAAATACAGTAGTATCCTGCAACAGTACAACAGTACACCAGAAAAAACAGTAACATTTTTATCGAAATAAGCATTACCGTAAAAATGAGGTATCAAGGTACTTACGTCACTTATAATTGAAGTTTTGTAACGAGTTCTGTCATAAATCCAAGGACCATCACATGGCACCTGTTCTGTTAAATTAAATATTTCCAGATCTAAAGACTCGGGGCATGTTTCTTTCCATGTAGATGGAAACGTATATCTGGAACAATGTTGAAATTCTCCTAGATCATTCAGCGGTATTGATAGATTTTTTGTCAGCTCATCGCAGTAAGAAACTGGATAATTGCCTTCCAGGTAGCAGGTACAATTTTTCCATTCTGTAACATCGCACCAATGGTCAGCATATCCAGCTAAAAATACTTGCGACACTACATTCATTGGAGCTACAAGAATGCAAATTGAAACAAGGAATAATATCAGTTTCTGATACAATCCAAAATCTCCAACGTGATGAAGCACTTCTTCGTACAGCATTTTTAGTACTCTCTGTTCATAAGTATAGTGACTGCTAAGTTCTGATAGATCAGGATCTCGTATAAGCTAGACACTTGGCTACACGTTGACCGATCAATTGCACCTGACTTTAGTGACTTCGATGTCATAAATAGCAGCTTCAAAGTTCACCATGTTTTCGGTATATGTCTTCATAAGCGTAGGCGCTTTTGATTGGTTCGTTATGGCCTCAGTACACAAGTAGAAGCTTGGCTAGTGGATATATACTACAGTTACTCACAATGTCGGTATTCTACGAGCGTTTGCTCAGTGTCCTAAGTTAAGGCAGGGGATACAGAATGCCTTTCTCTGGTAAAGAAAGCATTCTATTTCCCTAACGCTCTATGGGTTTTGCTTCAATTACTTCAAAGTTGTCAAATTTACGGACACCTAGCTGTTAACACGAACGGATGGCTGGCCATTGAAATAACGTTAATTTATATGTTTAGACGTTAGGGCGAATTTATTTCTTATGTATTTTATTATCTTTTTTTCGCCCTATGTACAAGCAGATATGACAATTTCCCCTTAAGGTGGGAATTAGCGTTATATATATATATATATATATATATATATATGTTTATGATGTTAGATCTCATCAGTGCAGCTCAGTATATATATATATATATATATATATATATATATATATATATATAGGTCGATAAAGGTTGTAAAAAGTGCTAAAAGTTTGCGGAAAATTCCACGACGTCACGGTTTCGGGTATAGACTCTTCATCAGGTGGCAAAGAAATGCAACTGAATAACAATAAAGTAGAAATAGAGAAGAAACACATTGAAGAAAGGCACGAACAAACCGGTCGTACAGAACGAACACGGTTTAAAAATGCGAATGGAGGCTGAGAAAAACTGGTAAAAAGAAATGAAAAGGGGAGCAAGTTAAAAAAAGGTCCATTGTAATGTTAAGACCGGACCTTTTTTAACTTGTTCCGCCTTTACATATGTAGCCTACATTAATAATAGTGGCGTAAAAGCAAAAGGCTTTCATTAAAATCATCAGCGAGTTTTAGCTTGAAAATCACCATCGAGACGAACCTCCACCGCCGGTCGTTGACTTTCATTTCGATGTTACGTTCGACATGATAGATAGTACCTCGCTCTCTACAGCAAACCCCGGCGACACCACCTGTTCATTCACACTCAGTCAAATCAGCCAACCAATAGACTCAAAATATTCCCACGGCAGTTGACAAGCATGTGGCAGAACTTTCTTGCAACCAAGCATCTTTTGACGCTGCAGCACCTGCCTACCAACAGGCACTCGGGATTCTACCGGTTATCACCACAAACTATACCCAGTGGGTGAGCTACCAGCCTAAAGACGATCGAAGAGACAAAGGCATAGGAAGGCCATATGGTTCATCCGTCCATATAGACGCAAAAATAGTCAAATCGAATGTCTGCAAAGGCGTAGGAGGCGGGGGGCTGGGGCTGCAGCCCCCCAAACAAAAATTTTTGTGAAAATTTGGGCAAAATGCTGAGAATTTTTCAGGCACCTACTGAAAGAAAAATAATGCAATGATGTAGCTAAAGGGTATTAAAAGTTTAAAAAACTTCCTTGGTAATTAATATAAGGGTTTGATCTGAATTGCACCAGCACCTATATATTCCGTATTAATTCATCAGTGTGTTTCTTAATGGTTAAACTTTTATTATGATTATCAGTGGTGTATTTGAGAGGCCATTGGGCCATGACCCACCCTCACTGATGTGGCACCAGATTGCATGTAAGGACACCTAATTTTTCAAAAACGTTCAAAGAGGAGGGGGTTATGCCGATTTTTTTTTTTTTTTTTTGTAGTACCTAAAATACGTAAATGTTTTAATACAAATTTTATTTCAAAGGTAGCACATGTTGCACCAGATTGCATGTAAGTACACCTAATTTTTCAAAAAATTTCAAAGGGGAGGGGGAACCACTCCCTTAGATCCCTCCCCCAGGCCGGCGATCAACGGCTTCCGCCAAAATTAAGACCAATGAAGAAGGCAGTATATATAACACGGCAAATTATTGTGTGTAAAGGCATGCAGTGTGACTACCGATGCATGCCTATATGATATGTACATTTACATGTCGAGTGTGCGTGGAGCGTGCGGAAATTTTTGGGTATATATTTCGGGCAAGTCGTTCCAGCCCCCCCCCCCCACCCCAATCAACTTGGGCTCCTACCCCCATGAAAGTCTGTAGAACCTTCCTCAAGCTTCTAGCCAAACACTACTTTCCCGAGTCACGAGCTGCACAATAGGCCTGTATGTTCAACAAAAACACCGTGAAAAGTTGCATGAAAAACATGAAATCTGTCATAGAGGGTCATAGCAGGGAGTTGTTAAATAACAACTCCCTGGTCATAACTCTAAGGTGCTCTCTAAGAAAGTTCTACCAGCCCAAAATCATGGATATGATTGGAGGGTCAAAGAGTCTTTTCATCCTTGAAAGTAAATGCCTAACACTAGCCATCGTTTACAATTACTGAAGGGAAATATTGCTTTTGTTAGACTTTTTATTTAACCTGTCCTCTTTTACAAACGGTCAGGTCCCGTTTGAGGAAAGAGAGGTTTTATTTATTTATTTCAACTTTCAAGGGTAAAACTTATTTAGCAATACAAAAAGAATGCTAATCTTACATGAGGCCCTCAACATAGTTTACAATTTAACAAGTATAAAAAGTAAAAACATGTATATATGTACAATTAAAGAACAAAAGGTAAATGAAAGTAATTACACAGAAGAGAACCTACACAATACTAGAATGACAGTAAAAACAAAGTACAAAAAAAAAAAAAAAATAGGGTCATGGCACGTAACAAAATTGTATAACATTGAAAATCAAATCTTTAAAACGTAAAAGTGTGTTTGCATGTTTCGTGTTAACATTAAGTTCATTCCACTCTTTTGCTGCTAAATAGTTAAATCTGTTTCTATGATATTCCGTGTGTCCTCCTGATATGTAGAAATTCATTGACGATGACGATCGTAGCGCATGGGTATATATATATATATATATATATATATATATATATATATATATATATATATATATATATATATATCAGTTATAGGAATAAACAATTCTTTCAAATAAGATGGGGGTAAGATCATTTATAATTTTGTACTACATTATCATTCTTTTTTTCTATATGTGTCTGTCAAAAGTCTTCCATCCTAGTTCCTCAAAGAGCAGTGTCGATCTCTCAAAATATGATGCTTTTAAAACTATCCTAGCAGCACTCTTTTGTAACGTTAAAATTCTTTCTTTGCTCCCAGCATTGTACGTTCCCCATACAAGACAACAATGATCTAAAAGTGGCAAGATGTATCCATTATAGAATAAAATAGAAGTGTCCTTATCTAAAAAAATGTTTTATTCTCCTAAGAAGGGCAAGTCTAGAGCTTATCGTATTACATACAAAAGTAACTTGTTCATGCCATAGTAAATTACAATCGATTCTTACGCCTAAAATTTTACAACTAGTTACATTGCTAAGACAATGACCATTAATAGAAATATTCAACTCTCCATCATTCAACGTCTGACGTGTTTTAGATCCAACTAGCATGGTGCTTGTTTTATTAGTGTTTATTACCATCTTGTTGTTTTTGCACCATTTCCTTATGTTATCAGCATCTTCACTCAACTTATCTTTGATTTCGATGAGATTGGTTCCAGTAACATGAAAAGTAGAGCCATCAGCGTACATATCTGCTTTACAGTGCTTTAGGCATAATTCAAAGCCATTGATATATACAGGCGCGGATCCAGAAATTTTGAGGGGCGGGGCCCAAGATGGAAAACCTCATGTGCACCGAAGGTGCACCACGAGCGCAAAGCGCGAGTCCCTACGCGTGGGGTCCAGGGGCCCGCGTATGGGACCCTGGCTGGGTCCAGGGACGGAGGCCCGGTGGGGGTCTAGGGGGCCAAGCCCCCGGAAGCTCTCGCAATATTGCATTTTAAGAGCATAGAAATCGGCTCCAGTTCTTATGTCAGTGAGATTTTATACCTTTACATGTTGCATGGAATTTGATGTGTATGGCTCAGTATAAGTTACTATATGTACCTGCAGAAGTTACGGAGAATCTAAGTTATCTTAAAACTTACACGCCAACATTATGAGCCCGTGTAGGTAATTTGAAATGACTTTTGCCATAATGAGTGTTTTATTTTCGTCATACGGTACTCGGGTATAGGACGTCAGATGAAACAATTGCGCGCGAAGCGCGCCGAAAATTTTAATTTACATTTAAAACCATTGCTATGACTAACGGTGTCAATTCCCTTTATGTGTGTCTGTCAATTAGAAGGTGGGTTCGATACTAAGTTTTCAGTTCTCATAAGAAGAGGAGGGTGAAAAAATGAATATCAGTTGTTTTACATCCTTACAATGCTGACTCTGAAATCACGTTTATGCACACGAATAATTGGCTTAAGCCGCGGTCACACTACAACGAATTCGGATCGGACTGCGATCCGATTTTTGTAAGTTTTTATCAAAATCTTCTCCATTTCGGGTAGGAAAGAACCCAAAATTTGCCAACCTGTGTAAATATATGATTTGCATCAGAGGTCTATGAAAATAAAATGTTACCTGATTTTTTCGTAACGTCACACCGACAAACAGCTTTTATCGGACACGCGTAGTCCGATAAAAGCTGTCTGTCGATGTGACGTCATGAAATAATTCGTATAAATTTAATTTTCGTAGTCCTGCGATAAAAATCATATAATTACACAGGTTGGCAAAATTTTGGGTTCTTTCCGGAATCCGATCCGAATTCGTTGTAGTGTGACCGCGGCTTTATGGTAGAACCCCACCGATGAGTACTGCGAATACGTTTGGGACCTTATTGATAGTAAAAGGAGCAATTCAAGGCTAACAGTGCGCAGATCAAGCAAAAATCATGATATTGAGAAGACTTTGCAAAAATCGTGAAAGATTTCAAATGATTTTTGGTAAAAAGTGATAAAATAAATCCATCACTCAATAAAAACCTACCTCTCTCCGTGAGCGTAAACAATTGCGCGCGAAGCGCGCCGAAAATTTTCGGTATAGATCCTCCCCGGAGCTCTGAATTAATTGTACACTGAAAAGGGGGGGGGGGAGACCAGCAGGACTCTCATATATGGGAGGAGAGATGATATATCACCTTCTTTATGGACTTCTGAAGGGTATACCCTTCAGAAATCTATGACCGATGGTGCCGGCGGGGGTTGGTGATTGGGGGAACCGCAGATAACTGCTAAACCGTGTCCTTTTAGGCACTGGGATTTTGTATACGCTATATGCAAGAATGGGAGAGCCTTTTCTTATTAGTACATGAGAGTGCAATCCCAGGAAGGGGTTTACCCTCCCCTTTGAGAAATTTTTGTTAATTTTAGTGGGCCTATATGCAAAATGGTGGAATCTTTGGGTCATTCTAAAGTGATTGCATGTTAAGAAAATGTCCACAATTTAGTGAATTCTAACTTTTGTTCGGGTGAAAAAGGGGAGTAAGAGACGGTTAACATACTGTCTTCAAACCTCCTTAAGTCCCAGGAAAAATCATGGGCGTGGATCCATCTCCAAAAGTGTGTGTGTGGGGGGGGGGGACTTTTTCACATTTGTGAATCGCCGTCCTGGTGGCGTGAAAGAAGCAGTTGGTGGTAGCCAGAATTTGCGTCACGGGAAGGCAATAAGTTTTGTGATCTTCGGCATGGGGGAGGGGTCTAGGGGAAATTTTTCTAGAACTGAATGCCCTCAGATGCGATTTGGTGCAACAAAAGTGTACGATTTTTAGATTATTTTTCTTCTAAAAATTTCGTTTTCCTAGGCATAATTGCAGTCTGTTCCATCATTTTTGAAAAAGTGAGGGGGACTTTTTGACGATGTCCCCAAAAAGGTGAGGGGACCTGTCCCCCCGTCCCCCATGATCCACGCCCATGGGAAAATTGTACACGCAATTATACCTGCGTGGAGTCCACAGAAACATTCTTGGACTATAATAAAATTTTTCCTTTTCATTTTTAAAAGGATATCCAAGGTCGACAGAGAACAGTATAGAGCCTCCCGGGAGCTCTAAATTAGTTACAGTATACAAAAGAGGGACCAACGGGATTCTCACTACCCGACATCCATATGGGAGGAGATATGATATATCACCTTCTTTTTAGGTATAGCAAGAGGGATGGTGGACAGGCAAAATTTGTTTCAGAAAAGATTTTCGTCATTATTGAACGTCGCGGTAAGATGTTTGGAAAATAAGCAACGGCAATTACGTACTTTCAATCTTTCAAATCATGTGCTAGACTAGATTAGTCAAAGATCCCATAATGATGAGAGCCCTATAGAGAAGGAGATGTACTTTTTGGAAAAATGTTGCATTGGAATAATTTCTTGCGTCATAGCTTTGTCAATGGTATATAAAATCGGGTGTAAACGCCGAAATTTTGCATAAAATATTAGTCCATGACAAACCTGCATTTCAGAACCTGGATCGGACACTGTCACTTTCCCACCAACCTATGCTATTCAGAAACGAATCTTCTGACTGAGAATTCTTGAAAAACACTTTTGCTCCTTTGTTCCCCCGTGAGTAGCTACCGAAAGCTATTGATAATAAGGACAGCTCTGAAACATAGCTTGACGCTAGCGGAGCGTGCGAAAATTTGGAATTTGTCAAGAATTTCCAAAACTTATGATAGTTTGAGAACAGTTTGTGAAAGAAAATGGTTAGAACAAATAAACCAGTCATCAAAAATACATCTCACCCTACACCCTCCACAGAAATCTGTAGCTTAAACGATTTTGGGACCATTTTAAAAAATTTTCAAGAATCGATCGGGGAGGGCGGGGGACACACGTCACCCATTGCCCACTGTGCCGACGCCACTGTCTGTAGCTTAAAAGCCTTTTAAGTTCATTTTAAAACTTTTCAGACAGTTTCGAAATCGAATAGGGTATGCACGCCGCTACTTTGCCTGCAACAGCTGGTGCCACTGTGCACAATAGCACGTCACCTGACAGCTTGTCTTCTCTATTCATTCTGCAAGGTCTGTATGGCGAAAACTTTGCCTCTCAATCCCTCTAGATTACAAAAAATTTCACTCTTTAACACAAAATAGTTACTAAATGTCAGTGCAGCTAGCCGAGCCCATACTACATATGTCACGATGTTTACTTATTTAGATCTTAAGTCAAGGATCATTACTCAGCTATTCACCTGTTTTCGAACATTGTAGCGCTCCTTTCGTCGCCAACCACTTTAAAAGATATATAAAGAGATAATCCAACGATAGCTCCACCCAACCCCTATAGAAATATATACTTTGAATACGTTCTTAGACACTTTTATTCATTTTTTGCTCTTAATCTTTCTTTCTCCTTTTCTTTTTTTTCTTTTTCTTCTTTTTTTCTCCTTTCATTTTTTTCGTGGCGAGGGGGGGGGGGCGGGCCCCCAGGCCCCCCGGATCCGCGCCTGGATATATAATAAAAATAGGAGAGGGCCAAGTATTGAACCTTGTGGCACTCCGCTCACTATGTTCAAGTACGATGATTTGGTACCTTTAATTTGAACACATTCTGTCTTTTAGGTAAGACACAAACCACGTAGTAGCGGAACTGGAAAATTTATAAGCTTTTAACTTATCTATCATTATTTTGTGATCTACTAAATCAAATGCCTTGCGTAAGTCAAGGAGAATAACTCCTGTTTGTTTACCCTTATCTATGGCTTCCATCCATCCATCGGTTAATTTTAACAATGCTGTTTCGCAGGAATGTTTGGTTCTGAAACCTGATTGGGCATTACATAGCAAATCATATCTACATAAATAGTTATATAAAGACTGGTGGACATGCTTTTCAAACACCTTTGACAGGACAGGAAGAATTGATATAGGTCTGTAATTAGAAATATCTAATTTT
Source organism: Holothuria leucospilota (assembly GCA_029531755.1). Taxonomy (NCBI): domain Eukaryota; kingdom Metazoa; phylum Echinodermata; class Holothuroidea; order Aspidochirotida; family Holothuriidae; genus Holothuria; species Holothuria leucospilota. The sequence continues at coordinate 10,035,564 of CM055976.1, read as the reverse complement.
GAATCACTCTTATATATTGGAATAACCTTGGCCAATTGCCATCTATTCGGAAACGTATTGGTTTCAACACATCTATTAATTATATAAGTAATACAATTTGCTATATAGTAGGCACTGCTTTTGAGTATCATTGCACGATCAGGCCATCAACACCAGTGGCCTTAGATAATTACATCAGTAGTTTGAAGAAATTTTAAGACAAACTCCTTGGTTACCTTTGGAATTTCAAAATACACCTCTTTGGGAACCTTGCTTGAGACAAACGAATGAAGCATCGCTAAATCCCCATCAACAACATCATTATAATCAACGTATTTAGATGCAATAGATGTAAAATGAGTATTAAATGCATTTGAAATATCTTCGATGTCTGTCAAATCTTTGCCATTTACTTTAATGTGACTTATAATGCTCGTTTGCTTTGTGTTATTGTTGACAGACTGTGCATTAAGCAGTGTATCCCAAATCTTCCTGCAGTCTGTTCTGCTTTTAGAAATTTCATTCTTAAAATAATCCTGTTTTGCTTTACGTATGAAAGATACAACTTTATTTCGCCAGTACCAATACAACTTAGGATCATCTCCTTTGGCCTTATCCCTCAATTTTATCAAATTGATTACATCAGAAGTAATCCATGGTGGTTGTGTTTCCTTTTCACTTTCTTCTGTCGTTTAGGAGCATGTTTGTTAAAAATCGAATTAAAACTAATTCCTCCCACTTGGAGAGAGCGAGGTTTGGTTCATGCTCGGTCAGAACAGATGACCAATCACACTGTGCTAAATCGTGAGCAAAATCATTAAAATTTATAGCCTTAATGTTTCTATACATAATGTAATTGTGATGTCCATTTTAATTACATTATTTGTTCTAAAATTCCAATCAAAATAAACAGGATAGTGATCACTTAGTCCAATACACGGGACTTCGATATTTGAAACATTATTAACATTAGTTGTGTAAACATGATCTATAATAGTAGACGTATTTTCACTAACCCTTGTTGGAACTTTCACCATTTGTGTAAGACTGAAATGAGATATTACTTCATCCCATTTTTTGTTTGAATTACATGCATTGAAATTAAAAGGTAAGAGGTAACTGGGAAAAAATTCTACCCAGTGAGCACTGATTAACAAGTAATTAACATTTTTGTGTAGACTGATAAATTTGTTCACCCAAACAATTATGCATACAAAACCACACCTTCTTCACCCCTGATTTGAAATCCAACAATCAAATCCTTTTTATCACGTACGCCACGGTCAGAAAATAACAGACGCCTTCTACGGCATGTGTAAAATGTTCGTAGGCCTAAATTAGGAACCACTGAGAATTATGGCTACATTGTCTGTACTGAACAACAGTAAGTTTACTACGGGGTTTTACCACCTCCCTGGTATACTATTCACAAAGTAGGCTACTGCAATTTAAATTGAAGCCATTGGTTCTTAGCAGGTTGATTCGCTCTCGAAAGAGTAGGATGTAAAAGAGATTTTTTTGTGCTTAACTGGTACCAGTATCGGTTTAGGCCCTAGTAGAAAACGAAAACTACGAACCTGTGATGCCACTCACAAAACATTACGAAATAGCCTTCAACAGATCATGGAGCTGCTGTTCTGAGGTAGTAACGTCCATGGATAAAATACCATTTTTGTAACGTCCTGTGAATTGTGCTCACTGTGTGAGAGGTGAACTGTATGGTGAACCAGGGAGACGGATGACACTCCATCTCCCTGGGTGGGCTGCATTATCCCACAGTACTGCACAGGCCGTCACGAAACTGCTGTGATAGTTTGTTGTGAGCATGAAGCACAGGGTTAGCAAGGTCAACACGTATTGCGTAATGAGTGTATACATGACCCCATGTAACTACTCTGAATATGCAGCAATACAAAACGTTGCAATGCGGGCGACTGAGGTTTATCTTTGGATAATGAGCTGGTTCGATCAGAAAATTGTTGCTTCTTTTTGTCCATATTTGGTGAGATTAGTACTTGATCTGCTGCAAGTTATTTGTGTTTTATGTTTGGAGAGGGGAAAAGACCACAATGGGATTATACTGGTGTCATTTTTTGATATTTTTTCAAACGCAATATTTCCCTTTAAGTTGCTGATAGTTACTAGGAATAATGTAACACACCGTCGTATACATAGGTATCACGATCCGGCGGCCTTCAAGGAGACAACAACCACAAGAAATCATTTAACCTAGCACGTCACGAAAAAGAAACAGCTCTCCAAACATATCTGGTCTCGTAAGCGGAGAGGCAGTGATTTCTCCATGACGTTGGTTCATACTGACACGCTCAAACACAGGCACATCCGTCTCTGGTTTTTGCAGCCTTTGTCAAGGTGGCCGAAAAGTTTACCGCAATAGTCTATCACTGGTCTTCCAATTAACTCCTGAACAAGTGATCAGAAATTCTCTCACAATGCCGACATCACAGCCCAGGCAAGAAAATCACTCAAGCGGATAAAGCTTAAGCTTACAGTGTGAACAAACGTTTTTCGTGAGGCTTGAGACTACACACGGGGTAGCCTCTGCCGAGTCTTTCCGGCGTTACCTCCTCTGTGTTATACTCCCCCGGGATGCACCACGCGAGGGCTTTGATGCCGAGGCTTGATCAGTGGAGGCGCAGTAAGTACCAGGCCGGCTAGGTGGACGCAAATATTCGAATCAAAATAACAAAGGGTGGAGGGATAACTTAATGGCAGAAAAGCCTTGACAAAGGGGCAATATTCTGCACTTTTAGCCTCAGCGGAAGGCACTTGAAAACAAACTTTCGCTGCTGACTCCAAGCCTTGTTGCAACTAGACTTTAACTAGACCGCCAATGGTGCAAACGTCAACTTGGGCGGATGCAGGATTTCAAGCACGGAAGCGATGGGGCTAGGCTCCGTAAGGGCAAATTTCTGATCTACGAGAGGCAATTGTACAAAACCTCGAAAGAGGGATCGAGGGTGGGTGGTCTAAGGGGAAAAATGAAATTTATGCACTTGAATGGTATTTCTGGCCTCTAGCAATTAAAATAAACATTTCATATTGTAAAGAAGCTATGGGCGTAGGAGCCCATGTAGACGGTGTGTGTGTGGGGGGGGGGAGCTGAAACGACTTGCGAGAAAAATATAACCAAAATAACCAGAAAGATAAGATTCTTTTTTGCATACAACTGCCACTTTCATAACTATAATACTCGCTCAAACGACTCTATTCATGTAGATTACTCCAGGATAAAACTCAACCAATCGCAAATTCGCAGTCGTGGAGTTTCCTCTGGAACTCTTCCAAGTAAAAGAAAGGATTCAAAATCCTTGCATCATTTTAAAATATCACTTAAGCGTTATATTCAAATAGAATACAGATAACAAAATGGGTCAAACGGCAGTCATTATCTCTACTATCTCATATGCTAGTGAGAAGGGTCATTCTCTGAGCTCCAAGAGGGAGGTTTAGCAAAAACTTGTCAGCAAACCTATGTGTCAACGCATGGTGGAGTTTCGCGTAGGTTATTGCTTCCCAAACGGGGAAGTAATAGGTGTACAAAATACAATGTCGATTCGCCCTCAAAGCCATGATCTTCAAAAAGATGTTAAGGGGCGCAAGATTTCATGATAGGCCCCATACACTTTTCCCAATCCCCTTTGAAAAGACTGAGGTCCTCAGCTGAAATAAAATATAAGGCTACTGCATGGATTCCTATCTAATGAGCAACTTCCTCTCAGTCTAAGTGTCAGGGTTTCTCTTCTTCAAGTGTCTGTTGTGAAGGGTACATACTACATAACCAAAAAGCGGCTCGTCTTTTCCGAAAATACCAAATGATCACCGGACCATAAACAGCAATAAAGTAGAAATGCTGCTTACGTCACCTTCGCAAAGTAACTGAGTTCCCTTATTTCGTAAAACCCTCTTTATCTGCGCCTGGAAAATAACATAAACATTACGTACGTGAATTATAATGTTCGTCTTAACACTAGTATGTGAAAGAAAGGGATTAAAAAGGGAAACACGGTACGTTAAATATCTGAGGACAGGAATTAGGAAACAGTTTTCTATGATCTGGTGGGAAATCTAAAAGACAAGCTGGCCACTTTCGAGACATGGTACTTTCAAGGTTTTGGTCGTGGTGAGATCCCCGCACTTCTTGTGAAAAAAGGGTTCATCTCTTGCGTAAACCACTAATCTGCTCTTTGTTTTTCATGCTGGACTCGGCATTCTCACCAAACTTTCAGAATAACAACTAGAATTCAAAACTGCCTTCGGAAGGTTCCTAATCATGGCTGCAGGGGTGTAGCGAAGGTGTTATCTTTGGGGAGGGGTGTGAAGATTATGTTTTGCCGACGGATCTGGTAAGGCTTAGTGCGAAATCGAGCTTTAGCGGGTGGGGTCCAGGGTCCCGCCTAAGGACCCCTGGTGGGGTCCAGCGGGCGCAGCTCCCGGAAGCTCTGAGGTTTAAGTATATCTCTGGGTGAAAAATTAAGTCTCAGGATGGATATGTTTTGTTTCATAATGCATCATCAAATACAAGTTAGATCCCCACTAATTTTAATGTATTAGGCTATTCCTCTCGTCAGGTTTCGCTATAGTTTTAAGCGGTTTTGATCCAGAGGTGCGCCAGTGCTTTAACTAGGACGTTTTCCCAATGTGACATTTACTGATCTGTGGCCTGGGGGAGGGGGACCCGTGTCCCCCTTCCCCTTTGGAAATTTTTGGAATTTGAAAGGTGCTCAGATCGCAAATGGTGCAATATTTGAGTGGATTTCTGCCCTAATGAGGAACCTCAAAATTAACACCGGGTAGAATTTGCTTGTCAGATCTTTTTTCGTGCGACATTTGTCGCCGTTTATGCGACATTGTCGCACAAATAGTGGCTGGCTGAAACACTGGGCCCGCCTAAGGACCCCTAGTGCAGGGATTTCGGAAGGCGAAGCCCCCGGAAGCTCTGAGGTTTAAGTATATCTCTGGGTGAAAAATTAAGGCTCAGGATGGATATATTTTGGTTCATAATGCATCATCAAATGCAAAGATTCCCACTAATTTTAATGTATTAGGCTATCCCTCTCGTCAGGTCGCTATAGTTTTAAGCGGTTGGGATCAAGAGGCCCACCAGTGCTTTAGCTAGGACGTTTTCTCAATGCGACATTTACTGATCTGTGGCCTGGGGGAGGGGTCTAAGGGGAGGGGGTGTCCCTGGAATTTGAAAGGTGCCTAGATCGCAAATGGTGCAATATTTGAGTGGATTTCTGCCCTAATGAGGAACCTCAAAATTTACACCCGGGTAGAATTTGCTTGTCAGATTTTTTTGTGCGACATTTGTCCCACAAATAGGGGCTGGCTAAAACACTGGGCCGGCCTTAGGGCCCCTGGTGGGGGTCCGGGGGCGAAGCCCCCGGAAGCTCTGAGGTTTTAGCATAATCTCTTGGTAAAAATTAAGTCTCATGCAGGATTGGTATATTTTGGTTCATAATGCATTATCCAATGCAAAGATTACGGTTAATTCTAATGTGTTAGGCTATTCTTCCCGTCATGCCACTATACTTCAGGAGCTGAACCTGTCGTTCAGAACTGGAACACTATGTGTTCAGCATTTGAACACTAGACGCGTCAGGCGTTCAAATACCGCGACAAGTGGATAGGCGTCCGGCGTTGAAAAGGAAGAAAAAGTGTTCAGAATCTTAACGCAAGCGTTCAAAATATGCTTTGAACGCCAGGATCTGAAGATGGGTCCTGTATCTGTTTCATTTTGGCCTGAGACTGCCGTGAAGGGAAGACACGAGCGGCACGCATTATTTTGTCCCAGAATGTTTGTGGATATACCGGATCCTCAGAAGTTTGCAAAATGTGTTTGAAGTCAGGGTTATGGTTTAGAAGACGGGCAAAGGATACCCTCTCCATGGGTAATCGGGCCCCGCTCCCCATGGTGATGATAAAATTGAGGAATAATGTGCAGAAAGTGGTTTTTCAAGAATGTCATATGACCCGAAATAGTGCACCTATACGGAAGCCGTTAATTCCCTTTCTTTTCCCGAGTTCCCGACGGACTCAGTCACTCGTCCAATTACACCGACGGCCGTTGATACGGCCGTATAAGGCCGTCACATGCATAATCAATTTGCCGACGGGCCTTCAACTTGAAAGGGCCAATAAGATGAAGAGCCGAAAATGGAAATAGCCGATAACAGACTGGCCCGTTTTTTCTTTCTCTTATTTCTTTTCATTCTCCGTCTTCCCTTTCCCTCCCTTACTTTCCCTTTCTTTTCCCTTCTTCTCTCTTCTTTTCCTCCTCTCCTCTTTTCCTCTTCTTTTCCTTTCCCTCTCCTCTTTTTGCCGACAGACCGAAAATTTGCAGACGGGCGACCAAATATTGGGGGGTGTGACCCCCCCCACACACACACAGCTCGCTACGGCCTGCATGGCTGTCCTATTCAAATTTCAGTTTGAGATAGGGGCTGGATCCAGCCTGAGGGGTGGGGGTATCAAAGTTAAATTCGGGAGTTTTTGGCGTTTTCTCAGGTAATTTTTGACTTAATTGAAAAGAGCCTTCAAACTAAACCTTTCCAGCTAACAAGCGCAGCTAGGCTTCAACTGGTAACTTAGCTGGGCTTGGGTGGGCTGGTAGATGTAACTAGGATATTGGTGCTTTGGACACGGTCACACTTGCTAACGGTTTAGAGAGAATGTGAAAACTGAATATTAATCCGTTATTTCTATTACGTTTGTTTCATTTCCGGGTTTTAGCTGGGTTTTTGATGGGGTTACCCACATTGTGGAGTGCAATTTGGACCCAGGTGGTGCCCAACTGAGCGCATACTTTGCTGTTTCAGAAAATAATCGTTAAGTTGAAACTTTCCTTAAAAATATAACAACAGAAAAGATAACACATAGTACTTGGGCTAGAGCTGGGATATTGACTGGCTTCCAAAACCAGTGGAGCCCAGATGGGCCCAGCTGGGAAAACGCTTTCCTGTATGACTGATCTCCACTCATCTAAAATTTCTGTTGTTGACTCTGCAGCATTGGCTCTTTAAGGTTGAAGGTAGGCATGTGTATTTATATCATATGACTGAGCTGCGATAATACAAGAATCATACTGAATTGTGCATCCCTTTTCATTTATTCTGCCTGCAATTCTCCCACCTTCACCTTCTAGTATATCTCTGTTACATTTTGTCCATCACCCTATCCATAGGCTACATGTCCACTATTCAATTACATATCCCCTAGATCATACCATTTGTCTCCAACCTAGGGTAACCATATTTATTTTCTAGCAAGGAGGACATAGATCACTGTCCTGATGTAGGGGTCTTAGGGTGTTCCCTTCCCTTTGGAAATTTTTCCGGTTTTCAATGTTGTGTAGATGCAAACTGGTTCAGTATTTGTTCACGGACTCAAGTCATTGGTATATTACTTGGTCAGACCTGTACAGGGGCGTATATTTCTTTTCAACTTTGGGGGGCATGGGGTGAACTATCGCAAATGTGGAAAATGTGCACGCGAAGCTTGCACGGTGAGCGCGAAGCGCGAGCCCGTGACGGGTGGGGTCCAGGGGCCCGCCTTAGGGCCCCTGGTGGGGTCCAGGGACAAAGCCCCGGTGGGGGTCCAGGGAACGAAGCCCCGGAAGATCCTGGGTTTTATTGTCTCAGAAGTGCCAGGAAGACTGTTAATTTAAGGGGTTAATTTTAGTGGTAATGTTCTTTGGTAGGCTGTTGGTATATTCACACATTTAGGAAATGCTATTTTGAGCACAAAACTCGTTGATAAGCTGCACTGGATTGAAATTGTACAAGAGCAATAATGTCCTGTTAAGCTTAAAAAGGCAGAGATCAACATATAGGGTCATCCCAGTCAACTGGATTTTGAGTTCGGAGATCATTACAAGACCTGCAAGTTGGCTTGAGATCAGTGGCGTCGTCAGGTTTTTTTGTGATTGGGGGCACCATAGATGATGTCGTAATAATACCTCAGTTCCCCCAAGTCTGCGTAAATGACACCTTTATTTTTGATGCTTTCCTATGCAACAGTTTTGATCTTTCGTTTGTCACTACATAAAGGTGTCGTCCTGGGGAAGGGGTTCCCCCTCCCCTTCAAGATTTTTTTTTTGTTAATTTAAGGTCTTTTAGATGTAAAATGGTGCTATCTTTGGGATGTTTTTGGAACTGATCATATATGGCCGAAAATGTCCATAATTTAGTGAATGCTAATTTTTGGTAAGGTAAAAGAGGAGAATATGTTGTCTTTTAAAAGACAGATACGTTTTCAACAAATCTCCTGAAGCCCCCTCCCTTCTGTCTATTTTAATGCCTTCTATTTCGGGAAAGTTTTAACACAAGAATATGTACGTGGAGTCCTCCACAGAAACATACTTGAGTTATTTCGAAATATGTCCTTCCTTTCATTGTGCATTATGAAAGGGCATCTAAGGCTCGCGGATACCTGTGGATAGGACCTCCTGGAAGCTCTGCATTAATCATGTTAATCTGGGCGGGGAGGGGGGGGGGGGCAATGACATATTAAATGCGTATACTACCTGACATCCAAATGATAATATAGAGTACGACGCCGAACACTTTACGACTATCGTATTTTTACTACTTTTGAACTAAAATTCGGACAAACAGCTGCCAGCAATGGAAAATGAGAGGGAGGGAGAGTATAGGTGCAGTGAGGTGATAGACCTCCCTGATAGGTGTAGCAAAAGGGTTGAAGCGTGACGGTTTTCGTCATAAGTGTAGTAACAATCACCATCTATACCGATAATGGCTCAGCGCGAACTGGCGAAGCTCTGGTAAAAATTTTTGAAAAATGTGTAACGGCAGATACGTACTTTCAGCCTTCTACATCATGCTACATATTAGATTGAAAGATCCCATATTGATGAGAGGTCCCCACAGATCATAAGTTTGGAGATGTATCTCTGTTCCTCGGAAAGTGTTGTGATCAGAGTGATCAGAACAGTTTCGTGTATTATTACCTTAATAACGGTCATGACATGGAGTGCAAATAGTGACGAATAATATTCCCATTACAAAACCTGCATTCAGACTCTATATCGAGACACTTTCAATTGCCCAACAAACCTACATGCCACTGCCATAAGCCAGTCTTTTACCTATAAATTCGTAAACTTTCAACTTTTTGCTGCTGTGCTTCTCCGAAAGTTGCTATTGGAAGATATTGATAATATGAGTGACACTGCCGTAAGGTTGGAAGCGCGCGGAGCGCCCGAAAATTTTGATACATTGCCAACGGTTTGGTAAAATTCTGATAGTTTGAGAAACATTTGTGATAGAAAGTGAATTAGCGAGATTGAAAAAACTTTCTTAGGAAAATGAAGAATAAAATATACTTTCCATCATACACGTATCTATAGACTGAAACATTGGGGGAGGGGGGGGGGGTGATTACATGGGCCATCCGGGGCCCTAGTCAAATGTTGGGGGATATATCCCCCCATTCCCTGGGGATTTACCCCCATGGACCTATAATACCAACAGTAAATCTTTCAAACTATACTTAACCCGCAAAGCAGAAGTAGCTAATTAGGGACCATGTGGGAACACATGAAATCTGGACCTTGTAGGCAATTTTACAAATCCGCCAAGACGCCAGTGCCAACTTAGTGAAAAGAGGACTTGTCGAAAACAATACAGTACACTTTTCATGGGCAAGGAGAGAGACACGACATACTTTTTAAGGATAGAAGAATAATTATTCGAACGCAGTAAGGCTTACCGTACGGCATATTTTGTGTATGGTCTTCAGTCTATGGTTGCCATCATGTTTTCAGTAAATCAGCCAGCCATCCGAAAGGCAGAAAGGGTCTAAACCTGACAATGTCACATCCGAATTTGTCGTCGGGACGTTCGTTTTATCGTCCTAGTGAACTATATGCGAATTAAACGACAGTACCTAATTTAGTGAAAGTAGGTATTTTAAAGTTATAAGTTGATTTCATACGCGCGCAAAATGTGTTTTTCACACATTTACTTTTTCTTAATTCTTACACATTTTATTTGCTTATTTTTTGAAGGAAATACTTCAAAGTTTATTTCCGTTCAAACATTTATTTTTTCTAATTCTTACTGACACATTTTATTAGGACACAAAAAATCTGGGGGGAGGATGACGAATATCTGGGGGGAGGATGACGAATATCTGGGGGGCCTAGCCCCCCGGCCCCGACGTAGCTACGCCACTGGTGCGTATGTTCTATTGACTGGGTTAAAGTTTGGTTACGTTTTACTCCCAGATCCTATCGGCATCCTTTCTATTAGGGCGTTCCATTGGTTCGGTGAGCTGGTCATTTACGTGTGAAAAGCGTTCCATTGCCCTCACAACTTGTGAACTGTGCGGTGCGTTGGGAATTTTCAAAGCAACTCGAGTTACCCACTTGGGACAAAATGGTGGACATAGCGAAGGCAGATAAAGAATGAAGTTACGCTCCTATTTTACCTTTCAGCCAGTAAAATTGATACACAGCTCTTTTAAATTGTAAATCTGAAGACGCAAATCAAATATAAGTATTCACTGAGTATTGATGATTATTACTCAATGCGACAGTTTAGTCGTTTTGATGATCGATTCTTACGAACATCGAACATCGTCTCAGTTACGTGTACGTCAAACGTAAAGGGTACGTAACGATGTTATTGTTGAATAGTGTATAGCTATCCGTTTCACCACTTAAGACCGAATGAAACGCTTTTCACAAGTAGTGAAGTGGTGCGCATCCCGAGCGCACCTAACCAATAGACCCTTTTCCAAATAGCAATTACAAAGGATTGTGAGATTGGATTTTGGTGTGCGTCGGTTTTGTCCACAGTAAAATGTCATTGACAAAAACGACCCATACCAAAACTCTCATCCACATTATCCTTTGTAATTGCTAATTAGAAAAGGGTCTATGGAAGGCGGCATAAGCATGCTCTACATGTATTCGATTGGGGGTGGGGATGTAATCACAGAAAATTATTTCTATGATTGGGGCAGCTTGAAAAAGTAGTTAGGGTAACCCTGCCGAAGATACTGCTGTCGATGTGTACGTGAAAAGACCATACCATAGGTCCTATATCCCATACACAAAACGTTACCTATAGAGGGATTTCAGTCACGTGACTTTAACCAACTAGACGCAATACTGAAGGGCAAGATCGCGCGTCTTTTTTGTTTTGAAGGGCAAGACCACGGGTCTCTGGTTTTGACGGGCACGCGTCCATTGTGTCACAGTCTATCTATGGTTATGCCGGGTTCGTGATCGAGCTGTAAGTTCGCTTACTGCATGTCGGTTTTGCCCTTCAGTGCCTGCGAATCGATTGCATGTGACGTCACATGAAATCCCTGTATAGAGGGATTTCAGTCACGTGACTATAACCAACTAGACGCAATTTTGAAGGGCAAGATTGCGCGTCTTTTTTGTTTTGACGGGCACGCGTCCATTGTGTCACAGTAGTATCTATGGTAAAGCCGCACGCGTGTGCTGTAAATACGCTTACTGCGTTTGTGTTTTGCCCTTCAGTGCATGGGAATCCATTGCACGTGACGTCACATGAACTCCCTCTATAGAGGGGTTTCACTGGATCACGTGATCGCGCGTCTCACGCGATTTTGAAGGGCTAGATTGCGCGTCTCTTTGGTTTTAAAGAACACGCGTGCATTGTGTCACAGTAGTATCTATGGTTATGTCGTGCGCGTGGGCTGTAAATACGTTTACTGCGTGTGTGTTTTGCCCGTCGGTGCCTGGGAATCCATTGCGCGTGACGTCACATGAAATCCCTCTAAAGGTAGGATTGCCCTTATTATAGTCACGATCAAAGACACTATAGCGCCGTAGGCGCAAGACCGGTTACTCTGCCTCTAAAACCGTAGTACGTCATGGGGCGAAGTATCCGCCATTTTAGTAAGCAAACGCCGGGACGCTGATATGTACGTAACGTACCGAGACAGTGTGTACGAGTAAGTCATAGACGACTGATTGGTCAAAATTGCAAAAATGGAAGAAAAATTAGTCACCTAAATGTAATGAAAATTATAAGCTATTGTTGACGAAAGTTTAACCGTGATGTCATAGAGTTGATGCTAAACATTGTTTATTTGGTACGTTGATAACTAATCAAAGGGAGATAACTCCAAAACCAGTAGCGTAGCCAGAATTGTGTCATGGGCAGGGTTTTGAAGTACGGCACGTGGGAAAGGTCTAATGGGAGGGAGAAAAACGGCTATTTTAGGTCTCCAGATGCAAAATGGTGCAATGTTTGTGCCTCAAATGTAATAAAGTTTATAGTGATCATGTGTTTTTTGCAATTATTTTTTTCAAGGTTCGGTCATGGGGGGGGGGGTTTCAACCCCCAAAACCCTCCCCGTGGCTACGCCACCGTCCAAAACTACCGAACGGATTCATGTGCGGTTTTCAGCTACTGGTAGTGGAAATTTGCTCCATAATAGGAGCAGGCCATTGGCCAGAGGCATCCACGGGCAACCTCCCCCCCCCCCCGCACAAATCTTTGACCCAATATTTTTTGGAAACCTTATGGGCCCCCTGAACACGAAATCAAGAAGTAATAGCAAACACTTTCGATTTCACTCATTCAATATGGCTCCCAAAAATGGCTGCAAAAATTATATTTTGTATTAAATAATAATAAGTAAATATTCCTAAAAATATTTTTAAGGCATCGAATGTTAAAACTTGGTCATATTTTATGACAAAAATTCCAAAATTAATTTTTGAGACTATTTTGGTGAGGTTTCGGTTAACCAAGATGGCGGAAAAACCAAATAACGGCCAATGCAATAATTATGCCAATATAACATAATAATAGTAAAAATATTCATTAAAAATACTTTTGAACACAGGCAAAGTTAACCTGTGTCCATTTCCTGTTGTAAATATGCAAAAAGTTTTTCTGGACATTTATTTAGGATCTGAGTCAACCAAGATGGCGGATATAGCAAAATGACCTCTCATGTTAAAATTTCTATATATCACAATCATAGGGAAAATCATCCTTAAAATTATATTTGTGACAGTTGCTCTTTATATTTGGCCATATTTTGTGCCAATTAATTTGAACGTATTTTTCAAAACATTTTCTTTGAATTTAGGTCAATCAAAATGGAGGAAAAAGCAAAATGGCGGCCAGTGATATTTTATAAAAAATAAGGCAAATCTCCTTAAAAAATATTTGTAACACCTTTAAACCTAAAATCTATCCATAAACTTTCTGAATAGTTATTACAGAAAATGGACAGAGTTTAGATGTAAATGTGTTGAAAATATTTTTAATGATTACAAGTTATTATCTATTATTATGCTACATTGTTACTATACCATAAACGGCCAATTTGCTTTTTTCCGCCATCTTGGTTGACCTGAATTAAAAACAAAAATGTTCTAAAAAATATTTAATTATTTGGCATGAACCATGACCATATTTTAAGAGTCGGTGCGTCCAACATATTTTTCATGAATATTTTTCACATTATTTCAATATATTATAATAATTACATGGACAGCCATTTTGGAAATTCCGCCATCTTGGTTAACAGCATCTCACTAAAACAGTCTCATAAATTAATTTTGGAATTTTTGTCATAAAATATGACCAAATTTTAATAGTCGATGCCTCAAAATATTTTCAGGAATATATTTAGTTTTAATATATTTTAATACAAAATATTCATAAATTTTGCCACCATTTTGTTTTTGGCAGTAATTTTGAATAAGTGAGACCCAAAATATTTACTGTTACCACTTGATTCTACGTTCAGGGGACCCTAAAGGTTTCAAAAAAAATATTGGGTCGGAGAGTTGCTGGTTGGGGTGTCTTGAGGTGCTTCTTGCCCATGGCCTATAATATATGTAGTTTTCATTTAGTGTTGGACTGTTCTTTGAATTAGTATTTAAAAGAAAAGTCTAACGCTAAATGAAAATACCAAACCCAACAGTGAAACTCCCATTGACGTAGCATCGTTGGTTATCGAGATATTGATTTTATGAACGTCAGGTCAACGCACTTACAACACGCACGTTTTTTCGCGTTCCATACGATGCATCAAAGCTGCTTACTAAAATGGCGGACGATCTGCTCCATTGCATACTACGAAAATTTGTGTGCACTTTCGTGTGAGTAACCGGTCTTGCGCCTTACGGCGCTATACTGTCTTTGCGCCTTACGGCGCTATACTGTCTTTGGTCACGATAGGCTCCAGAGCGTAATTTTTTTTCCACAGGACTATTAGGGGAAATTTAATTTTTTTTGGACCTTATTAAATGATCCTTCATTTTTTATGATTTCAAAAGAAATTTCCGAAGATCTCCCCCATTCGTCCTAAAAAAAATTCCTCGGCCAGCCTGTGGAATTTTTTCCCGAGTTCAAATGGGGACGATTTCCGGAAATTTCCATTGAAATCATGAGAAATGATGATAAGGTTAGGATGGTTTAGGAAAAAAAGGTGGGGCCAAAAAAAAAAAAACATGAAATTGCCCCCATACGTCTTGGGAAAAAAAAACTACGCGGTCGACCTGGCAAACAAAATGGCTGCTCACTGCTTGAACTTGAATCAGCTGGCCTAAGGCTAAAGTGGTCAACTTCTCCGAGTTATTTTTCAGTATGTCGGTTGTGAAAATGAGGGTGTAAAGCTGAAGAAACTGTTTGTTTTGTGGTAGCCTACCCTGAACTACTAAATCTTATCTTCAACTTCAAGTTCTAAGAAGTAATTTATCTGGGCCTAGGCCTAGGCTAACGCTAGATGCATCGATAGCACATGTATGATACAGTAACGTTACGTTAGTGTCACTGTCAGTGAGCAAGTTCTTAAGTTAGGCTAGGGCTAACGACTAAACGTAATAATGTTAGCATTGTAATAAGCTCGATAGACAAGACTCAAAGAGAGGATAGATAGGCCTAGCTGAGATGTTTATTGTTTGACTTCTGTATTCATAACGTTAGTGCCTTGCCTCTTATGGTCACTCACTGCTGTAGACACAGGCCCTATAATACAATGGATGACTTACATTTTACAATAAGAGATAGGCCTACTGTAGGCCCGACTGGAAAACATGTACAGTATGTTACGCCGAAGATCTTCGGCGTGCAGTAAAGACCTTATACGCCAATTTCATGGCGTGATTTTTTTGTCTTTTACATACACACTGTACTTAAAACACAGTACAACAATTTGGCGTGGCGTAAAAGTTGAGAAAACAGGTGACTGGCGTAAAAATTCGGTGTAGGAAATATGAACTTTCCAGACTGGGGCCTAGGCCTATGTAAACATGATACTGATAAGTGTGTGGGTGAGATATAGGCCTAGGTCTAAGTAATACTAGGAAATAGGCCTAGATTCCAGTATAACAGGATGCGGTCACTTAGTATTAGAAGGGAATAGCCTAAGTCAAGATGAAGATTGACATAAAATGTATACAATGTTACGAGCGTCACTTAGTAGCTTAGCCTTTAGGGTAGTAGGCCTATAGTTAGGGAACACAAGTTCGTTCAACCCCCGAATTTCATTCCTTGTCAATAATTCAATGAATAATGGATGAAATTATTGGGAAATTGCACCAAATATCAAGCATTAACTGATAAACAATCGTAGTCAAACAAATTTCACCACGTTTCCAGTTTGCCTGAATACATTTTTCTGACATTCCAAAATTACTGAGGCAACTGACCTAACAAGCCTAAACTACTTTCGAAATGAGATTATATTTTTGTGATTTCGTAAGATGTGACTGCAACACTGTAATAATTTGGTGCGAGTCCTTTTCTTACATGGGAAATAAGACAAACTGAATAGATATTTACCTGATTATCTACGAAAATGGACAATTGAAAATGTGCGAACGAAATTGTGACCGTTTGGAAATTGGAGTAAAATTCCTGAGGTCAGAGACTGTCACATGAAATCATTCAAATTCCAAGTAACACTCTACATATTCCAGGACAAAACCCATTTTTGTACAGACAACGTACTTCGGAAAGTAAAATGTCCAGAAAGTTCTGGAAACTATGTGCTACCTATTTATAATTTTTTGACGGATTTAGTGGCTACGGTGAACTAACTTCAGACCCACCATGCTACTGCAGGGAACCCTAAGTAGTACATAAACGGAAGTTAGGCCTAGCCAAAGCTGGGGCTTTCCCGCAAGCGAGGTTTTTTTCATAGGATGGAAATGGAAGAATAATGCCAATGGATGAATCAGCTTAACTTGAAAATTGGTCACACCCCTAATTCCAAAATTACAGCTTTCCGACTAATTTTTTGTGATTTTGACGCCGGATTCTGAAAGAACAGGCCAAATATCCCTTGTCCATGTAACCTAGCCTTAGTTGTAACCCTAACCACGATTTTGAAACAGATTTAAAAATTTTTGAAAAACCGCTTTTTTCCATCATCATCCTACGAAAAAACTAGCTTCCCGCAAGATCAAAGGTCCGCAAGACCAAATTAGCCTAGCCTAGCCCCTAATTGCATTTACAGTGTGGGCTAAAATAATTAACAGATCAATGACAGTAAATAATAAGACTCTGGACTCACCCACGGAAGTCACAACTTCTTCCTGGCGCCGAAACGGGCCTTGACGATGGCCGATCCTTCTGCACTCACACAAGCTACGTTTAGTTTTTAATTAATAACTGTCGAAAATCCTATATGTGCTTTTAATACTAAATACTGCCTATAAGCGGCGCGTGCACGTGCAAATTATATACAAAGGTACTCTACACTAATTAAACTACTAAAGCTACTAGATTCTACGCTGCCCGGTTTGGGTGGCTGTATTACTACTGCCTGCCCGAAACCGGTATCTATTTGCTGTCCATAAGACAATGAAATACTCGTAGCTTTCTCTCAGGAACAGTCCATAATATATACAATTAATTGCAGAAACCAAACTCTGATGCTGCTAATACTTCCAAGATGTCGTTGTTGTTTTTACCGCTCTACGTAAGGCCTGGCCCGTGTGTGTGTGGTGTCTACAATAGTACACGCGAGCAGCACACGAGAAAAGCTATACAGGTGCATGTACTAAAAATTTGCTTAACAATGGCCTTTTAAATTCCGCGGTGAAGAACGATTCTATTTACAGTGGGTGAGCTTGAAGCAACAACTTTACAAATAAGAAATAGCGCCACTACAACAGTACTGTAGGTTAGGCCTTCTGCTGACCTAGTATTCTGAGGCTTTAGGGCTTCCCATAGCCTGCCTACTAGGCTAGGTCAGCAATATAGCCATTGGCAAAATTGGGCTAGCCTACTGCACCTTCAGAAATTTTGAATGGTCTCAACCTTTCTCAAATTCAAATATAGGCCCTAGCCTAGGCCTACTCCTAGGTGATTGACCTCTACTGGTCACATTGCATAGTTTGTTAATTGCGCACAGAATTTAATTCTTAAGTTCGAAATAGTGCACCAACAAACACTTTGCACCAGGGCGTTGGGTGCAGGAGCCCACCTAAGGGCCTTGCTGGGGTGCAGGTGTGAAACCTCACTGGGGTCCCGGGGCGTCATCTGCTACGATGGTGATGGTGATATTTGGTTCTTTCTGAATTGTGTGTACTGAGTATAATTTTTTGAGTGAGTCTTGAGAGAGACCAAAAGTTTTGATTTATACAAACGATCCTGTTTTGTTTTTAAATATTCTATCAAGCTGATAAATCTTGTTACTATGACGTTCACACTATTGTATGCTACTGTATATAGCACGCACTGCTGTTCAATTGTGACAAAGTCCATAGCTGTGGTTACATTCAATGTACACACATACAGTGGTTGCTAGTCAAGTCGCCCCCTAGCAAAGTCGCCCCTTACAAAGTAGCCCCTCACAAAGTTGCCCCCTGACAAAGTAGCCCCCTTGGCCAGCAAAGTCGCCCCTTAACAAACTCGCCCCTTACAAAGTCGCCCCTCGACAAAGTCACCCCCAGTGGTCCCGGCAAAAATTCTTAAAAACAATAATAATAGGTGCAAAGATGCAGTCATCGTTTTTATTAGCTGTTATCAAGTGCCTACGCACTTTTGTTGCTGATTTCACGTCAGGCTTTCAGCCTTACGCATAGCCTACAGTGTTTTTGAAACCAACATCTAATTGCAATTTTTTTCCTTCTTTGAAGTTTAGAAAAATTAATCCTGTAATTTTAATACTTGAAACATTAACTTCTCTTATACTGAATGTTACGTAACGTTCAATTAGAGGTGTAAATTTGGCAACAATTCTGTGAAAAGTGTACATATACAGTGTTGCTTGAACACTGTCGATCGGTCGATCAGTTTCATACAAAATGCGGGAGTACGTAAGTACAGTAGGTATGGGTACATAGTACGCGATTCTATATCCCTGTACGTACTGTAGTATTGAGACATACGTAAGTAGGCCTAAATGGTACATGAACATAGACTGAACAAAATCTTTTTGTTTATTATTAATTTACTTGAATCATTTTTGATGAAATTTTGCTGGTGGTGACTTAAATTGAACTGAGGGGGCAACTTTGTCAGGAGGTGACTTTCTCAGGGGGTGAGTTTGGTAAGGGGCGACTTTACTAGGGGGCGACTTTGTTGGCAAGGGGGCGACTCTGTGAGGGGCAACTTTTCTAGGGGGAGACTTGACTGGCCCCCCATACAGTACACGTATGTAGCAACAATCATTGCAGAAACGCAAGCAGTCGATGTTATGCACTTATCAATTGAATGACCCACCCCACTACCCACTGGCATTGTCAATCAAATGTGTGAGTCATTGACCATCAATAGTGTGACGCACATGTCAGTCATTGAGCCACTGTCGTCAGCCACCACCATGACGGAGGGGTGAGTCACGTTACCTCAATTGTCGGCCACTGTTGTAACCAAGGACTGGATCATTGTGAGTCAGTTGTTTTTGTAGAGGGATATCCAGGGCTCAAAATAACGGGGGCCTGTGGGCCCGATGCTCTTAGAAATTCACTCCGTCCCATAGGGTCTACAGGGAAATGGGCCTGGTTGGCTACTATATATTTCAAGTCTAATTGTACTGTCTGTACATGAACCTCTCCACCCTTAAATAAACGATCTTATATCTCGCATGGCCTGTTATTTCGTAAACTGACAGTCACTAAAATCCTGCGAAACACACATTATTTCTGAAATCAGTTCACATCGCTCATAAACAGTCTGCTTTGTCACAACACTGAAGATCACTCACGCAGACACACACCGATGTCATTCATCAGTAATGTAGGACGGCAATCTCCTTTTTCAACCTCCGTACCTACAGTGTGGCATTTGCACCGCTTAATTTACGCTCTACTGCAATCCATAGACCTGCACTGGAAACAGTACGAGTGTGCCATTGCTATAGTGCACGTGCTATGCAATGCATGCAAGAGACTGTGCAGTGGTAGGAAGTACAGTACATTCTTCGATGACCAATGTAAAAAGGAAAGGGTCAAATTAAACTCTGGGTACACTTGCCCAAATCTTTTTTTAGGTACAGCACACTGTACAGTACACCACACGCAGTCTCTAAGTCTTTAGATTTTTGGAATCTTAAATGAGAACAAACAGTTTTCAGGACTGCTAGCTATTACAAAACTCGGCAAAACTCGGCAGTTCTAATATCACACAGGCTTCTGTACTGTTATACTGTAGGTCTAGATCATTGACTGCACATATGAATGATGTCAGATTTATCCAGTCAAATCACAATAGGGCCAAAGCCAGGTGCGAAGGACGGAATTTGGAACATGTTTTTCTCTGTTTTTAGATTCCATTTTTGCTGATTAATAAAATATCAGTGGTTGATTTTATAAAGAGACTAACAAACCACAAAATCATGTAATCTGAAGATATCTAAGATTTAGCATGTTGCCATAGCAACAAATATAAGTTGGCACGAGGGAATGTCTTCATTGCATCCTTCTTGCTAATAAACATTTGTTGCTGTAGCAACATGCTTTATCTTAGATACTTTTGAATTTTATTATTCAGATGTGCTGCAATCTCTGTATTGAATCACATACTAAAATCTTCTGATTTAACAACAGCTACACTAGGACAAATGAAAATCTGATCTACATGTACGTTGGCCTAACCGAATTCCGTCCCTTGCACTAAATTCCGTCCATCGCAAAAAGTTCTGTCACTGATAACACCCCTTTAAAAACTTGTTTTTGTTTCCATATTCACAACAGGTGTTAAGGTCACAAATACTTGATACTTTGGAGATTTTCACACATATTATGTCAATTTTTCCTTCTGAAAACCAAACTTTTGTGTCAAACACAAGGGATGGAATTGGGGACCGATTTTGCCCATTATCCGCTACAGTATTTTTGCCTAAGAATTGTAGGAACATTTTCATGCTATTAAATGTCTTGGTTGTGGACATCAAACTTTTGTGTCAAACACAAGGGATGGAATTGGGGACCGATTTTGCCCATTATCCGCTACAGTATTTTTGCCTAAGAATTGTAGGAACATTTTCATGCTATTAAATGTCTTGGTTGTGGACATCAAACTTTTGTGTCAAACACAAGGGATGGAATTGGGGACCGATTTTGCCCATTATCCCCTACAGTATTTTTGCCTAAGAATTGTAGGAACATTTTCATGCTATTAAATGTGTTGGTTGTGGACATCAAAGTACAGAAAAGCAAACTTACCTCATTCATTGTCATCTATAGCTAGGTAATTTTAATCAAATTCCATCCCTCATGCATAAGGAGCTACCTTTTACATTTTGAACTTGTCTCTACCAAAAACAATGCAAATTTTTGTTGATTCAGAACCGTCATTTTGTACTCTAGTAAACCAAAAGGAAGCACTTCCAAAAAAGTAGCTTTATTTTTTAGGTTTGAGGGTGACCAGTTTTGGCTGTCACCCAATAAACAATAATATGTGTGACTGAGGGGATCTGCAAAATCTGCTGTACTACAGGTGGGCCACTCAGGCAAATATTAACGTTCATGACTGGGAGTGACTAGTTGTTGTTACGGGGGAATAAATTCCAGAGTTATGAGAAAATTTTGAAAATATACATTACATGCAACATGTACAGTTGTTAAGCACTAGACTAAGAGGGTGTGGACAGACTAGTTTCAGCCTCTACTTACACCTTAATTATACCTACAGTATACTACACATTTCCAAGCATGTAAAAAGCACCTGTACACTTTGTAAGAGTTCTTTTTATTTGTTAGTTTTTAGCCCCTTGATTTCTCGTTTGGCCCCTAGATTCCATGGGCTAGGCCGCTAGGGGCCCACCTAGTCCCCAAAGATTGAAGGCTTATTTCGCTCCCTGTGTAATGGATTACTTTCATTTTTAGCTGTAATCATAATCATAAATTGTAAAATCTGAAGTAATCATAATAGTAGTTGATTGCCTTCAGCCTGGTTCACAAATTATTGCTTAATGGCTAGGATGATAATTCAGCCTAGCCTATATTATTTGATTCAAGTATCACGAGGGCGGTAATTCTGGACAGAATCTGAGAAAAATCCGACCAGATTTTCTCAAAGATCAGGCCAGATCTGGAACCTGATAATTTTTCAACTATCCGGCTGGATAGTTAGGGCCAATGCTTTTCCATGATCGCAGAAAGACGCGGAAAAAAACGGAATTGACTTTTCTGCACGGAATTTCACAGAATTTAGCAAAATGTAATTTTTTGACAAAAAAGTGAGTTATTTTCTTCAAAACTATGTCAAATGCCTGCATATTCCAAAGACATACACAGACAGTTTACCATCTAAAATGGTGGCAAATTCACCTTAAAATCATCAGAACACCTTGAAGTTACGATCAGAAAACAAGGAGGACATTTACGAAAATCGGCAAACTTTTGCCGGTATGGGCTCCAGTTTGCCTGCTGTATGCTATAGTGTGTTAGGCTAGGTCGTTTGTGTGTTGCAAGTGTTTGCTGCCTTCAGGATCATAATTACCGGACAAGTTTAGGACTTGTTTTCAACATAATTACTCCAAAATCCAAGGGGTTATGCTTGAAACGGAATTTTGCGGAATTTGAAAAGTTGAAACGGAGTTTTGGGATTTGTGAAGCGGAAAATCATTGGCCCTAGATAGTAACTGGACTGGATATTGGATGCGTCCTTAGTGGTACTGTACATCTGCCAGATAGTGGGGTACCAAGTTTGGCAAAGAAGTGTAATTTAAGTGTATGAGAAACTCATTGTTCTTCGCATGTAGTACTGTATATGTCAAAATTTTGTACAGTTTGCACAAAGGCTATGGAGGAGTAGAAGTGACAGGCCAGTTTGTAATTGTACATGTATGTACCATAACTCAAGAATGTGAATTACAGTATAGGTCTATAGTTGCTACTAGTTTCCTGCAATTTGGACGTAAAAGTTGTTGAATCATAAGAAACATGTTTAGAAATGTCCAGGTATCAATTTACATAACTTTAGTAGCTGATTGACATTGACATATGCCCAAACAAATAGTAAGCTTCATAATAATTGTTCAGTGATGACTTGTGCCAATCAGTGGAATACTATTTAGTAAAGCCGATTGCATAATAGACACAGTAGCTCAAACAGAATGTCTCTTTGAGCAATTAAAATTCAGTACAGGATACTGCAGCTTTCTCTGGGACATACAGTTGACAGATTTTTTTTTTTTAAAGTGAAGGGGCTAGAAGTATAAACTTAGATGAGCTAACTGTAACTGCCTGGGTGGAGAAAATTAAAGTTAATTAAGGATACGTTGACATGTTTCATGTTACCAAAAGGTCTGATTATACTTGGCAATTAAGAACTACAGTAAAATTCCCAAAGGAAAAATCTGTTGGAACTGTTTCAGTATCTTTTGCCGTTCTCAAGAGTTTCTTCAAAGTTTGACAGTTTCTCAACAAACTCAAAGCCTCTGCAAAAATAATGACATGCAGTGTTGCACAGGGTTAGATTTATTTTTGTTAAGCTCATAATGTCTCTTAATTACTCGCCAGATAGTTTACACTTTGATGAGTGATACCTATATTTTTGATGGTGACAATTTAAGCTTCCAAAATAAATGCCTTAGGAAATATTACAACTGTCCAGAAAAGAAGGTTGAAAAAGCAAAGAATAGCATATACTTTGCTAGTCCCCCTTTTCATGTCATAGATTTGCATATGTAGCTCATGTTTATTCATGATGTAAGTGCAAAATAGAAATAACCCTGACAAATAGTCATGATTTGATAATTTATGATGGAAATTGGGCTGTTTTCTAGGTTTTTTATTTGCACTAGATATCCAACTATATCTTCTTGTCACCTTACCTTTAAAGAGGGATTTGCATCACCCCAAGTATGACTTTTACTTGGTGGTAAGCCCTGCCCATAATTGTCTTTACTGCTTCTCCTTGGGCAGACACAAACAGTTTACTGCTCAAGGACACATCCTGGTGGGCATAAAAGATACCATGTGTAATTAAAACTTTCTCTGTGCATGCTGTGTAATATGAGCTGCTCTGCATCTTTTGAATTTTGTAACTCTGATGTCAATCAAAGAGTAGTCACCTTGAGACTTTTGGTAACCCCCAACTAAAAGTCATACTTGGGGTGATGCAAATCTGTCTTTAAAGGAAATTTATTTGGAATTTTGCCTTGTAGATGTTCTTCTTCCTTAACTGCAGTAAATCAGGACTTCACTTTTTATCTCTTCTTAATTACAGATTTAACTTGCCATAAACACCTTGTCATGGAGTTTCCAAAAATAGCTTTTAGATCCCCAGCTCGCCATGGATACAGTGTGGAATACTCTCCGTATGCACCTAACAGGCTAGCTGTGGCTTCCTCACAGAACTATGGAATAGCAGGTATGCTGCATGTTTATTAAACTCACAACTATGACCAGGTGTGGATCCACAGGGGGAATTTTCTGGCTTCAGTCCTCCCTCATTTGGCATCACAGTTTTCATTTTGAGCTAGGTTCCAAAGCTGCACTACAATAATTTTGATGGCTAGATGCCAGGAAATACCATTTAACAACAGTGTCCTATCAAAATTTTTCCCCAGATTCCTTTCCCATCAAGACTTCACACTTGACACTTGATCTGCCCCTTATGACTCACAAGTTCCTTGTTAAACAGCACCCAATCCAACAGTACAGTACTTTAATTGAGCAACTTGGGAAGACATCACCTGAATCCTTATACCAATTTTTCCTCACAAATACAGGGATGTACCTGGGATTTCCTGAGGGCTGGGCACATTGATCACCATTGTGGAAAAGGAGAGGGGGTTAGGGAAGGGACTTTATTAGAGATCCACTTGAGCGTCTTTGTGCGATGAAATGGGAGCTGATTCCCGGGTGTGTCGCTGTGATGATGTTTCACAATGTTTCACAATGAATGTATTGCATGTATGCAACCCATCTTCCAGAGGAATGTTTATTGCATGGCTAAATAAAGCATTTTATTGACAGAAAAAGAAAAAACCCTGTTGCATGATTAAAGTGAGCTGTACATGAGTTAAATCCCAATACTTTAAACTTTCCACTATTATTGTGATGCAGATTTAGTGAATTACTACAGTATGTTGACATAGTATTAAGTGTATTGTGAAATCATAGAGAGAATGGTGATGACTTCAGTTTTCATGAATAATCAGGGCTCCATTGCACAGAGTTATGCTCAACCCTCGGTTTCATTTACATAGGGGCATTGCCTGGTAATTCCAATTTAAGGTCGAGAGCATTATTTTGTGCAACGGGCCAGTACAGTAGTGTATCAGAATGGTTAATCTTTGTTGCCAGCATTTGTTACCAATGTAATGAGTGTTTGATTTCAGTGTAAATTTTATTGTGGAATTAAGGAGCAAAGGTTCTTCCATCTGAATTGACCCTTAACATTTGTGAAGTTGTTATTAAGAAGCCACAGAGGATTGTCCACAGTCATAAAATAACTGCCAGAGTACACAATTTATATCACTTACTGTTTGCTTAGAATGTAGTCCTTCTAAGTAGTAGTCTGCAGTAGTCTAATCTTTGATGGTCAATATCAGTGACATGTGCACAACTTGTAACTCCTCAGACTGATGTGTAGGAGTGGCATAACAGGAGCGGGTGCCAAAAAGTGCACTGACGGTGCACCACAAGCAGGAAACACAAGTTTGCATGCATGGGTGTCAAGCAGAGGGTTCCTTGGTTGCTGCCCTCTGTTAACTCTGTTCTTTTAGAGAGCCAGACTACTGTAGCTCACATAGACCGCATTACCGTAATGGACTATTGTTACAGTAAACAAACTAAGGAAATTTTAACCCTCCAAAGAGTTGTTGCAGGTAAGGGGTCTCCAACAAACAGTGGGCTGTTGCCGAACACCTTGCAGCAGGGATGGATTAGAGGCGAGGAGCTTTATTGTCAACCTATTAGTGCCGCTGAGGGCAAGATATTATTTCGTATCATTAAGGGTGCTCTGTCCGCTGTTGGGACAAATTAATTGAGCTGTTCGTCGCTGAGGTCTATTATGATGGAGAGATATCCTCAGAGAGGTCAATAATCTAAGAAATTATATGTATCTAAAGGTCTGGCAGCTCTGGGCACTTAGCCCCACCCATTGAAACTGGAAGATTCATTCATTACAGGGAAACACACTCCAGTAATTTGAGTTACCCATCATGAGGGTCATGTTGGCTCATTACCTCAGCCGCCGCTCATTTCCTTGCTTCATCTCAACCTTACCCTGCTCATCTACAGGATGCCTAAACTCCAAACTTACCTGACAGGTTTATCATCGATTCATTTGTGCGGCACTGGAATACTGCCAGTCTTGCAACCAAGTATAACTTGCACTCCCATATTCTTACACCACATTGTTACCCAGGAGGGATATATTCACCACCCCAAGGACAATTTGTGAACCACCGACTAGCGGATATTTTCAAGAAAAGATGATTTGGTATTATGTATTGTTATGTTTTTGTATTTCTGAAAGCAAGCTACAGATTAAAATTGCTTGCAACCAAAATCTGTCTATTGTTGTTTTGGCATTTTCATCTCTAGGGCCAACCCATAAGAACTCTCCAAAATCTGGCCTTTGTTGATTTCACCTATGACAGTTGGATCTAGGGGCCTGCATCGGGCCCTTGGTGGGGTTCAGGGCCAGAGCCCAGTGAGGTCCAGGGTCGAAGCCCCCCAGAACCTCCCGCAGTATAAGATAATAAAGACCATCCAAACTTAGTTCCAGAGGCTCTGTTGATCAGGGTTATTCCATTTCTGATTTTGTGTAATTTGATTAATGATTGAGAGTACAGGTAAACTACAAGCCAGCTAATGAACTCTGAAAGCATATCCATGAAATGAGCAATTCTTGATATATTTTCTTTTGCCAGATTAAAGTGCTGGTTTTCTTGTCATACTGCAGATGAATATAATGGGCAGGCCTGGTAATTAATTACATGTATGTATAACTTTCAGTGCACTACAGGTATATATATTCTTAGCAGGAGACCTATTCTGGGTGTATTAATCTAGTTCATTGCACAAGTGAAGCCTTTTATGTGGGACTAGTTAAGGCACCATTAGGGTTCAAAGACTGTAAGTGGCATTGATGCCGGCACAGTGAATTGTGTCCACCAGTGCCAGAAGGTACTCCGCTAATTTATCTCATTGCACCTCATCGACAGGGTCATTTAATACACAACTGAGACACATTTGGCTTGTATTCCTCCAGTCCTAAAAGTGAATGGACCAGTCATAATTCTTATATAGCAGCAGGTTTAGGAATGTGTCAAAAGGGTAATTCCTACAGGAGGGCACTGTACAGGACCAAAGTCTGCCTCAGACTGATTAGGGTTAGAACTGAGGTCAGAAAATTTGGCATTCCAAGTGCCCAAGATTGCAGGAAACAGTACTCTACAACACAACTGACTGGAAGGTGTCTGTACCATGTGTGGGTTGCTAGTCCAAGAGAATATTTAGCATACCAAATACCCCAGATTGTAGGAAGTTAGGAAACTGCATTTACTGTAAGTCACTTAAAACAAATTTGTCGATCACTACAGTTTTGTTAGTGACATTCTTTCACCTGTGTATCCTACAAGGCTGTCATCAACTACCAGGAGAAAAGCTAGCTCTGTAGTAAGATCTCTACCTGTTGCTGTTCCATGTAATTTTTCTCTCAGAGGGTAGACTGTTCCATGTAGTTGTTCACTCAGAGGGCAGATGTGCAATTACGGCCGTACAGACTCAATGTTAGGGGCAAATCAGAGGCGGCCAGCAAAGTCAGGGGCAAAAGAGAAAGAAATTGGTGGAGGAGGCTGTCATGTACAGAACATTCGTATGGAAGATATTTGGCATCTTAAAACACTATAACACAAGAAGTCGCACTCAACTCAGTCTTGACAATTTTTCACCTTAGATACATGTGCTTTGTTTGATCCTGTATGGTATTACTGGCTATGGAAACCTGCACAAAGAGCTAAAGAAAATTAAGAGTATTTTGTCCAAGGACCTGATATTGATACTGACTGATGATTTATGGGCGGGGCTCATGCTGTACAGAAAAGTTGAGAGTTAACAATAAAATAATATGACTTAGTTGGGTAATTCTAAGTTTTGGGTGCTTATTCATCCCTTCAATCCCTCCCTGTCTCTTCCATCTCTTGCTCCCATCCCCAATACGTTAAATCCTCTGACTAGTGATTTTCCCATGACTGGCCATGGAGGTGGGGGTCTATGCCCCCCTCCCTTTAAACATGCCACAGGTCAATTTATGATATGTTAGTAAATGGCTTTTGCCATTGGGTTGTGGCATGTGAGGAACACTTACTGCCATACTGTAGAACTGCTTCTGTAAATGCCACTTGTATTATACACTTTTGGTATATTGCATGCTTAAAGCAATATTGTCTCTTCTACTATTTTTTCAAAAAGTAAAATCAGTGGAGACTTTCCTACTGCTCAATGGTCCTGCAGTTAATAATGAAAATGACAATTACCCATTAGTTCTACAGCCCACTGTTTGTACTTCCCACAGTATATACAGGTACCTTACTGTACTTGAATGCAAAGTTATGTGAACTGCAGGTTCAGTGAACTGCAAAGTAGGACCAATGGGCTGTAAGCACTTTATTCCAGCTTTTCACTCCTCAGTGAAGTTCACTTAGATTTAATGGTAAAGTGGGACCATACTCTGGGAAGAAGGGAAACAGGTATGTAAGATGGCAGTGGGGCTGAAATAAAGTCAATATACTGGCATAGTTTTACTAAAATCATCCTCATTGCAGGCATTTTCTGACAGACTAGTTTCAGTGCATGTCAAGCATTGTACAGTCAATCATTCCAACTTTGATACAGGTCATGTGAAGACTGATCGCGGTTTTGACAATTTACAGGCTCATGATTACTTCTACTTCTGTGATCACTTAATTACTTCTAGGCTGTAAGTGTTTCTTTTCTCTTCTATTCCATTTTACAGGTGCCGGTACTTTATATGTTGTTCAGGTTACACGAAGTGGAGCAACTCTTATAAAGAAGTAAGGTTTTACCTTAATACAATAGTCACTTTACTGCATAAGAACTAGTCTGGGAAATCATCAAGCTGTGAAGACATACCTTGTAAAGGATATAAAATATTTGAATAATTCCTATGGATCTTGTGACTGTGGATTTTAATCTGGAAGCTGGATATCTTCAATCCATATAATATTGCTCTGCTCCCTATGCAAGTACTGTACCACCCTCAGTCCCAATATATATACTGTAATACAGACATGGTAGACAGTGTTGCGATTCCTCCTGTAAAATAAATGTCTTGATTACAACACCACATATTTCTTCAGCAAGGGTGCAATTGTACATTAAGTGAGTGTAAACCCTATGTATCCTTTACATTGTTCACATGCCATTTTTTGCAGCTTTGAATGGTCTAATGGGCTGTTTGATGTCACATGGGCGGAGAACAACGAAAATGTCCTTCTGTCTGTCAGTGGAGATGGAACAATCCAGCTGTGGAATCTAATGAAAGAAGGTTCTGAACCAGTAATGGTATTCAAGGAGCATACGAAAGAGGTTTATGGGATTGACTGGAGTCAGACCAGAGACCAGCATCTAGTGTTATCTGCTTCTTGGGATAAGACTGTTAAACTAGTAAGCTTATTATTCCATATGCCTTGGAGAATTTGAGTATCTACCATGATCATACCCAGCATTTTGGCAGGTACCAACAACTATGAATACTGTACAATCAGTTTTGTGATATTTTTATTAGTACTGTACTGTTATAGTACTGTTACTGAATGAATCTTTGTGCCAAGGGAAATCCTTATTGGGCTTCAGTGGGGATGTTTCCTTGTTAGCCTTCAGTTTCTGATATTACTGAACATCCCAGGTAATTGTGTGATTGAAGGCCTTCCATGCCAGATTCACATATAGTTCCCTTCTGATCCCTCTCCGTCAGTGTTCCCTTGTGTAAATAGAGTCAAAGTAGAAAGTCATGATGTACAGCTGTGTCCTCTTCACAAAAAGAAAACAAAAAAAATTGCCAAAGTAAAACGGATTTACTTCAGCAGAAATGCACTCTGCCTTGGCACGGTTGACGAATATTAGCAATAATGGTAAGCGAAGAAAATTTTGGGGGATCACGAGTGAAGGTGGGGCCTATTCACTGGTCGACTAGCCGCTGTGCAGACAAGGTACAGTACGTGATAGCTTAGCCTGCCCTATTCACAACTCGACCAGCAGCCATACTTCACATACGAGTATTCAAACTTTTTGTTGGACTCCTGAAATTTAAACAGCTTACCTTGACAGCTCTACAGGTCAATTAATTAACTGTCATCTTCAATGAGAAAAGAACTTTCTTATGTTGAATACACTACACTTAATTAACCATTAGAAATATTGTTAGCAAAACTTGTTAATACAGTTACTACAGCTTCCTCCATGCACAAGTTTGCAGTTTACTGTACATCCTTTTATTTTATATTATGATCGCTTTGTACAGTTTTTAGGTGCAAGTATAAAATGGGTCATTACAAGAGCAATTAAAAATGTTCTAAGCACATAGTAGAATCTGGCCACCTTTGCAATTTATTAATGTGAACCATTTGTGAGAGGTTTCCTGAACATTAGATTTATTACAATCTCAGATCCTTGTCTTGTAATTACATGGCTTGTCATATCACTATTACCATATGTGTGTAATGTAAGTAAGGTTAAAACTTTTTGTTTCACTCACTTCAAAATAATACCAGCATCTATCAGTGAAAATGGCACATACAGTACAGTAGTGTATACAGTAGTGTGTGTAGCTTTTCATTTCCATTTCAACCTCTCACATAAAACCTAACTATCAAACAGATTTTGTCTAGTGAAAGACTATTTGAATTGTCCTTCATGTGATTTCATTAATGCACTGCAGTTTTTCAACAATTTTAGCATGTCAGAGAGTAACATTTGTTATTTCTTTTCTTCTGTGTTCTTCCAGTGGGATCCTCAAAGGACCACCTCCATGGCTACATATGCTGCTCACAATCAAATTGTCTACAGTGCAATCTGGTCTCCATTAGTGCCTGGGTGCTTTGCATCTGCTGCTGGTGAGTGGAGAACTTAAGCCCCACTTAGTTGACCCAAGGCTGAACACAAGCTGGGGCCAGGGGTTGACTCCTGCTGGGCCCCAAGTGGCACCAGTTTCACTGAAATGTTTAAAGTAAGATGACATTTATAGAAGAAACTGGCCCCTGATTATCAAAAAACTTCTCATGAAATTATCATTAACCAATATGCAACATTCTTTAAAGCCTAAACCTTTATAGAAAACATGCATGTAGCAATAACTAGTGACCCCTGGTTATCCCAAGTGGTGCCTGCTTCATCCAAAATGTCTGTCAATCAGAGAACATCTTTGAAAATCTGAGTGTACCATTTATGGGTTAACCTTTTAGAACCTAGAGGGTAAGCTCAGTTCAACTTTAGCACATGGTCTGTACTGTTGCTCTCAACAAATGGCTTTCCCTGGAAATGTAAAAGTTAATAGTACCTATTAGCAAAAATAAGCAGCCTTAAATGAGTCTGTGCTGTAGAATTTGATGTATTGGAAAGGTGGAAAATTGTAGTAATAGTGCACCTGTTGAAGAATGAAGGAATGTTTACCTCAACGTCAGGAAATTGTAGTTTTGTGACAGCTTCACCAGGACAAAAGCCATTCATGATGCTAGTGGGCAAGTTAGAAAGCTTTGATTTTCAGTGCTATAGTAACATAATTTGCCACAACTTGAAAGGAGATAATGAAAAAACATCAGTAAAAATAGGGCAGGTTATTCAGATGGGGGCTGGAGACACCACCGTCCTTTCTTTCAACATTAAGAGACATAAGAAAAGTTGGATGGGTTTAATCAAAGGCAAGGTGCTGGAAGTGGGTTGGGATTGAAAAGATAAATGGTTTTGTTTGTATTTTGCAACAAAGGAGTGATTTGATGATGGTAAACTTTCTTACAAATCAAGGATATAGCTTCACTGTTGTGGTAACTTCCTTGGGGAGTGGGATCATATCTTACCAAAGAAACTGTTAAAGGCTGACTTTGCAAGCAAGCCATTAAAACTTCAAGTTAAGTAGTACCTTCTAAAATTAATCTTTTGGTTAGGTACGGTGAGGAAGCAAAAAGTTATACCTCTTTCAGGGTGTAATGAATTCAGAGTGCTGTAGACAATCATAGCTACAGACTTCCTATCCTACTTGTAGGAGGCACATACAGTATTCTTGTGTACTTTTGTAATTAAAAGATGGGTTTAAGCAGGGTTAGTGCCAGCTCAAATATTTGGGAGTTAAGGGGGGGGGGTGATTCTCCTTTGGCCTCAATAATTTTGAGGGAAATTATGAATCTTGGGGGGACACCAGCTTGAAATGTTAAAAAAATTGACACTTATCTGCCACTGTGGTTCCAAGGATGGCGCCTACAATCACTTTTTAAATTCAATACTACTTGTGTTACACACTTGATGTAAGATCGTTTTTTCTTCAGAGCTACTAGCACTAGCACAGAGACAAAGCAACTTTAGATTAAGATCTATTCCACCATAATATCAGGGCTGGTAAAATATTTTATTTCCTGGTTAGAAAATCAACTTTCCCAGGATTGTCACACATTTTCATGTACTGAAAAAGCCTGATTCCCCTTGAGTTACTACATTTTCACTGCAAATATCTTGGGAAGGTGCCTCCCACTTTGCTGCTACTCATGCAATAAATTTGCTCTTTCATCCCTACTGTCCATTTCTCATATTGGTTGAACCCTTTTGCGATTTTATCATTTTCTGCTCAAAATAGGATACATCTAGTATTTTCCGATGTTTTCTTACAAGGTGATGGTGTGTGCCGCATTTGGGATATAAGGCGTCCTCAGGCCCCCAGACTGGCAGTCACAGCTGGAGCAGAAGTTGTGTCATGTGACTGGTGCAAATATGATAAGGTTAGTGAAATGCAGGAGTCTTTCAGACTTACCATCATATGTTTAAACCAGGGGTGGGGAACCTCCAGCCCACAGGCCACGAGACCATTTCATCCGGCCCTTGAGGAAATCCATACATGCAAATACACAATCACTTGAAAAGTAAATGATAATAATCTTTTAGCCCAAGGTGCCCACCGTTTATCCTGTAAATATCACTTTCCGGATATTTCATGTAAAATTACTGCAAAACACCACCAGTACAGTGCCAGGGAGTAGCCATTCTAATGGCAGCTCCCTGGTATCAGGGAGTTTTTATGTTACTAAAACCTTAGTATGCACAATGTAATGTGCTCATCATCTTGTGGGACTTAAATCGGGAAGCTTTGCGTGGGAAGCTGCATAGCATTGAACAGAAGTGCACTTTCGCATGTACAGGCTGATTTCTTAGAACACGAAACTCAGTGCCCACTTTACTTATTCCTGGATGTAGATTCAGGAAAGGGGTAGAATTGGCCTTCAGAAGAATGAATTAAACGTTATAAGAAGTGGATCATTTTGCAATGTACAATGAAGAAAAAATAGTTTGTTTCAAAATATGCGGTTTTTCAGCGTGCTTCGTGCGCACTTTTCAGGTATGCTCCTTTTTATTACTTTATACGTAAATAAAGAGACAAATGATCATAATGTGATACTTCTGGTCTCTGCAGCATCCCACATTAATGTCATTTAATGACAGTGGATGAAGATTCCATTGCCTACGAATCTGTATAAACTCCACAGCCTCCGGGGGCTTCTTCCCCGTTCCTTGCCTTGGCGTTTCCCCTAGACACACCAGGGCCTGTTTGGAGCCCCTTGGCCTACGCCTTATGAGGAAAGCTTGTTGCACCCTTGCTGTCTGCGGCCTGTGAGTGGATTTTGACTATCAAAACAGCCCGTCAGAGAGAAAAGGTTCCCCACCCCTGGTTTAAACCTTCTGTAAGCACATTCTTAAAAACCCATATTTGATGTATTGAAAAATTTGTATTAAATGGAAAAGAAAAATTTGGAGTCTGTATTGGAAGTTGGAGAAAGAGGAAACTGTAAAGGCCGTCTGGATTCAACATCTTTGTAACCACCTTTCTACAGAAACAAATCATTGACAAGTTCCATTGTTACCTTGTGGATGTTTCTTGTTGAGAAGAATAATGCTGTTGACTTTTGGGGGGCTAAAAGTCACCAGGGGACAGAGAAATCATTGGGAAACGTTGTAAACAATATATCTCAGTAGAGATAGCTTGTAGCTTTGGGAAGTCTAACTGTGTTACCACAAAGTCATTGACACCTTGATGTAGTTTTATATCTGGACTGGTTAACTGTTTCATTCAAACCTATCTAAAATAAGAAATGCATGGCTGATTACTTTTTTTTAGAAGCAAAATTAGTGTTTTGTAATCAGATGGATAAATGTGTGGTTTGATCAGGAGAGAATTACTTAGCCATTACAGTACAGTAGTTGGGTCTTGTGGTGAAGGGAAGTTATGCATACATGTCAACCTTACCTTTATTCCGTGAAATTTCACAAATTTTCCTCCACTTAAATTGCTTATAGAGATTTACAGAAAACCTGCATGCAAGTTATGAAAAATGTTTCAAAATTTACAATGTGCTGTTAGTTTGATAATATTTACACTGGAAGAGTCAGTACACTTGCAATCAAGGGAGAGCAAAGGGATCCTTGCTATATGCATGATGTTATGATCTTGCACAATGTCATGCTGTAATAAAACTAAGGTAGGCTTGTGATTATGCACAATTTGCTTCATATGGATCTACCAAAGTAGTCATATTTTATTTTATTGTGAGTTAAAGATGGTACAGGTCTGCTGTGTATTTCACAAATTTTTCCAGAGGGTGATACAGGTGGGCATCTTAAGGGGTAAGCATGTATGACTATGAGGTCTCTGTCGTATCAAGTGGTTCTTTGTTACCTTGTAATTTTTAGTTTTCAAGATTGGGTATTTTAAGTCTATGATAGACTGGTCTTAACACTCTGCAAGCTGAGAGTATTGTTAACTCATTCACTGGAGCATGTGACCCAACCCCCAGTACTAAACAAAGTTAAAAGAATGTAAAATGTACCGAGTCTTGCTTCATATGCACTATCAGTCCCCCAAATGAATTTCTGCAGGTGATTATAGCATTCACCTTCTACATTCCTAATTAGTAAGTTTTGATGATTTAGCAATGTGCTAGGCTACAAGCCTAGAAAAGTTTGCAACATGTGTTGGCCCTCACTGTGTTTGTAAACCTGCCTCATCGGGCCTGTACTTATAAAACCATTATCAACAAGGCTGACACGTACCATCCTCAAAGCACAGTAGCAAACTGTCACTGTATACAGAAGTTTTTGTGAGCCTGATGATAAGTTCAGTAGTTTTGCAGCGAATGCTTACATGTAAATGGAGCTTAAAACATGGTTTTAAAAGGGTTAAGGTATGACCACATCTTCAGGATTAATTTTGTAGTCAACTTTTGTATGTATCTTTATCATGTAGCACGTTCCAACTCTGTACTTCCCAGAGTGGAAAATGATCTTCAAGGGTAAAAATATCTAGTGGGTGGGGGCAAGATGGGAGAAAAGAAAAGCCAGGGAGGGGCAAACAGGGTAGCCATAATTTCA
The DNA here is from genome assembly GCA_029531755.1 of Holothuria leucospilota. Taxonomy (NCBI): domain Eukaryota; kingdom Metazoa; phylum Echinodermata; class Holothuroidea; order Aspidochirotida; family Holothuriidae; genus Holothuria; species Holothuria leucospilota. The sequence continues at coordinate 10,000,541 of CM055976.1, read as the reverse complement.
TTGGATTGAGATATTTTTATCTTCCACTGTGCAACAGATATGTACAGTTTTGTCTGTACCGCAGGGAAAAGGAGAAGCACAGGGGGTATACTTAGGTAGCCAAAGGGGTGGTAAACCATAAAAATATTTATGAACCAAGATGCTTGCTGAGTGAAAAGTATTATTTCATATCAGAAGGAGACCACTTACTTTAAATGTCTTTTCTTCTCAGAATATTCTGGTTGCAGGAGCTGTAGATGGTAAAATATATGGATGGGATTTGAGGAATGTAAACATGCCAGCATTTATACTAGAACAGAATGGTCATACTCATGCTGTCAGGAGAGTCAAAGTAAGTTATCTTGTAGGATGTACATTTTACTGTACACAAATGTAATTAGGGTGTGATGTGTTACATGACAGAGGTGTGGTAGCAGTGGTAGAAATGGTGTATTATACACCTTAAATATGCTGATGGTATGCTAATACAATATTCATTTTCAGAAGATACGATGGAAGGTAAGACCAAAGTTATAGACAAGCCCTTACATTAGGAGGCACCAGGTGATTTTACCCCATGACACCAGAGGTTTAGATCTTGGTTTGCTTCACAAATATATTACCAGTCATTGATTTATTCTTGAGCATAATGCCCTGTCAGAACCTGTACCTTAAGTCCAAAACTTAAGTTAGCAATTTGATTAATGAGAGAGGATTTTCCCTGATTTGGGTACATCTTATTTTCAAAATTTCATGATCTTATTTGACATGTTTGTGTGTACTCATTGTAACTCTTTATAGCAGGGTATTCCAAGAGTCTTGACAGATTGTAGTTATGTCAAACATTATGTATAATTGTGTTCAAAATAGAGCTGGCATCATACTGCTAAGTGTAACACAACATTTCACACATGCCATGCACTTTTCGAAATGTGTAGCTGAAATATGTGATGCTCTGTGATTGCCAATCTACAGAAAAAAATCGCAAGAGAGTGTCAAAGTAACCATCAAGGGTGATGCAAAAATTTTGTACACAAAACGAAGTTGCTATGCGGAATCATTTGTAAGAAGCATTTTTTGCTAAGCTGAGCAAAAAAAGAAAAAGGAAAACATGCTAATGGGAAACTGCATACTGTCCTGTATTTCGTACATTGAGCACTCAGTGTACTTTTGGATAAGTGTTACAAATTGGCTTTTCATTGACCTTTAGAAAAGGGAACTATGTTGCTCTACCCAAAATTGGCATTCAGTACTGTTGCATTCTGCTGAAATGAGTCAACATATCATCTGTGAAGGGGCAGAAAATATGCAGATTTTAATTGATAAAAGAAAATTTTTTATTCTCATGTAAGATGCCTCATCTTCCTGTCTTGTGTGATTGTTGAGATAAGGCCATGTTTTATTCCTTGCTGTGAGGTCAAGCAATCTATGCATTTATGCAGGTATGTTCATGTACGTGTTTGTGACACTTAGATCATTAACGTGATATCTCAAGAAAGGAAACTCAGATTAGTGTCATACTTGGTGTGTGGGTGCACCATATTAAGAATCCAAGAAGAACCCTATTGTTTTTGATGGAGTTCAAAGGTCATGAGGTCACCAGAGGTCAAATACTGAAAACCTTGTAATTATAATACAGTATCTCAGCAAGTCAAAGTCAAACAGATCTCATACTTTGTATGTGAGTTAGAGTAAGATGAGGATTTATGGCTTATTTTCTAACCATTTGGTTTAAGTTGGGCTGGCCATGGCCACTTTTCCAGTTGTGGCTCAATGGCTTGTTTTCCCTACTCCATTGCTTATGCTAAGCACAAAGCACAATGGCAGTAGGTTTCATTTTTAAAGTCTTTGGTATGACCCGGTCAGGAGGGAACCCCAGAGCTTCCAGCTGCAAGTGGGATGCTCTAACCACTTGACCATGTAGTCAGACCATGCACATACTTTGTATGTGGATGCACAGTATTAAATAAGAGTACCTTACAGGTGTTGTTAGTGGTCAAAGATCATGTGAGGTCACCAGAGGTCAAACACTGATAACCTTGTTAACATGCTATCTTTAGAAGTCAAACTCACATTTCTGTCATACTTAGTATGTGGATGCATCATATTTAGTAAAGAAACTATTGTTTTGAGGGGAGGTCAACACAGTCACACTCCATAATGAAACTGTGCCAATTTGAAAGCACTACATACCATTTTATACTGTATTCCAGAGGCAAGGAATAAAGCCTTTGGTCTTTCTGGTTATCTTTTGCAATGCAGCTGCCATTTTACAAATTTTGATGTCACACCCTTAAATAAAAGGTATCTTGGAAATTTGCAAACACCTAGCTGCAATCGTTACAAAAACTTCATTAGTTGCTGCATAAACTATTTAGACTACCATGATATTAATTACAATGAGGTCCATTGCCAATTTGATGGAGTTTGCGGCAAATAGGGGGCAAGATTGTTGTGTATCTTACAGTATAAATTCAGCCACATTTCCAGAGTCCTGCCATATTCCTTCATCTGACTTAAAATATTTGTACCACATTTAATGTTTATTTTACAATAATTCCATACTTTGTCCTTTTGTTTCAATTTTCAGTGTTCCCCTCACCACCACAGTATAATAGGCAGCTGTTCATATGACTTCACTACAAGGTTTTGGGATTTTGCTGGCCAGCCTACCCCTATTGAGACCATTCAACACCACACAGAGTTTGTCTGTGGCATCGATTTTAATTTGCATATTCAGGCAGAGGTAGGTTGTTAATGATTTGCCTTGTAAAGCTACTGCTGATAGGGTTGATGCCTACCAAGACTGCTAGCCATAAGTATCCACTATTGTGTATTGCACCATACAACCCCTGGAAAGAGTTTGCTGATTAATTGGGGTGTGCTAATTAATCGGGGGGGGGGGAGGGAGATTTCCTTGTATAGTAGGAAAATTTTTGCCCCTAGAAAATTAAAAATCACTTTTGGATCTATACATTTTAGCATTTCTCACCCTCCCTTAAAATATCCCTCCCCCCATCCCTCTAGTACCTTGTCTGGCTGCAGGTTTAGTGCATGTCTGTTAAATGCAGCACATATTTACATTTGGGAACACCCTTGCAGGCTTGAATTATCAAATGGGTGCCTCTTTGCAAGACATTGACTCACTGCAGAGTAGTTTGTTGACTGACCCTTGCTTGACAGTGATGGACCTCCTGATGTACCCAAGGAAAAGTTTACACATTGACACACTTCTGTCTTTTTCTTGTGACCCATGCAGCATAAATGAATTTTAGCACACCATCAGGGTACATATTTTTTGTGGACACTGTTGTGCCATAGTGTGCATAATAAAATTGAGTGAGGCATTGCAATGTACGTGGACCATGGTCTTCTAATCCTTAGGAACAAATGTTTCGTCCTCCAATAAAAAACTGCACAGTGATGTGATTAACAGTGATCAGCTTTCTCTGCTCATGATTTCTGCGATTTTTTCCCAACCTCTGCTGTTATATATTCTCCATTTCCATGATATTGAAATTGGGAAGCTTGTTCACAGCAGAAAAATGGAACAGTACATTCTCTTCAATAAAAAAATTCCATATATTTTGTATGCAACACACTGGAAATAAAATATTTTCCATACGCACTGCTTAAAAGTGGAAGTAAACAGCCATACTGTATCTACTCCATGTACTTATATGCATTGTGTATGTACAAGTAGTAGTGTGCCCTGATGCAATTAATTTCTGTTTACATGTACATTTGTCAATAGGCACAGCATGCACATGTCTGCAATTATGTTTGAGTGAATGTGCATGTGATATGCAGATTTTAGCTAGTGCAGTGTACCTAATGTGTGGACAGACTTACTGTAGATTTAACATTAGTGACCAGAATGTTTTCGGAAGGTAACCTAATTGTATGATTTTTACAAGGCATTTGTAAAACACTTGCACTACACCCTCTGCTACATTTCCATAAGCTTTACTTGCATATATTCTGTCCGTACGATACCTCTGTCTCCAGATTTATTACCACTACCTTACTCATATGCTATCCTAACATGTTTTATGTATGTGTATTGCATTCTATATATAATTTTCCAAAGAAGGAATTTCTTCCAAGATTTTAGCTAGAAATTCATAACATGCTTGTACGAATTTTCATCCAAAGAGCTAGGAATTGATACTCTCCCATGGAGAGTGCTACCTATAAAGTCAAGGTCACTTTGAACAGCATGCAGTCCAAAAGTTCAGCTTAACATTGAAAGGGGAATAGTTGCATAAAGCTAGACCTAGGCCTATATGCAGTTTTGGACTAATGTCAGCTAGACATGGCCCTTGGCTGCGCATTACGTTACAGTTCATATAAAACAAGGTACTTGCCTTGGCTGTATGCTGTAATGAACAGCCCTAGCTGTCCAAGAGCTACTACAGCTAGGCCTATGCAGCCTCCTGAACACCTTTAAAATGCATGTGCTGCAAGCTTGAACGGTTTACTCACTTACTAGTGGGCCATTAAATATTGCCAGACACCTGTTTAGTATAAAGTCAAGAAGACAATTGGGATAAACTAGGTTTTGGTAGACAGGGCAGTGTGGGCCTGACTGTGTGAACCTTGTTAGTTATCACTGCTTTTGTATTTACCATCAGTAGGTCTCTACCCACAAAGTCCGTGTTTTTTTGTTTTGTTTTGTTTTGTTTTTTTTTTTGCACCTTACTCATCCCTGGATTAAACATGCATAAGGCAGCACTGCTAGTTGTGGTTAAATTATTATGTTGTATAGTCATTACAGTAGTAGATATAAATTAAGATTTTCCCTGTGAGTAAATTATCCTCCTAATAATGTTGTATTAGGAGGATAATCCACACTACCATTTGTCCTTCCCAGGTCTGTGCAAGAATAAATCATCAACAAGACTTAACAGTAAAACATCATGCCCCGGCCCACCCCCATAATCTCAGCTAATGAGTGAGATTATCAAAATAGTCTATCCCCCTATTAAAACAATGTGTTCCCCTCCACCCTCACACCTTCATTTCACTTGTTAACATTATTTTGAAGACTTTCTGAACCATTGGGTAGGTTGGTTGGTTAAAATATTTATTTTGAGACATGTCCCTTTGTTATCTCATTTTACGTGAAATAGAAGGGCTGTGAGCAACTTGTCTAGATTTGGATGGGTATTTATGTTTGAAGCACTTAAATGGACAGATAGTTTAGTGTCTGTCATTGAGATTGCAGTGTTCAAAAAGTGTGAGCTTTATTAATGTATGCAGTAACTTAAATGGCAAGAAACATCATGAAAGCTGCTTTGTAGGGAACTAAGATTAAACTTCAAAGCAGTGTTTCTAGAAGCTACTATGATGCAATTTTGATGCAGTGTCAGGCTTTCTGATTTGGAAAACTGATAGCCAGACAAAAATCAAAGATAAAGATTTCATATATATACTCCCAGAATTGATGCAATGTGAATGACAAAGAACATGATATCCTTCGAAAGATAAAGCCCTGCTGGTGGTTGAACAATAAAGTTGAGTTAGGCACTAGGGCTGCGACAGTTAAACGGTTAACCGGTTAACCGACCGATTGATCGGTTAAACGACCGCCAAATGTTGATCCGTTCGCCCCATGATCTGGGAGTGGTTTGCCGAAATAATGTGACAATAAACTCTTTCACGCAACTTTTGAAAAGGATTTAAATTATCAAAGGTGCAGGGATTAAACTATGCAGTACACACTACAACAATCCAACATACCTTTTAAAGTGTGGAGCACGGTAAACTTGATAGATAAGACTAAAAAAGTTACCTCTAGACGGCAGAAAACTATATGCTTAATATCGTTCAAGATAAATGCACTTCGGGAATTTTCCCGGGCGTAACTTCCAAGGCTACGTGTTTACAGTTCATCAGTCTCAAAACATATGCAATCTGCACAAAATAGTGACCAAGCTATGTAGTTCTGGGCTTAATTATGCAACCCTGGCCTGCAAGCCTTGTAGGTGCAACTAAAATATTTGTAACTATGTTAGCCTCCCCATTTAAGCTGACTTAATAATTTTGACAAAAGACGATTTAACATTTTTTATAATTTTTTCAACGTTAGTATAATTCCTGGAAAAGTTTCAACCCCTCAAAATTCGCAAAGATGAGTGAAATTCTTTCGACCATTTCATTTATTAACCCCAAATTATAAAATATGGAGCATTCCAATGGTGAACTTCATGAATAATCATATTATTTTCGAACATAATTAGCACAGTTCGTTGGACTTGCTGAACGAACCGGCGCACTGTACCTACAGTATGTGCATTGTACAGTACAGTATTTGTAATTAGCAGAGCTGATTGAGTTTGCTGAACGAACCGGGCCAGCCGGCCAGCCATCTGCTTCGCATGTTGCATGAACGATCATTCATGACATACCGCACGTACATTGTACAGTACAGTATTGCGTACGAGACAACTATGCCCGAGTCCCATTATAACATAAAGTATGAGGGTAGCTGCCATTATCAAAAAGTTTTGCTGTTCATAATTACGAAAAAACTGGTATATTTAGTAGGTATTAGGTAAAAAGGCATGCGATGTAAGACAAGTTAAAATTCAACGTTACTATTTTTTACGGAGCATGCAGTAATACATATGGGTAAAAATTTTCACACCATTACGACATAACGGTGCTGGAATTCTTTGTAGACACACGTATATTACGTATGAAGGTCACAGCAAGGTCACAAGGCACACTACAGGACACTGTATGTGGTACGTTTGTACTCGACACTGCTCTAGGCGTGTGTGATACTGTATCGCTATAGCCGGAGAAGAGTGTCTTGAACTGCGATAATGACAGTGATTTCCATAGGCTTCTCATCTTACGGTGCTATGGTAGACCGCAAAAATCTCGAAAACGGTAATCAGTGGCATAACAAAAAGTATGCATGTTTGTGAAAAGTTTGAATAAATGCGTAATTCGCCCATGCGTACGGACTGCTTGCCAAAACATTGCAACTAATGCAAAGGTTTTAACTTGCACGCTACTTCGACGATCATCACTACTGGCGCCATTTTAAGTGTAGAAACTTTGGTATTTAATGTGTTGGCACTCTTCCGAAATGTTTATTTTTTTTATATACCTTGACTTGTTTTTATTTTCAGTTAACCGTTAACCGTTCGGTTAATAAAAACGGTTAAACGGCACAAATCAAATGCAGGCATTATATTTAAAACCTTTTATTAGTACCAATAGGAAAATGCCATAACTTCTATTACTTGAGAGAGTATTTGCTCAAGCAAGTCTGCTGTCTTAGTCAAAAATGGTTTATGTAAAAGAAGATGTACAGTTATGGGCATCATGATGTTGTATATGTACCACTGAGAGGTTTTACTTATTAGGTATTGATGAAAATATTGATGGCAAATGTTGACAAACTTCAAGGGATTGAATAATGCAGTTAGCTGGTTAATAGTTGTGAGGGTCGCAGTGCTCTCTGGTGAACACTTTTGTCATTATTAATTTCCTATAACCAGTGTTCAGATGATTTCTAAGGTATTTTAATCTCAAGCAAAAGCGTGGCCAGAGTGTTTATAAGTAAGACTGAAATTCTGATGTAACTTTATTTTGTTTTTTTCTTGTTCTGTATTTTTGTTGTTCTCTTGAAGGTTGCAGATTGTGCTTGGGATGAAAAGACGATTATTTTCCGTCCAAAGTGTCTTCAGAATATAAGATGACCATTATACTCACATGGGAGAAAATGTCAGGAACAGAAAATGATGAAAGCAGGAGTTCTTCATTTCTAGCAAATTCTTCATCCTTCTTTTGAAGATTATTTCCATCCAACTTTCTCACAGTGCAGTAATAACTTTTCAGGATCAGTCTGTTCTTTTAACTTGATTTTGAAAAATTATTTTATGCTCAAAAGCATTAGCAACTCAGACTACATGTAACATAGCTTTAGGGGAAATGGAATTTTTATGTTACACTTGTTGGTTAACTTTAGAGTCGTCATGCATAAGAACAAAAAGCTATCACATCATGAAGTTTTAAAAGCACTTTAAGCAGGGATTTGTTACTGGAAGAGGATAATTACTCTGAAATGAGGTTTGCATCGCCAAGATCAGACAGTAATCAGTTTCTTGTATCTTTCATGGCATATCTGTAAGACTAATACACTAGATAAGATAGTTCATATGAATGGGATTTGTCACTACTGCCATAGCATGGTCAGTCATTAGGAAATTAAAACTTACTGTATCTTTGGATGCTGGGGGATGCACATGAAGGCACATCGATTAGATTTTATGTAAAAATGTGAACATAAATGTATATCTGGTCAATTCAGGAAATTTTCTGGATTGTTGTGACAAATATTAGACTTCTGCCTTTGCAGCACATTGCATGAGGTTGGTTCCTTAGGAAGGGGTAAACTTCATTGATTTATTTCAATTAAACAGCCATTTTCAGTTTTGTAGCACTTGCCCTTAAGTTGTTGGTGGTGTGAACCTACTGATCAAAGCAATTGTTCTGAGTAAGCCTGTTGTCACAGGTTACTTAATGTGAATGGTGTTGCAAACTTTATTGATATCAAATTGAAGTCAAGGAATAAAAGAAAGAAATCCCCACCAGCTGAATAAGTAGCTTATCATTGATAGTCTTCTCAGGATTAAGTGGGTCTTAGAGTATTAGCATAAATTAAACTTTCTGTTCCTTCTTCCAAAGTAACAACTGCCTGCTTTAAGTTAGTTTCATGGGTTTAGCTGAAGTGTAAACATAGGTGGGCTACAGTACTAGGATTGTTATGATACTGAGAGTGTGCTTACTCCATGGTGTTGCAGAATTACATTAAGGTGCAACCATGATTGGAAACTTAAAGTTCCAATATTATTTTTTTTTCCGTGTTAATAAGTTTACATCAGGAATTACCTTTACATTTTTGAGATTGTAATAACTAAGCTCTGATTTATTCAATAACCATGTGAAGACAAAAGCAAGTATTTGCCTTGCAGATCAAAAGTCTACAGACCAGCCACTTTGACATTTTCTGGGGACTGTGTTTACTTGTTCATCAAAGCTGGTTGTAATGGTTTAGATGAAGTTCCAGTTTGGGAGGACTGCTATATTAAAGGTTTCTGTTTGTCTGGTACTGGTATTGTTTGCTTCAGGTCTTCTTTCAGCTGCCGTTTGAAAGTGGTGCCAAATAAGGGTCCTTCACACCTTGGGGATATGGCTTAAGACTAGAGAAAAACTTGTTCATGGAAGCAGGGCTTTATATAGTGTCCTAGGATCAGGCTGGAGAACATTTGCTGTATGCTCTCCTCATTGTTCTCTGAACACAAGATGAAAGATGTGATTATGTCACTCGTGTCAGTCTGCTTGACAGGGTCTTTGAGATGGCTATCCAGAGTCATAAATTAAAATTAAATTCATCATGTGACTAATGTGCTGTGAAAAAGTGCTGTTGAAATTTTATCTGTTTTAAGTCAGTTATCTTGTTTCAAGTGGCATTATTTTCTAGCAAGCACAGATCCAGGGTTTTGAGAGATGCGAGGGGACTCATTTGTGCAACCAGGGATCCTTCCCTTCTCCCTTAGAAATTTGGAAAACAGAAACCCATGTATGCAATTGCTGAAATTCAAAGGGCCATACAGTTATAATGACTACAGTATTTTTTATGATTCAAAAGCAATAACTGCAAAACTCAACAGAGAAAAATGGGAGGAGGCCAATGAAGGGGGTTGGGACTCTGACAGATTGATACCCTACCTGTTTCTGGGTCAGTTAAGGGTATGAAAATGACAGATTTTATTAAGCAGGTTAAAAGGTCACAAAGAAGAGATGTGTTATGAACTTAATAATTGCAAAGATAAGTGGAAAACAGGGTGTTTAATTTTTACAACTATATTATTACTGTATAAAGTGGGTTGTTTTCAAATGAAGAAGATGAAGATGGAGACTTAATTCACAACTCTTCTTAAGAGACGTTTAAATAGAAGAACCCGTTTTCTGTTTTGTGCACCGACACTGATTTTTGTAATGCTACAGTTTCTAGCCAGACCATTTTATGTGGTGGACTTTAGGTAGAGTCTTTATAGAACATTTGAGCTGGCAATCCTCTAATGGTTGGTATTGGTGAGTTAGGTTCTCTACCCTTCATTTATGGAACATATATTAGTGTTATTTTACAAGAAAATGTGGAAAAACCACAAAAGATAGATCTTACTTCTGGGTTAGTTCAAGATTAATTAAAGTCCTAATGTAGTAGTTAAATAAGCACAATGGATTTCTGGGCACAAGGCTTTCATTGATCATGAGTGCTGTCCTCAGCTTAGTAGTCCCAGGTTTGCCAACCCAGTACCCACACTGTAGCTACAACTCTAGAATGCAGTATTTTAATTTTATTTTTACCACACCAATTGTCATTTTGCTTCTGTCTTTACTATATCTTTATCTTAGATATTACATTAGTCATTGTCTAAGAATGTTTATTTTAGAAGTGTTGAGGACTTGTACTACTTCTTCACATGACTGACTATCACCAGCAATTGTAAGCCCACCTTATTGCAGCATTCATCGACAGTGTCCAAAGAGGTATGGATAAGCCTAGTTAATGGATGATGTGAAGTGGTTTTACCTGACAATTGGTATTCAGATGAGTGACTGACATTGGACAAATATTTAATACAGATTAAAATTTATGTTTACCTAAGATGCATGCAACTAACATAAACATTGTGGTAAAGCCATATTTTACATGATTTAAGATAGCTTATTGTGTATGGTCATGATAATCTTTTCAGGTCATTGATACCTCATAAGAGGCATTCCTATGGAAATCAGAGATGATTCATTTCACTATCACATTTACTCCTTGGAGTTGACTGTGTTTCCTCAGCCCCTCTTTAAGGCTCCCCAAACAGAGGGAATATGACTTAACAAAGAATATGCTGTACAGTCTACTACCTAGGTAACATCGCATGGGGTTCGATGGAAAGATCTAAGACCATACATAATGTAGTACTGCTGTCTACCATTTAAAGCATGAGATGTTCTAAAGTATGTAAAGAGAGCATTTAGTCCAAAATCAAGATTTCAATATGTTGTAAATTTAAAAGCTTACACAATCAGATTCTAAGTCCTTAAGACATGTTATAAAGGATGATGCTTAAAGTATGTGGTAGGTTACATGCATACATAAAACCTGCTGTAGAGAGTTCTACAGTAGATGAAGAGTGAGGAAGTCATAGAAGGCATTTATGTTTTGCACTCTTTGGATATTTCTGTTATGGAAGGGACTACATTTTTGTGAGAGTGATGTTGTGCCCTCAGGCTTGGCAATTGGTTGAAAAGATTAGAGTGCTGCTCTATTGTTATTGTAGTTCAACTAAACACAGACTGAAGAATATTTCCTTTCAAAGCATTTCTGACTAGGGAAGCGATTTTTATTGTACATTTAAGGGGGTGGGGACAGATGTTACACAATAATGTTATCATCTGTAGGAGTATGCATAAAGGAACAGGTACATAAATACTTAGAAATATTTGTGTGTTTACAATATAGTCCTGATCACTAGGCATGCATTTGGTAGAAAGAACTTTGGAGTTAATACAATCATTGCAAATTGATTAAATACTCCAAAATGTCACCAAAACATAACACCCTGTGGGAATAGATGGGAGGGTGAAGGTGAGGGTTCTAATAGCTCATACAGTAGTTTATTTGGTACGTCAGACAACCTCTCCTGAAGAAAGTGTGATTGGCTTTCATGAAAACCCATGGAACTAATAACCTTAAGTTAAAACTTGACCTATTTTATCTGTCAGATTTAAAATTTTTTGTTATCTACTACTTTGTGCAGGATATAAACAAAGTCAACCAGTTGGACATACATTGAATACGGGCATTTGCTACGATATAAGACTGACAGAAAAATCGGGTTGACAAATTTTGTTGTGAATCTTTCTTCACTTTTTCTTGAATTAAAGAAATTTCCAGATTTTTACTGGATGCACAGTATAAAATGGCTCAGTATTCTAATTCATTGTAGGATGGAGTAATTAGAACTGTACGACTGTAAGCATATGTTGTCAAACTATTTACAGTAATGAATTTCTCTTTGTATCTTAATGAAAACTAATCGCTTTTGTAAAAGATGTTCTTACAATTATCACCTTGCGTGCAATGGTAACGAATACCTACAAATTTTAATATGAAACATTGTACATTAAATGCACAGTATTATCACGTGAAAATGCTACATTCTTCTGTCTTCAAAACAGAAACTGTTTTTTCTTTAAGTGGATTTTGTGTACGTAATTTCGGTTGAAGATAAAGGACAATTGATCTTGCACCAGTAACAAAAGTTCACACTACTAAGTTCACTTCTAGACTAGCTCCTCCCACAGTCTGAAAGAAAGACCGGTCTCCTGCACTTCTGGACAAAGCTACAGTGGCCTGTACTGAGTTTGAATTGCTCAAGGCCATATCCAAACACAACTTCGTGTGAGCTAATAACTATACTGACTGCACAAGTCATCACTGACCAATCAGAGTGATACTCTTTTTGAATTTATGTCAGTTTAATCATTAATTTGTTTGTACAGATATGGAGTTGATACTAATATATGCAACAGTCCTTTATATCAATAAAAGCAGAGCGTCAGTCTTAGTAGTTCACAGTGGCGTTGCCAGACTTTTCCAAGAGGGGATGCACACAGTTCCTCCGAAGGGCACACCAACATGAAGGACTGAGCGGCGCGGGAAGCGTCATTTGACATGATGAAGCACTCCTCTGTAGGTGTTGGGGTCCAGGGCCCATGCACCGTAGGACCCATTGGTGTGTCCAGGGACACTGTGACGGGCGAGGTCTCGAAGCCACTGGGGTACTTACAAAGTTGTGATCTTGTGAGATAGTGTAGCTTTTAAGTATCGCCAGGTAAGCCAGTAAGAGAGAGTGCACACATTAGCCTAGAGCATCGAAAGTGAATCTACGGCGGCAGACCCGGGGCTTTGCCGCGAAAATTTGGAAGACAGAAGCCCTTGCCCTTGTATGGGTGCCTTAAAGCTATAATTATGACAGTATGCTAACTCCATTTTCTTCAGTAAGAAATCAGAAAAGGGTGGCTCGTACCCCCTGAGACCATCCCTGGTGCACGCGCGAGGCGTGCAGGAGATTCTTAATAGTTAAGAAATTTTTGTGCAAGTACTTGTACTCCTTAAGACGGGAACACACCTGCACGTTTTTTCTCATCAGAACGCTCGTCCGAACTGAAGTGCGTCATAACTCTAGTGCACGCAAAGTTGAAACGTAATGAATTACATAGGCGCATAACAAACCTTTCTGAACTTACCCACTGCCGAGTCTTTCCGGCGGAAGTTACTTTCACTTCCCTCTGTAAACACCGGCTGTTACCTCCGATCCTCAGTGTTTTACTCCACTTCGGCATGCGCTACGCCCTCGCAGGAAGGTGTCTCCCAGCTCCCTGGCCCGCGCTGGATCCGTGGAGGCTCAGTTAATACGGGGCCTAGCCTCAATCATATGTAAACGCATACTTTAAGTCGAAATAAATAAAGGAGAGATAAGGAATGGCAGAATAGCCTTGACAAAGGCTAATCCGAACGAAGTCCGATGTCACATTTGCTATCCGTAATGGTTAGCCATTCTATCGTATGAGCCCAATATTTCATGGTTTGAATGGCCAGCAAGTTGGACGAAAAACAGGCCAAGAATGTAAAGAGCCGTGAAAATATTAACATTCAGAAACCAATAGTTTCTAAACGAGCCGTAGCAGTGGCGTGTGCATTGGGAGTTGGGGGGTCACAACCTTTGATCCCCCCAACTGATATGAAGAAGTGTCACCCGTGCACCAAAGGTGCACCACGAGCGCGAAGCTCGAGTTTGCACGCGTGGGGTGCAGGGGCCTGCGTTAGGGCCTGGCGGGGTCCAGGGGTAGAGCCCCGATGGGGGCCCAGCTGGGGGCGAAGCCCCGTAAGCTCCTCTAGTATAAGATAATAGGACCGCCGAAACTTGGTTCTAGGTGCTTTGTTGATCAGGTTTTTTCTTTTCAAAGTTTGTGAAAATCGACGTCAGTGACTGAGAGTTCTGCTTAATTGGAAGCCAGCAATGAACTTCGAAACATATTGTTACAAGACGACCCGTCAGGAACACCGGATTGAATCCATCGACGAGCGAATGGAAAGTTCCAGAGAATCCAACTTCAACGCAGCCTTTCTAGAACTGTCTAGAAGTGAGAACTGTTTACGTTATGTCCCAATTATAGCAGCGACCTGGCAACACTTCTAAGAAACTGCAATTGTCGTTATTCAACTAGAATATTCAACTGTGTTCTAGAAGTTTCTATTAAGGAACGTTCTCGTAATTGCTGGACTGTGGGCACTAGAAGTTTCTGTTAAATTCTGGAGAGTTCTCGAATAAAAGCCTAGCATATAAAAGGCAGTTCAACAGTTGTTGTGGCGGAGAGAGACATTGAGAAATGCCCTAATACTTCATCGAGTCCAGACGCTGTTGAGAAGTTATTCCCAGCCACTGACACTGCACACTTGTGATAAATTGCCTTACGCCGTTTCTGCACTGTGTACAGAGATTGTTATCATCCATCATTCATCGCCTAGCCTTGTCATTATTCGCTCGTGGAACCAGTTCCTACGCTACAGCACGCTACAGGTCTACTACCGTACCATCGTCGACGTGCATGCACTACCAGCCCTTGGACCAGACCAGGCAAATATTAATTAAAGGATTGTGAGTAAGTCTAATTAATTATTGTAAATTTAAGTGAGATAAGGAGATTGTAAATAATCATTAAGTTGTTGAATTTTAATCTCGTTCTTCTGTGATCTTTCGCTGTTATTGGTTTGACTCGCGACCACAAGCCGTAACAATATCTTTGAAATAAGTTTTTGATATATTTTATTTTGCCCGATTTAAGTGCTGCATGGTTTTCTCGTCATATAGGTAAATATAATGGGAAGTTTAATTTACGTGGGTATTACGTTCAACACTTCTTAGCAGAAGGGCTATTTCGGGTGCATGTAACTTAAACTGTTCAAGGAAAATCCATATAGTGTAGAGGTTGAGGCGGAATATAGGGTTGAAAGGCTGCAAGAGGAATTGACGCAGGCACAGTTAATTGTTCCGCCAATGGAGAAAAAACTACTCTTTTCACCGCCGTTAAGCTTTATGTCATACTGTATTGCCTTCCCCTTCCCTGACGGTATAGACTGCTGCTAGCCCTATAGGCTACCAAAACCCGCGCGAACCGCGAAAGAAGAATTGAAAGTACTTTGGTTTCGAGCCGGGAACTATACCAACTGATGCCTTACTGGCGGAGACGAGGGACTTTACTTAGTTTCTCAAGGCTGTAGGGAGAAGTTAGAGTTATCTACAAAATAATGACTCGTTTGGATAATGCTAAGTTTGGGTACTTCTTCTCTCTCTAATAATCCCTCTCCGTCTCTTCAATCTCTTTCTCTCTCCCCCTTACCTTCAATCACCCGACTGAGTGATTTCCCCCCAGCTTGCCACGGATGTGGGGAGGGGTGTGTCCTCCGCCCCCTCCCTTTAGACACGCTACTAAGCCGTGGGTATAACAAAATGTCAAATACCCCTATTATAAACAGTGGCGGATCCAGAGGGGGGTCGCTGACGTCCGGACCCCCCTCAAATTTCCCAATTTGCCCTTTTTCAAAATTGTTTTTTTTTTCACACTAGCCAAAAAATAAAAAAAAAAATAAAAAAAAACCACGACAGTTTGACAGGTAATGACAGTTGTCCAGTTCCGAGGAGATTTTGGTTACCCCCATCCAATATCGATCAATCCACCCGTAAAAGTCTAGCTATGTATCGCAGAAACTTTCAGCAATATATTTGACTATGGTAGCCTATATTGCCCGCCCTGAAACACGAACAGCACATCGTTTTACAGATTTTTACTGATTGCAATGGAGTAGGGAAAACATGCCAGTGAGCCACAACTGCAAAAAAGGCCGCGGCCGGCCCGACTTCAACCAGTTGGTTAGAAACTGAGCCGTAAAACCTCATCTAACTCTAATTCTCACTGCCTGCGTGACAGTCAGGCATTCTAATCACTTTTCGCTTGGAACCACGTGTGGCGTGCTTGGGCTTTCAAAGTAATACAGTAAAACGCGCAGATATTACGTCATACTCACTAGCTAGCGCTTTATGCAAGTATTACTACTGAGTTTTAATATTGATTCCAAAAGGTCACTGCTAGTCTTTTGGTCTAACAAAATAATGATCTGTTCACACTCCCTAAACGCTACATCTACAAAACCTTCCCAGGGGCGGATCTAGGGTCTTTTTTGAGGGGGGGTCCAACAGAAAAGGGCACATTCATTTTTTTTTTAAAGTTTGGTTCTAATAAACGTCAGACAAAGAAAGGATCAACCAAGAAATATGCAAAAAACTGGAATGATCTAAACGGTGAAATTGCAAAGCGCGCGGAGCGCGCGAAAATTTTTTAGGGTAAGCCTACACTCATAGGAATTTGTATTTATTTAAAGCTTATACAGGACAATTGTCCCCGCAGTTGGGCCCTTTCGGGCATAACTTTCATTGTAGGCCTACTTTCCTCCTCGAGTCAGTAGCCGTACCGCACAACAGACACAAGAGAACGATGACCGAAATGATATTTACATAAATCCGTGTATTCTACTTGAAAGAGTTTGTACTAGCCTATTTAGCTATAAGTATAACGGAACTGAGAAAGAGTGGACAAAGCGTACCGAAAATTTTGGGTTTTATCACAGCATTCACCCTTTTGTAAGCCAAAATAAGTAAACCGACCATGGGTCAGTGGCGTAGGAAGATGTTTGACATGGGGGGGGGGGCAGACCAGATGCGATTTCTCGACCTTGACCCACCTTCCCACACCAAAACATCATAGTGAGAAGGGGACATGAAGGAGCCTAACGATCCAATGCCATTGCAGGGCATATTTTGCAAAGGGTCACTGAATACTCCAAAAACTGAGTTGCGCACTGGTAGTGTACTTTAGAATCTGAATCTTGAAATTGTAAAGCGCGCGAAGTGCGCGAAATTTTTTGGCAGGCTTACATAAAACACATATGTAATCATTACGAACAAAAGGAAAAACGAAAAACTATAGGGGTTGTAGACTGCATCCGGGTTAACACACATGGTAGCGGAACCACCTGGACTACACGATGAAATAGCCAAACTTTGCTCACCAACTGACTTTACCTCGTGACACAGACAAGAGAACACCAACAGGGTTTGCGATATTGGTTGAAAGTTACTACCTTTACATAAACTACGGTACTCTGCGACAGCAGACCGGTCATCGGTCCAACTGAAAGACGTCAAAAATTGAACCGACTAACATTGCGTTATTTGACCTGGTGGTGATTTTCTATAGTAATTTTAAACTGAAACAAACACCGATTTGCCTATTGTGACTTCTGGTCAACTCTTGGTTGTGGACATTTCCTTAAAATTGGCCTTTTATTCCCATCACTAGGGCAACACTTTAAAGAAGAAAGTAATTCCAGACCATGAATATCATAGCGAAACGTATTTACCTACTCTCTCTTGTTCATGATAGGAGGGATATCTAGCGGGTGGAGGGAAAGCTTTGTAGATGTAGCGCTTAGGGAGTGTGAACAGATCATTATTTTGCAAGACCAAAAGACTAGAAGTGACCTTTTGGAATCAATATCAAAGCCCAACGGTAATATGTTGCATAAAGCGCTAGCTAGTGAGTATGACGTAATATCTGTGTGCTTTGTATTACTATGATTGCCCAAGTACGCCACATGTGGTTCCCAAGCGAAAAGTAATGAGAATGCCTGACTGTCACGCAGGCAGTAAGAAATACTGTAGTCACATTCTCTCTAAAAAAGATTGCACTCTTCGTCTTTCGGGGCGGGCAATATAGGCTACCGAAGTCAAAATATATTGCCGAAATTTCTGCGATATATACTGTAGCTTGAGTTTTACGGGCGAATTGATCGATACTGGATGGGAGTAACCAAAATCTCTCGTGTTTTCCTTTTTTTTTATTTTAGGCCACGTGTAAAAAAACCCATTTTTGAAAAAGGGCAGATTGGGAAATTTGAGGGGGGGTCCGGACGTCGGCGACCCCACCCCTGGATCCGCCACTGCTTCCCTCTACCCGCTAGTATCCCTCCTCTCATAAACACGATACGATATTCATGGTCTGGAATTACTCTCTTCATTTATTAGTGTTGCCCTAGTGATGGGAATAAAAAGCCAATCTTAGTTAAAAGTCCACAGCCAAGAGTTGACCAGAAGTCGCAATGGACGAATCGGCTTTTGTTTCATTTTAAAAATACTATATAAAATCACCACCAGGTCAAATAACGCAATGTTAGTCAATTCAATTTTTTTGACGTCTTTGGACCGATGACCGGTCTGCCGTCGCAAATAAAAAGCAAACATTCGATTTCAGTCATCTGTTGTGACAGAGTATTTTTGACAGTCGCGCGGCAACTATATAGGGAACACAACATACAGTATTTTAACCCCCTCCCCCCAGTCGAGATAGCGGTGGCGCCAGGTGGGGGAAAGGTTCATGCCCCCGTCGGGGAAGGCTGGCCAACTATCGAGGAAGTACGCAGTCCCCGACGACAACTAGTCGCCCCGACGGCTTACCTGTTTTTTTGCCCTCAAGAGGATAATTTCTCTAATAATTTCTCTAAACCCAAAATTTTCGGCGCGCTACGCGCGCTGTAGAGTCACTCTATTTTCTTCAATAGTTCCATTCCGCAAAGCAGGACAGCACAAGTCCTTTCCACCTTACCAAGTAACATATAGGCAGAGTACATAGTTTATGTAAAGTTCGTAACTTTCATCCCATATCGCTAAGCCTAGTTGGTGTTCTCTTGTGTGTTTGTCATGCGGTAGAGTCAGTTGGTGAGCGACTTACGGAGCAAAGTTTGGCTATTTCATCTTATAGTCCAGGTGGTTTCGATACAAATGTATGTTACACCCGATACGGTCTACAAGCCCACAGTTCTTTTTTCGTTTCGTCATATGTTTTAGGTGTTAGCCTATCAAACATATTCCCCCGCTTCGCGCGCTTTTCAATTTCACGATCCAGATTCAAAGAACACTATCAGTGCGCAACTCGGATCTTGAAGTATTAAGTGATATGATGCAAAATATGCCTCCAATGGCATAGGATAATGAGGCTCCTCCATTTGCCCTTCCCATCATCCCCTCGAAATAGGGAATGTCGGAACTAATTGGGGTTGCTGACATGGCTTGGCCTCCTGTTGGGGAAATTCTGCCGCCACACTTGAAATGTCTATTGTCTATTTTCGAACACACTGTCCATAAATGGACGCACCCGCACATGACGCGGATTGGCGCTATATAACTTTGGTTATATTATTACCAACAGGGATAATCCCACCATGTGGTACGAAGAAAACGAACACCTATGAAAAGGACTATTGGTGGCGCCTTATATGCATATGTGTGCATTGTAATCGCGTCCATTTATGGACAGGGTGTTCGAAAATAGACACTGTGTAATGGTCCTTTCTTGAAGTACCCTCACTAACTTTAGTTTTCTCCACTCCACATTACCGGTGGATAATGGAAAGGAGAAATCGTATCTTGATTTCTCCTTCCCATGTCTACCGAAGAAAGGGGTGGGAAAACTACTGTAGCATGTCAGATATCACACCACCGCGATGTTCTCGCCTTCCGTACATAACAGCATTTCATTGATTTAAGAAAACAAATCTGGCCCTCAAACCTTGATCTTCCCTAGAAAATTATATCCTGCATTATCGAATCAACGTTTTTATTTCCATAGTGATGAAAAATAAAAACTTCCTTCTTAAGGTTCATAGTAATTACCCTACATTTTTGAGACATCCTGACATCTAAACGGAATTAAGCGTATGGAACACTTTCATTTTGGGTCTGATCACTTTTGTCGGAAATTTGAAGCACGTACTCGGAGGAAATATCATATACTTTGCCCGGAACATCCACTTTCCCGCCCGAATGGAAGGCTGAACCCCCCCCCCCCCTCGTATTCCAATGTTTTTGTTCCAGGAAAGTACGTAAGTTTCAGCCAAAATATTCCCCCTACACATGTTCAAAACAAACTCGACTTAGTATCACAACGTAGCAGGTCGCGAAGTTGTTTCTTTCAAAGCAGTAACCCGTCCACACGAAATATCTAGCTATATCTAATTCATATCTAGAACATAAAATTGGACTAAAAGATAGTCGATGTGGAATTTGTATTTAGGGGGAAGGCTCGCGGCCGCAGTAGTCCCATGGTTGTTGAAAATAGATGTTAAAACGATGACTCTGGAATATGCAATAACAAGGCAATACTTCACAATCACATTAAGGTTCGCAAAAATAGAAGCACGCGTAGCGGCTCGCAAAATTGCAGTTTCAGACAACATTGTGTTCAATTTTAGGCCCCTGTATGGCTAATAAAGTGACAAATGGTCCTTGTTTCCTAATCAATGTATAAACGATTATTTGTAATACACAGTCGCACTTCAGTGCCATGGATACAGATGTAACGTGCGCTGTGATTGGCTAAGAGTAATACCTCACACTTATCTAGTATAACACGGGAAGGTACGAAGAAGGTACGAATACTCAGGTTCGTTACTCTACTCTTAGCCAGTCACAGAGTGCGTTACGTGTGATGGTAGCAAATAGCGAAAGTACGCCTTAATCTGCATGGCGAACTTCCATTCTTTGCTTCGCTTCACCTTCTGTTACGTGTTTCTGTGAGAAAGACGGCATGGATAGCTGCGCAGGCTGCTGTCATCTGTATCGCTGGACGCTGGCAGTGAAGTGCGACTGGGGCCGGGTCAGTCCCAGTTTTCATTTTCTTACATTCTTTTTTTACTGTTTTAGTCTGTTTAGAATTAATCTTATGCACAAAGTTGTAACCGAAGAGGTGTTGGATGTTCTGCTGGAACAGATCATGTGATTAATAAAGTCATTTGAGGTTCGCGGTATAGTAAGAGTGTAAAAAATAGGCCAAGACTCGTGAGTGCTTCATCCAGAGACATGGCTTACCCCATATATAGTGTGTAGTATATGTACGTAATGCTTCGAACGCCTGTCGTGAGAGTGAGATTCTCCGGAGATTACTGACCCGGAGCGCGACCATCGGTTCGCGCGGAGCGTCCCGCCAGCGTGACTTTCTGCCAAAAATATCCCTAAATTGCAGGAAATGGCACTTCCGAGTCCCGTGCCTCATTACTGCATACCCAGAATTGCCAGTTTTCAGATGTTTCATATTCCTAGAAATTTTTAAGGAGACATGTTCACATTATAAATAAGTCTACGAAAAATTGGAAATTCTGAGTGATGGACGGTGGACTCAGACATAATTATATATTTACGTTTGGGTTGAACGGAGCTAGCTCGATGGTGGCAAGATTAATTATACTGTATAGACCTATTGCACTACTGTCAGCTTACTGCAGACTATGACTGTATGATCAGTTGGAGAAGGAACTCAGGTAGCGTAATAGTTGGCGTTTTACCGACACCCGACTCATCGTTTGCGTTATGAGTCGAATTTTTTACACCATATTGAGACATTGCGTGAGAAACTGATGCTTCATCGTGAGAGGGTGAGATTGCGCTGAAATGTGTGACTCTCACGCTGAATGCGTGAGAGTTGACAGCTTTGTGTATGTAGCCGGCAATTAATTATGATAACAACTACTGTAACTCCTATCAGAACCTCAAAGCTGGTTGTGTGTCAAAAACCCGCAATAACGGTAGTAGTAATTTGCTATGTGAACTTAGGGTTGTTTGGTACCTTCATTTGCTTGATTTTAATCTTGTTGGGCTAATTGTATAAACGAGCCCATAGGTCGTTGTAAAGCGAACTTTAAACCCTCTCCCTTCAATAAAGGCGTTAGGCCACTTTATCGCAGGCAGGGTTTTATTTTCCGAAGCTAATGATGGGTCTAGGGCAGTGGGGACCGCAATGCCATGTACGAGAGCTGCGTTCCTACTTTTCACCCTACCCATAACAATGAAACAAAGCAAGAACCTATGAGGATAAAGTTAATTCACAAAAAAGACAAGAGAAATAAGGACTCGTGGAAATATAAATGTGGTTGACAACTTCTCGATGTAAAATGAAGCAAAATGCTGTGTCACTACAATGTCCGAAAAACGTACTCGCGCTGTTTTCTCACTCATCCCTCAAGGAGAAGGGGTTGTTTAGCTCCTTCAATTGGCCTTTACTCCCCCAATTAAATTCTGCTAGGGGTTAGTTGTGCCATAACACTTTCAGTTTTGTTCCGGAGGCGTAGGAAGGATCCATTGATCCAGACGTGATGCCTGTGGCCTTCAGTTTGCAGGTATCCACTCTACCTCAGTGGCGTGTGTATAAACCTACTCGGCTTTAGTAATATCTATCCCCTCCAGAACGCTTGTCATTTTACTTTTGCCAAACCTGTGTTTGCTTTTATCCATTTCAACTTTAGCTATAAACTGGTCCACCTTTCTCTGCAGACACGTTCTTTCTTCTTTTTTTCTCTTTTCCTCCCCCTCCAACCACTGTAGTCTTTTCCGTTCCAGCTCGGATGCAGCTATTGCCTCCATATGAGTTATTTGATGAAGTGTCCTCAGTGATCGACCTTGTATGGATGCTTCTTGTGCTGTTTGGGCTCTCCGAAGTTTGACTTTTCTTTCATTTCTATCCGCGTGCGCACTCGCCCTGATGCTGTTCACGCGTAATCTTCTTGGAGCTGACGACTTCCTCTTTGGATCAGAGTTCACCACTTGACTGGGATTTGGCCATGATGGTCTTCTGTCGTGTAGTTTCTCATTTGATAATTGAAACACGATGCTAGTTAGAGTCGGTTTGGATAATTGATCTCCTTTGCAAGTTGTGCTATTTGAATGTGTGAAGACTGACGGGAGGTGATTTCTGTCGTGCTTAGGCCCCAAGACGAAGTTCCATTTCTGCCTTGCCATGACCAACCCGTCACTCCAGCTGTGGTCATCAATGGACTCGGACACGATTTCGTGGCGATTTGAGATGAGTTTCTGCAAAAAAGACATTATCAAATTAAAGAAACAAAATTCAGTCCTGTTACACTGGAAGTGTGGTCGTAGGCCGTCATGTGAAAGAAGAGGTACCCAATTGTGCAGTAGACCCGATATCTCAAATGTCGCGGGACCAAAGAAGCGATTTACAGAAAAATCTCTGCTCCTGAAGTATTGCTTACTCCCGGCAACTTTTTTTGGAAACGCGATCAACAGATTTGTCGTTTGTCTGATGTCCTTCAAATCTGGTTTAATTAGCAATTTGCTCAGACAATGGCTGCAACGTTCACAGGTTTATAGAAGATTAGTTTGGAAGCGCGCACGTGTGGGTGTGTGTGTGTGTGTGTGGATCCCACCTTTTAGTGTCAAAAACAAGGGTGGTGCCAGGTGTGGCTCAGCAGGGGATGGGAAAATTGCCAATTTCGAGGGGTAGGGTGGGGGGCTTAATGGGTACGATAAAGTATGTAATCCTCGACGGCAATCAGCCATCACGGCTGTTTAGTTGTTTTTGCTCTTAAGAAAGGTTTCAACTTTGTTTAATAACCCCCTTTATATTCATTTTTCCCCAATAAAACCCGGAATTTTGATTTTTTTCCTTACAAAGCCAGTAATTTTCTGTGCGCTTTGCTCATCAAAAATTTCGGTTCGCCATTCTTCCAGTATATACCTTGTCGACTTGTCGGTGCTTCCGGCTACTGGCCTTCTTAGGCGACTATGGTTTCCTTTCCACCTCCCCCTCCCCGCATTCCCCCCTCCCCTCACTCCCCTCCCCCGTCGGACATATCCGGGTGCCTCTTCTTTTCAGAAATGCTAAATAAGGTTTGCAAATTGGTAGCTGACTAGGTTAATCGCGATATTAGGATAATATATACCTATAATATAGGTTGTCAGCCTGACGCAATTCATCATGTACGACTGCTCTTAGAGTAAATGATTAATTTCTTTAATCAAAACCCTAAAACCGTCAAAAGTTACTTTTACAGTACCTCGATCAGTCAAACTACTGTACCTGTTGAATTGTTTTCTGCAAATGTGTCCCTGCAAGTCTGTCGGTTTGATATTTTCTTTCTTTTGGCCCTGGTTGCTGCCGTGCATGTATATCAGATAACGACAACTGCTTCAGCGACATGGACAAACTATTCGCCGAGGAAACTACATTGACAGAGGAGGTCGGAGTCGATCGATAGAGCGTCCCGTAGGCATGTTACGTACGATGGACCATTTCCCGCAGGACATCTGTATTTTTGGACAGACGGTAAATTGAATCTTTAGTTTACAATGTAACACTTGCTATATTTTATGTGCAATACGTGTAAGCTTGCATACTGTGGTAAATATCTTTAAGTTCACCCACTGATGATCAGCTTGTGCGATTAGTTCGTACCCATTAGCACAAAGTCAGTGGAAGGGTTGTGGATGTAAATCGTCACCCCACTTTTGGTTGGGGGGGGGGTCCCCATATCAGAATGTCAGTTTCTATAAACACTTAATAATAAACTTAAAGCAATGATGGTGCAGTACTTAGAGAGGACTGAGATATCTGCTCCATCCTAATCAATATTAAAAACTTGAAATTGTCCTGAAGCCAAATAAAACTTTTCTTTGGAGATGAGGGTATAGAGATGTATCTTGTGTTGATACTAATGATTATCTTAACCCTTACAAACATGGAAAAACGCAAGGTCAGTTACCCGTGTTTCGCGTTTGTTATGCATGCTAAAGTGTACTATGTTACACAATAGTCCCATCTTCCAAGGACATTTCTGAGCTGCGATATAAAATGTTGAAGCCTTTTCACCCAAT
This sequence comes from Holothuria leucospilota, assembly GCA_029531755.1. NCBI lineage: Eukaryota > Metazoa > Echinodermata > Holothuroidea > Aspidochirotida > Holothuriidae > Holothuria > Holothuria leucospilota. The sequence continues at coordinate 9,975,699 of CM055976.1, read as the reverse complement.
TTAAAATGTAGATTGCGCAATAAGTTGTGATGTCACTGTTGTAATACTTTAATATTTCGAAAGCTACCGCACCTTGTGCTAAAATGTCATCACTGTCCCACTGTTATAGGGTGAATTAGCTATATACGAGCCCTTTCCGTACAACACGTTATGCAAGAAAACAGTACAATTTTCAAGGTCATGTACAGATTTTAAAATCAAAAGGAAACAAAAGCAAGTAATGTGACTTGTACAGAAGGACATCACACAAAGTATTACGGTGGCGTAGGACCAAGGGGGCCATGGCCCCACCCAATATGTTTTGAGGGGGGCCAAATGTCATCTTTGCCCCCCCCCAATAATTGCGACAGTTTACAGTTTCGTTTTACCCATTTTTGCTCTTAAGAGTACAATTTCTCTAATAAGAACCTAAAATTTTCGGCGCGCTACGCGCGCAGGAGAGATATTCTTCAATAGTTTAATTCTACATGAATAGATAGCGCAAGTCCTTTCCCCCTTACCATAACACGTAGGAAAAGTACACAGTCTATGTAGAGGTCGTAAATTTCATCCCATATTGCAAAGCCTAGCTACTGTTCTCTTGTGTGTCATGCGGTACGGCCAGACTCACCGAACAATATTTGGCTATTTCATCGGATAGTCAAGGTAGTTTCGATACAATGCATATTATCTCCTATACCGTCTAGAACCCCTACAGCTTTTCTTTCTTATTGCTTTAATTTAAATAATTACATAGGCCTATGTTTTTTGTGAAAAAAAAAGACCCGAAAAATTTTCGCGCGCTTCGCAGTTTTACAGTTTAGATTCGGGAAAAAACACTTAATCAACTCGGAACTTAGCTTCTCTAGTATATACAAATTTTATGCAATAACCCGAATGAAATGGAGGCTAGTACACAGGCTTTCTTCAAATCCCACCTCACCAATACTCGACGGCATTGGGGCTGTCGGAGTTTCGGATCGTTCGTCGGGCAAATCGTGGGGCTACCTCTACTCAACTTAATAATAAGTTAACAGACTCTGGCTGTAGAAATTTCAGTTCCAACTAATCCACTGAAATCCATGGTGGATAACTCAACGCTGAACAATTTTGAATGAAGTCGGACAGATTGTAACAGACTTAAAGTGTTAAATTCAAATCAAACTTTACAAAATTTGCACAACAAGGACACATCTTGATGGCTTCAAAAATCCTGGCAAGCGCCACTTCCGGTGATTTGGGATGTATTAAAATCTCAGATTTTCTCGGTACGCTCCGTCCACGCAAACCTATGGTGGCGCTTTGCTTAGATAGTAAATGAGGTTCAAACTTCCAATCCTCGGACCCCAAGTCCAGGCCAGCTCAACTAATCTGTCCTCACAGAAATGTGTTTTATAAAAAAATCAAATCAAGCTTTACATTTTTTCACAAAAATTGCACATCTTGATGGCTGCTATCAAGCCTGACAAGTGCCATTTCCGGCGATCTGGGACGTATTCAAATCTAAAATTTGCTTGGTACGCTCCGCGCCAACCTATGGTGGCGCTCCGCTTAGATAGTAAACGGGAGTCGCCCCCACAAAATCGCCAGTCCTCCCCAGTCTCCTAAACAAAAAATCACTGCATGGTGCTGTTTTTGTTTCCTTTTGCTTTGAATATTTTTATTTTGCTCAAATTAAAATCGGAAGAACCACATTAAGCAAATGTGTTTTAGTGTGGGAAGGGGATTCAAGGTCGAGAAGTCACATCTGGTTTGCCCCCCCCCCCCCAATGTCAAACATCTTCCTACGTCGCTGTATTACTAATTACTATAATGAAGTTACTAATTATGAAAATGTGAGGCGGATAAATGGGACTCATTTTCCAACCTCTACAATAATATATTCTTGTAATTTTAGACTGTAGGTTCAATTGAAGTTTCACTCATTTTTTCTAAATACAACCCCCATACACACATACACACACTTTTCCAAACTGGGTGTTCGCTGTACGGAGTCGTACTCTCCCTGCTTATTGAGATACTTACGGAAACCGAGAACATCGCGGCGGTGTGAAGTCTGACATGCCAGTTTTTTCCCACCCCTCTCTTCGGTACATATGGGAAGGAGGAATCAAGATACGATTTCTCCTTACCATTATCCACCGGTAATGTAGAATGGAGAAAACCAAAGTTAGTGAGGGGGTACCTCAAGAAAGGACCATTACACGGTGTCTATTTTCGAACACCCTGTCCATAAATGGACTGTCCATCGATCCTCTTTTCAATTGTAGTAACATAGCTAGCTCGCTCGTCGACTATTTCTCCGTACCACGGTGGGATCATCCCACGTTGGTAATAATATAACCAAAGTTAAATAGCGCCAATCCGTGTCATGTGCGGGCGCGTCCATTTATGGACAGGGTGTTCGAAATAGACAATGTGTAATGGTCCTTTCTTGAAGTACCCCCTCACTAACTTTGGTTTTCTCCACTCCACATTATCGGTGGATAATGGTAAGAAGAAATCGCAACTTGATTTCTCCTTTCCATGTTTACTGACTGAAGAAAGGGGTGGGAAAACTGGCATGTCAGAGTTTACACCACTGCGATGTTCTCGGCTTCCGTAGATACTGTACATTTTTTGCGGTACCGGAAACAGGGTTCTAGCTTCTAGATTTTGTGGCACCCGGACGATCCTTGAGTTTGTCACTCGCGTGTACTGTAGGAGAAGTCTATACATAACGCATTTAGTAGGTCGAAAGGACCGCTCTAAAAAGTGAAGCCCGAATGCACCTCCCTCCCGGCTATACGCAGCTGCGCAAGTCATTGCGAATTTACTTTATTATGACGAATAATTAGCCACAATCAAGTTTGTTCACAACCGGTAAATATTAGAAGCACAAAGTTGGAGTGGGGGTGTAAAAGGAGAAACTGTCCGGGTGTCCCGGACCGTTTATCCTGAGGAGAAATGAGGTGTGTTTTCGAGTGAGTGATGGATCTATTTTTATCATTTTCTAGCAAAAATTGTTCCCAGACATCAAAATTTTCGTAAATCCTCCCCAAACTATCGAAATTTTGGGACGCTCCGCTAGCTGTAACCTTCAAATTTTATTTTTCCTTCTCAAACGTTTATGTTAGCAGATATACGTTACGTTTACGGCTTTTAGGGTAATTCCAATGCAAAATTTCGACACGCTTCGCGCCCAGTCGCCACTGTTTACATTCCTTGCCTGATGGCCTTTAGGCCTACTATAGGACGATAATACCTGGAAATATTCTGGTGATGAGTATTTTTCGAAACTTTAAGTCCAACTTCAGGCTTGCATCAAGAGGCTATTAATATGTCCAGCAATCTTGTATGATGGGAAACATTTATAGTGTGATGTTCCGTTCCATACAGCTATTGTAAGCAGTGCACAGCCCCCTCTACAGAGTAACCTACTGTATAGATAGTTTACAGTTTTCTGTAAAGATCGGGAATTTAAATCACTAACCGGGTAGCTGTTCTTTTACTGAACGCGCATCATGGGGGGAGGGGGGGATACGGCTACGGGGAATGTGACCATCATCAGGCAGGAGGAATCCCATTATATCCCATAAATCCGGTACCATAAACGGTGATACTTTAGACGCCAGCCTAGGGGTAACTTGAGACAATTTCTACTGTGAAAGATTCATTCAGCGAATTTCCGAAATTCTAGTCGATTTATTTTAATTATTTGTATTGTTATATTTGAAGGTCATAATTGTTCAATAAATGCCTATCTAAAATACTGGAAGCACTTATACATTTATTAGAGGCATTTTTAACGAATCTTGATCAATTTTGTGCAGAAGAGACAATTGAAAACACTTATCGCAGCTTGAACAAGTAGGCATTTACTTGACTGCTGCCTATACCAGTAAACTCTGTAAGGTGTCCCTATTAAAGGTTGTGTGACATGAAAATAACAGTTGGATATTTGATGTAAAAAGCATTAAAAATCCAGAAAATAGCCGCAATTTCCATTAAAATCCATCAAATATTGACCATTTTACAGGAAAATTTCTATTTCACACTTGTATCATGAATAAACACGAGCTAAATATGCAAATATGTGATATGGAAAGAGGGCTATACCATATATGACACATGTTAGCCTTTGTTTTTTCAACCTTAATTTCAAGGACACTGGTAGCATTGTTATTCCCTGAGGGGTTTATTATAAAACTTAAAATTTTTTCCTTGAAAAATATTGATATCACTCACCAAACTGTAATCTGTATGATCAGTAATTAAGAGATAATTTATATAGGGTTGACAAAAGAAATCATAACACTGTGCAACACTCCACATCATTAATTTCTTCAGAAACCATCAAACTTTGAAGACATATATTTTGAGAACGGTAAAAGATATTGAAATAATTCCAACGGATCTTTGATCGGAGGACTTAATTCTTTAAGTGACAAGTGAAACAGCTCTTTTTGGTGACATGTTACACGACCTTTAAACGATGGGTCTATTGTACATTTATTCCATAGAAAATTTTGGTAGAACCCAATTATATGAAAAATCCAGTTTGTCTTCGTAATTTGAGACACTTTTAAGTAAATAAAAATATCAAGTCACAAAAGAATAAAAGACATTGTCCAGCACCACCCCATTGATCATAAAGCGGTGATACCTCCGAGAAGAGTATAAGAACTTGCACGAAATTTTCATAGATGCTCAATACCAGAATTTTCTGGCCACTTCGCGCGAGCACCATGGATGGTTTCAGCGGAAGTTAGCTACCCTTTATCATTTATTGCTGAAGAAAATGCAGGAAATATATCGGTCGCAATTATTATTTTAAGGCACCCAAGTCCCATTGAATCGCATTCAAGGGATTCTGTTTCCAACTTTTCCCCACTAGCCCCGGATCAGCAGCCGTAGATGCTCCTTCGATGTTCCTATATGAAAGCTTCCCCTCAGTGGCATACCTGAATCTGAAAGATTTTTGGGAGGAGGCACGAGTAATTAATTTTTAAAGATCAACGCAAACCTTAACATGATCCGTCGTCCCCATTCATCCCCACCCCATTAATTAAATCGAAAAGGCGGGTATACCGCGAAAATCTGTAAACTGTGGTTTTTATGTTTGTGGCCTGTTTAGTGCGCATCCAAAGCAATTTTTGGAGATTGTCCCTGGACCTCACCAGGGGCCCTACAGTGGGCCCCTGGGTCAAACGCCTATATGGGAGCCCTGCGCGTCACTATGACGCGTCCAGTGAAGCTCAGTCCATTTTTGTGTGACCTTCTGGCTGAAAGCTTAACCCCTTGTGTCCCTCACTTCGAAAAGTCTGGTGACGCCACTGATGTTATGAGTGGTAAAAGCAGCTATACTACGCCCGCCCCCCGCCCCAGTCACAAACTGAGCTTCACCCTGGCTCAATATGCCCCCATACGGCAGATCCCGGAAAACCAGTAGCTAACAATATGGATTCCACACCAGGGGTGGGATTGAAAAGACGAGCCTACGGCAGGGAAGCTTATGGGATGCAACCGACACCATATTACACCTATAAAAGCCTCAGTCATAATTTACAAACTCCAAATGCGAGAGGTGACCCCTCCCCATAATCTTCAAACCCCAGGGTTCAGACATCAAACCCTGCATACAGTGTATAAGGTTAACGAAACCAGTGACATTCCACCAGGCGGACAACCGGGTACGTTTGTTGGGTTGGTACTTTAACTGTATCCCCTTCACTGACACCGTACTATTCTTTACTGACTCTAAGAAAGGCTAGCAAAACTCTTTTTCACAGGCCTTATAAGTAGTTATCATATTAAATTTAAGTATTTGGCCTTCATAGTCTCAGTGTCATTCTATACGTGCCTAGTATTGTAGGCTATACAGTACCTGTATCACATCGAAATGCCATCAACTCCGTAACTGAACTTTCCTGCACACGTTGTGGCTAAGTACTCTTCATATCACACTCGTACTGTATGGTAATTGCATTAAACTGTTACAGAAGTCAAACTACGTAATTGGATTGCCAGGGAGCTTTTCTGAAGCAAGCATTTCAAGCGATGTACGAAGTGCACCCGGGCCCGGTTGGGGCAAACCTGTTATGCGGGTGACGAAGAAAGGCGCCATGAACAACCATTACAGAAGGATTACATGAATAATTTATAATGTTCCCCTCGCTTATCCCATGGGAAAAAACTTCGCCGGTGGCAGTGGTCCCATTGCTCTTGAAAATAGAGGGAGGCACAATAATTTTGGAATAAATTTCTCGGTAAGATAATACTTCACAAAAGTAGAGGCGCAAGGAGTGCACCGCAAAAACGTAGGTTTTAAAACATTTTGAATGTGCCATTTTAGCCCATTAATTGACTGATCAGTGGGTCCTCGCGTCCACCTTGATATAAAACGGTCCGTTCGTTTTGCTCCCTTAAAAATGATTCAATTTTGACCACTTTTAAATCACGGGCGTCTTCCTAAGACTTAATACCCTTTTCGAAAAAATTTTAATGAAATTATCGCTTTGTAAGTTGGCTACTTTTTGTATTTTTGAGTTGTTTTGATTTTATTTTATCCAGACGTTATCTCACATTCGTCTTTTGTATTTTTCTTTATACATGTCTCTTTGTTTTAGACCTTTTGTTTTAATTTCACCTGTGAAGCGCATTGTAGTCTCAGTTTGATGTAAGACGCAATAGAAAAATAAATTATGGTAAATATATTTCGCTACTGGGATTCCAGTAGTGTGCCCAAAGGAGGATTTGGGCCTCTTTCCGCTCTCCCCTAACCCGCTCGCCCCCCACATCCTCAGCCAGTCTTGGAAAATCATTCAGTCGTTATGTGTAATGAAAGGAAGACCTAGGAAACAGAAACACTCAAAATGGGTTAACCAGTATTCAGTAATATTATTTGTTTTTAACGCTATAATGTTCACCGGTACAAGCGGCCAGCAAATCGTTAGCCTGTATCGAATCCAAATTGATACTGTTAATTCTCTTTGCGCTTGTACTTTAAAGGGCATAAACAGTCGCCTCAAACTTATTTCGAAACAACAGCTAAATCTCACAATATCCTCTTATTTCCCTTCCAAGTATTGTTCACGATATTTCAGGGCATAATTGCATTTTCAATGTAAAACCAAGGAGTTACTCTGTCTGAATTTCACAATTCAATGAACAAAATATTTCCATACTGATTTTCAAGAGAATTCATGACATACGATACAAGGGTACACTTATCCAAATTGAGTTGATGACTGCAGTTTCCCTCAGCAGAACTGTATGACAACTTGCAGAACTGTATAATAAAGTTTTAACGGTTTTAATGGTTCAATTGTTGTGAAAAATTTGTATATTTGACTAGGTTAGAGCTTTGGAAAGCTAAAATTCCTCCATTCTGACCACCTGAGTAAATCTGTGTTTTCAGGAGTAATTACCTGGCTGCAGTTTAGGGCTTTGGGATGGCAGATTTTCTTCCATATTGCCGACCGACTGCACATCTTAAAGGCAATACTGTTGTGAAAACTATTGAGGGTGACCTCCTGCACTAATTTGATGCATTGAAATGAAACCATTTCCAGATATCAGTTTTAACCATGCATTGCTGGCTTCTCTTATAGAATCGTCCCATATATTCGACACTGTGCACCATCCTTCCTTGTTTACATCTAACATGACATACTTTAAGCGAATCAGACTATGTCATCAGTGTGATTTAACTTTCCGTTAATGAGTCTACGCTACTGTAAATCAGTAAAAATGAGTTATTTATATTTCACGTCTTGCTAGTTTTCCTTAGCAAACAGAAGGTAGGTATGGAGACACCCTTTCCCTTATAGATTACCATCTCAGGCGGTATAGAATCACAAGCCTCTCCCATCCCGCTCCCATCCCCACCCCGCACTCCTACCTTCGACTGAATTTCTGCATGACGATACGCCACGAGAAGATTGTTACAAGGTTTTTGCATTATTTTCTAGAAATTTTAAAATTTATAGAAATAACGCAGAAACCTTAGTTACAACAATCTTAAAGTCGCTTACCGTCATGCAGAAATTGCAGAGACCAACCTACAAAAATTAATTCATTTAAAGAAGGAAAACATAGAAGTGAAATTTTGTTACAGGAATCGACTGACAGCAGTTTAGCAGGATCTTGTCCCAGATCTTGCTGGTTGGTACAAAGTGATCTCAACTATTACACAAGTGGGGGTGTGTAATATATCTTTCAACACTTATTTGACATGTAGGTAATAACATTTTGAGAACGACTCTCTTTCTATTAGTGACAAAAAACATCAAAAGTAAGCTACTCCTTCCCATGTAATGAACTACTGTAGTCTCTTACATGCAAACCCGGCAAGATCTATGACAAGATCCGTTTAGCCGCTAACAATCCGCAACATATAGTTTTACACAACTTTACATTTACTTGAATGAGTGTCATAATATCTACATTTAAGTTAGAACAACTGGCAAAAGAACTGTTTTGTATATTCGAACGAGTATTTACAAAATATTCAGGGATAAATTGCTAATCCTATTGCCAGTAATTCAGTATTAATTTTATTTTCCTAGCGAGTCATTGTATAGTCTTGACATTTTACACTAATTCTTACCTACAGTATGATCGTTATCCTAATTCAGTTCCGTCAGTTAGCGTTGTTCTTGGTTACACTCAGTACAGATCGATGGCAAAAGCAACTGCTGGAGCGTCGTCATTCACGGAGAACCAATAACTCCTTTACAGTTAGTATCCCATGTCAGTAAAGGCAGTAATTTACAATAATTCCCAAACTGTATATTTGATTTGGCTGACAAATTATTTCTGTCTTGAGGGAAACTCTCCTTCGTACCAAGTACCTTATTTGACAAGAAATTCTTAACCAAGGGTACTTCTCCTAACCTGAAACTAACCACTTATTGTCAGTGTGTCTCGCGTTGTTAGCCTACAATGCAGTAAGTTTACTAATGCCCTAGCTCTCTGATTTTCTGTACATCCATACTACCCTCATTGATCTTGAACTTAATCATCAGGTTGCTAGTGACTCTTTTGTTAAAAACGTTTTTGTTATAAAAGCGATCCAATCACCAACTCAGCCCAAAGAGAGTTGTTTTCGGTAATCGGATTTGGGTTGCAGATCATGTAAATAAGTTTATAAGGCTAGGACAATTAGGTGAACCGTGGACTGGAGATGAGTATGTAGAAAATCGATTTTAGTAGCAAAACTACACGTAAAAGAATAATCATCCTGAATTAAGGCTAAAAGTCTTTCAACTGAGTTAAAATGATGTAGTGCCGTCTTTAAAAAGGTATTTCGTGCTAAGTCTTATGTTTGCTACTTTAAATCGTTTGCCCAGCTGTCAACTTAAGTCCGACGCCAAAAGGCAAGGACTGAAAATCCCGATGTTTTATCTTTGCAATGAGGTGTTAAAGGAAAAGCATTTCCAATTTCAAATGGACCTGAAAGGAGAGTTATTTCTACAATGAAAAGAAACTTCGGCCAGGTTTGTTAAATGGTGCTTTAGGCCAGTGTGCAACTGGCTTCGTCTGCTTAGGAAGTTATCACTGGTCTGCTATAAGTACGTTTTGATGATATACCATGCCAAGTGGAATTCCTCCAGAGGGATTCGAACCCACGCACTTGTGGAAGGTGCATGGCGGAGTAAACTATTCTGCCACCAGAGGATCCTTGTCTCAGTCACCCATGTAGATGGAAGTGGGTTGGAACCGTGGTGTCTGCGGTTTTGGATCCAGCTCAGCTTTTACTCTGATCATAGTGTTGCTGTACATGGCTAGGCCTATGCTGAGTATATATAACCTGAGCACGTTTCCTCCCTTCGGCCCTTAATATAGAGCATTAGGGAAACTAGACTAAACAACCTGACATTTTGAGACACTTTAGCTGGGGTTACACTGGTCGTAACTAATTTTGCATGGCATTGTATACGCCCTACTAGAGCTACATGGGCGCCCCTACACTGTTTCGTACCTCTTATTCTACTTTCCCAGTTGGTAAATGTATTGCCAACAACGAACATGGCCAAAAACTAGATGAATCCTGGTCGATGTCCCTTCACAGAGCTGGTACCCCCTTCTCCCCTCCATCTAGCAGTACCTCGATTAAGGCTGACTGAGTGTTTTTTTTTTCTTTTTTTTATAATACAGTTTTTTAACCAGTGTTACAGTCGAGGCTAATGTTCTTGAGGCAGAGGCAGCACCTTGGGCACAACTTGAGATCGAGTTCTCACCTGGCCCGAGACCAATCCAAGGTCACAACTTAATCCAAGACGGAAGCCAGCCTTCCTTTTATACCGACATGAATTTCAATGTCATGCACCTAAGCCTAAACGAGTCACTTTGCTAGCGGAGAATGGGTTGGCTATCATAACTGGTTGTTCTGTGATATCATACAGTTACACTCTTAACATGTGCAACTTGACATGAAAATGATTCTTGCAGAGAAATAAATTTGTATTTTTACGCGATCGGAAATATTAGATAATATTGAGTAGCCGGCTTCGAAAAGGTCCCAATTTATTGTCAAAAGTTAGGGGGTACGAGACCAAGTAAACAAAATTCTGCAGGCTCGACAGGGTGTCGGGAACTACAATTGTGACCACAATACTTCGTTTTATCCAAGAGCTTAAAAAGTTTCGGAGAACGTGGAGTACAACTTAAGGTGGGCCCTCTCATTATTTCCGTTTGCACGACAGCTAGAGTGGAAAGACCATCTAGTCGAAAAGGGCGTATATGCAAATTCCTTTTGCCATCAACTTTCCTAGCCGATTAGCACTCTCAAGATCATTCGACCAACCGTTTGTCTGGGTCGTCATTAAAAAAATAATTATTATCCATGTGTACTTGCCCATTGCGCATCCAAAGACAATTGTGTAGAATGTTGGAAGCTTCATCATTCTAACAATCACAATTTTGTTAAAAGACAGTGGGTTTCTTTGGCTTGCCACTGGACCCAGGGCCAGTTTCCGTGTACCCCAAAAGTAGGTGGACCCTAGATTGTATCATACGTTAGCAATCTAGCAGCATTTAAGCAATGAATATTTGCGGTCATCACCTATTTAATTGAATCATAGTCTGCCAAAATATCCCATCATTTCCAATAACACCTGTAGGGAAAGGCGGGATTACCGGGGGGCAAGCGGGTGCACTTGATCCCTACTTTTTCCAGAGCTTAAAAAAATAAAAATAATAGAAAATGAGCGAAAGTAAGCGAGACCAGAGAAATTATTAGAGAATTTTCAATAGTCTTTTATGATTAAATTTTGCAATTTTTATGAAAGAACATGCTAATATCAAAAACCATAAAAATGCTAGGAATTTTTTCTCTGCGCGCTTCCCGCTCTACTCCAGACGGAACTCACTAATACAATTGAAAATTTTGTCTGGCACCGTAAAATTTCTTTCCTACGCGCCACACTGTTGTTACTTGAAACTATAGGGGTCATTGAAAGTGCTAATGTACTTCATAAAATGCACCTTGGTCCTTGAAAACAAAGCCTCAAACCCTAACCATGTATAGGAAACCGCAATTAAAAAAAAATCGGCGTACTTTGCATGAGCGTTATATAAATCAATGTCTCTTAGTTACTGCTGTACTGCTGTACAACTACCACCATCCTCAGCAAATTGGCTGACAGCCACTATCTTAAAGGGGAATTTTCATGATCCCAGACAGTTGCAATTCTCCCAACTATGCATCTTCTAGCTCCTCCCATAACTGTATGAAGCTCTTCCTTGTGCAGGAATAAACCTGTTTTATTGCAAAAGGCCATGTCCTGGTGAGCATACAAGGCATGTAATAAAAGTACTCTCTCTGCCTTGTGTGTAATGTGAGCTACTCTGCATCTTTCAAATTTTCAAACTTTGATGTGAATCAAAGAGCAGTCACCAACCGAGAATTTTGATATACCCACACTAAAAATATACTTTGGGGTGATGACTGTCTGTCTTTAAATTTGCGATCATCCTATGAAAACCATTTCATTAGCATTTCAAATTACACCTGGGGGAAGCAGGATTTTCTCACGAAATAGTCCAGAATGGCCTCAAAAGCCGTCAGATTTAAGAAAGATTTCTCCGGGAGGACCCCCAGTCCCCAGCCTCCGGCTTCATGCCTTAGGCGATCGAGGTTAAAGGCTTCACCGGTCACAACTTCCCAAGATGCAGCCTCCAATAACAAATTACTTCCCTGGCACTTGAACTGCCGATGCCCTTTACAATGCCCATGTCATTGACTTCTTTTAGTATCACATAATCTATAACCTTCAAAATCGACACAACCTATTTTTCACACTAATAAAAAGTTGATGGGTACTAGTCCCAGACAATCGTCAAAATGAAATACGAAAGAAATCCTCCATAGTGCAGGATATAGGTTTGCATATGCTGCTCTATGAAAAAAAAAACAGGCAGTAACCTTGGCAAAGCAGGAAAAGTTTTTATGCAATAAAAATACTGCATTTAAAACTAGAGAAAAAAATAGTCTGAAGAAGGTCTTCTGCGTGCTTCGCGCACACCCGCTTTAAATATTTTTTTCGGGGTTTCGGGACTACTTCCTGTAACATCCTACTTGTCATAGCTTCGTACAAACGCTTCTATTATCGTTGAAACCACCAATGCTCCCATACGCAACATAGGCATGATAGGGGAAGTTCCTCCCTCCCCCAGAAATTTTCAATGCAATTTTTTTATCACCATCGATCTTTGTAAATTTAAAGACTCTTTAAAATTGTTTAGATGCAACTTTTCAGGCCGAAAAGTGCAAAGGGGGGATTTCTATTACTCATATCGCTAAAAAAATTAAGTAAGAAACTGCGATTTTTTCAGCGTTTCGCTCGCACCGATTCTAAATAATAGAACTCCCATTCTTAAAATTGTTCCAAAGGCACGGGAAACCCTCAAAACAATCCATTCTCCCCTCCTTCCTCAAGCCCTCAGCATAATCGATCCCATCTGACTGTTAGTCACACGGAGTAAGAATATAATTTAAAAAGTAAAATTGTGAATTTTGTGGTATGTTCATTGCCCACCTATGCCATTTGAAGGTGAAGTTAAAATGCATCACTTTAATGCCTACAATTTTGTAAATACCCCAGAGTTAGGGAGACTTAGCCCACCTGGACCTCACCTGGGCTCCGTCCCTTGACCCCACGCCGTTAAGTGGAGCGCTTCGCGCTCCCGAGGCGCCTTCTGCGCCGTTTGACAGTACACGCCCCCCACTTTCAAACATCAAATTCCGCCCCTGCCTGGAGGACCCATGGTTTCTCTAGAATAGCCGCAAGTGATCTAATTTAAGAATAGTGATAAGGCACGGCCCCCAGAACCCGCCTCTAGCTTTGCGTCTTCTCAAAAGATGAAAGAAAGGCTTCGTCCGAGTCAACTACACCTTACGAGGATACAACATCCACGCTGAAAGTCGTTTTGTCCCGGCATTTATTCTTTGCGAATGCCGGTCGTCATACGTCTATGTAGCCTATGAACTACTCATAACATTTCTTTGATCTCGAAAAGTATACCCAGCCAGTGGTGCCGCCAGGCTTTGGTGACTGGGGGGGGGGGGGCACAGCAGATGATGTAGTGAAGGCCCTTCAGTTAACCTCCCAAGCCTGCGCAAAATGCGTTTTTGTATGTGTGCTCCTTGCGTTCGCACACACAGAGGGGATCCTTCCTTTGTCAGGTGTCACTACACTAAGGTGCCGTCCTGGGGGAGGGGTCTCCCCTTTGAGAAATTTTTGTTTATTTAAGGTTGCTTAAATGCAAAATGGTGCTATCTTTGTGATATTTTTGGGGATGATCACAAACCTGTATGGCTGGAAAATGTCCCTGATTTAGTGAATTCTATTTTTCCCGACTGGCTGCATGTTTTTTCCAAGTGAGTGGCGACGCTTAAATATTCCCTTTTTTATGCCCCTGCGTTTTGTATACAGCAGTGGGGATCTTTCCCTTGTCACTACATAAAGGTGCCGTCCTGGGGGAGGGGTCTAAGGGGAGGGGTTCCCCCTCCCCTTTGAGAAATTTTTGCTAATTTAAGGTTTCTTAGATGCAAAATGGTGCTACCTTTGAAATACTTTTGGAGCTGATCATATATAGACGAAAAATGTCCATAATTTAGTGAATTCTAATTTTTGGTTAAGTGAAAGAGGAGAGTATGTTGTCTAAGAGAAGAATGCGTTGTCAACAAACCTCCTGAAGACCCCCTTTTGGCTACTTTACCGCTTTCTATTCAGGAAAAGTTTTCAACCAAAAATACGTGCGTGGAGTCCACAGAAACATTGTTGGACTATAACGATTTTCTCCTCTCCTTCACTGTGCATTATAAAAGGCATATAAGGCTGACAGATACCTGCATGGGGAGTATGACGCAGAGTACTTTAATACTATCGTATTTTTACTAATTTTGAACGAAATCCAGATGAACAGCTTCCAGCAATGGGGAACGGGCGGGAGGGAGAGTATAGGTGCAGGAAGATGATATTAGACCTCCCTGATAGGTATAGCAAAAGGGTTGAAGGACTAACAAGGGCCTTTTCAGAATGCTTTTTTTGTCGTAAGTGTATGAAAAATCACCATTTATCAGGGGCGTAGCCAGGAATTTGTCAAGGGGGGGGGGGCGAAGCCCACAGACAAATTCTCAGCGCTTTGCGCCACCATGGGTTAAGTTGGCGCAAAGCGCAAAAAAATTTTGGCCCAAAATGCCTCCCAGATCGATGGAAATGGCACTTCCCAGGCCTACTTACCGCATATAAATAGGGGAAACACTAGAAATATTGTAAAAGTAAACATTAAAAATACCAAAAATATGTTCAAGGGGGCTTCCCCCTCCCCCCCCCCCCTTGGCTACGCGCCTGCCATCTATACCGATAATGGCTGCGCGCAAAGCGCTCGGTAATTTTTTATTCAAAATGTATAACGGCAAATACGTAATTTCAACTTTCCAAATCATGCTACAACAACTTAGATTTAAATATCCCATATTGATTCTAGGTCCCTACAGATGTTGTTATTATAGTTCCATGTATTATTGCCCTTATAATGGTCATGAGATGGAGTGCAAACCGTAAAGCATGCGAGCAAAGCGCCCGAAATTTTTCATTAAATATAAGATTTCCATGACAAAACCTGCATTCAGAATCTGCATCGAGACACTTTCAATTGCTCAACAAAGCTACATGCCACTCAAAAAGCCAGCCTTTTACCTGATAATTCGTGAACAGCTTTCAACTTTTGCTGCTGTGCTTCTCCGGGAGTTGCTATCAGAAGATATTGGTAATAAGAACATTGTTGTAAGGGTTGAAGCGCTCGGAGCGAGCGAATTTTTTTATAGTTTGCGAAGGATTTGCGAAAATTCTTAGAGTTTGAGAAACTTTTGTGATAGAAAATGAATAAACAAATCTATCACTCTGTCAAAGCACATCTCACCCTACTCCCTACAGAAATTAATTGCATTTTAGGATCATTTTAAAATTTTCAAAAAAATTTCATTGGGGGGCACGCGCCCCCCATGCTCCCCCCCCCCCCCGTGCCGGCGCCACTGTACCTTGCACTGTCAGTAGGAAACACTCCAACCCATATTTTACAAAATACAATATTTACTTTTGACAGTCAGAACATCTTAACAATACTGAGTACACATATATAACGTCATTTTGTGTTTTGTATTCAAAGGAATTCTTTCAATTCCCAATTGGGATTGGGGTCCTGTAGACCTCTTCTCCCGAGAAAGCACAAAGTCCCCTCCCCCCACGCACACACACGCTTGCGCACACGCACATCTTCAAAGCAGCTGTATCAACGAGACTATAACAGCAAAATATGTAATTTTTTATTTCGAGAAAGAAGTCAATCGGAAAATTTTGGAGTTTGCTTCTCCACAAAAATGTCTTGCGACGCCTCTGGCCCGCTCTCTGAACCTAACCTAACCTCTAAAACTAATCTGCCCTCCCTCTGATGTCGGAGAGAAGAAACGACCGAACATGGAGCAGCCATCTGTTCATTAATAAGGAAAAACGAGATTTCTGTAATCATTGTTATCCAGACCCGTATACTTTTCGAACATGCTGAGACTGAACTCACTGAAACCACGTTAGGAAACTTGTTTTATTTAACAGCTGAATCTAAAATTTAATATAAAAAGTGCACCAAAACACGTTATGCTCATTACATGCTGTCTTGAATCATGAAAGTACCAACCTGTAGGAAGTGACTTGAACTGATTCGTCTAAAATTACACAACAAAACGTCACTCAAAGAATCGATTGCATTCGAATTTGATTAGCCTACTGCTGGGTAAAAGAATACAATAGCTGGGAGAGACAAAAGTGATGGGTTGACCTCTTATTAAAACTGGTCAAGTGACCGTGATGTGACCTTAAGAGAGGTGACGGTAATTTAATCAAAGGGGAATGACCGTGACAGCCAACTCGATTCATTTAATATGACAAAGAGTTTTAATATGACGTATCATACACCTTCCCGCGACATAGATATCAGTTACAGCGCCAAGTAGGGTTGGAATGTGGAATTAGATTTATACCTAGGAGTTTACTTGAGTGCGTAGAAGGCAGAAACAAAAGCAAATAAAATTTGCCACGTCACTCAATCCCAACGATTAACCGGGCTCCGGGACCATAAAACTGGCCTCACATGTACCCCCGCCTAGGAGAGCGTTTCCCCCTGCCGAGGCGCCCTTGGTCTTATGAGCCTCAACTTCCACAACACTATATTATGCGTAATATCGAAAACAATTTTACGCACCCCCTTCCCTTCCCTTCTTATCGTAAGTGGATAAAAAGCTCTTTGGCGTAACTTCTTCATGTTATTGTCCTTTTGGCTACAAATTTTAAACCATTGCCACACCTCAAAAAGCTTCATCGTTTTAAGTTTTAAAAAGAGCGTGTTTTGAAATAGCATGTATGATAGGCCATGGACCAAAGGCACTTTAATACCCGCACCCTTACTACCACAACCCTCCTACCCAATAGTTTTGGAAACCGCCTTACGGCCCCCCTGATCAAGAAATTAAGTGGTCGTGGTAAACATTTTGCGTTTCACGTAGCAAAAATGGCTGCCAATCACAAAATGACCGCCAACATTGTAATTTAATGAAGAAAATCATTGAAAAGATTTTGACACACCTGGTTTTAACATCTGTGCATGTTTTATGATGAATATCAAAAAATATTTCCCTGAAGTATCATGTCGGAATTCAGGTCAACCAAGATGGCCGATAAAACACAATGGCCGCCGATATATTAATTAATTACCACATACGATATTATTATAATAATAAGGAAACTAATCGATGAAAATATTTTTGACACTGTTGCTCTTTATTTTTCTGAACTATTCTGTTAGAATTCAGGTCAACCAAGGTGTCTGGAAAAACAAAATGGCCTCCAATGTAATAATTACAATATATTTGTAATAATAAGGAAAAAGTCATTCAAGTATTTTGAACCATTTGGTAGAAATATCTGTTTAAAATTTGTGATAAATATTCAGATCTTATTTTCCTGAACTTTTCTGTCAGGACCTAGGTCATAAAGTAAATAACAATTAATCAAATGTTTATTCCCCTTACATGGACAGCCATTTTGTTTTTCGACCATCTTCGTTGACCTGTTGTAAAATTGAGATAGAGGCTGCAAATGGGTTACTAGTTTCTTGTGTTTGTGGAACGGGTGAGAAAGACGTCTGTCAGCGATATTTTTGTGCAATCACAGAAGTGAGACAGAACTCACAGGTCAACTTGACAAAAAGGGGAACCAAATACGAGTCACAGCCCTCCGCCACCCGCCCAATCACACACACACACATCACGGAGAAAATTAAAGTTCGTCGCAGTAACCCCTGGTAACGACAGAAACGGTTTTCACTCCGAAGCAGTATGTTCACTCCTAACGCTAAACGCAATAGAAACAGCAGGGGAGACAAACCATTTGTCTTCGAAACTGCCAAAAGTCATCTATACAGGTCAGAACGATGTTAAGGAGGACTTATAATGAAACATGAAATGACATTCCTACAAAAACTACAAATAGCCTTAGTTTACTTTAAAATTAATGGCCCGTCCATTCTTTCTAAAGGGTCGATATTTTCGAAAAGATTTAAAAGAGACCATCTGAAGAAAAACTTAAACCAGAAAGAAACGAAAAAACTAAAATTTGAACTCCGTCAATTTGTCCGCACCCTAGGCAGCTAGGTGCGTATAATGAAAGTAATAAATCTTTCTTTTTCAAAAGATTTCTCTCACAGCCCTAAAACACAGGTCAAACTGTGTCATTTGCCTACTTGGCGACAGCGCGTTAAACAGTAGTATGCTGAACGGTAACTGCCCGGAGATACAGCTATTTTAAGCCTGAGTGACCAAGCAGAGAGAATCGTCGTGCAAAGTGAAGAAAACTGACTAGAATAACCGCCGACTTTTACATCGCCCATACTTATTTGATCTCGGTAAGCCTACTATGATATGAGTCCAAAAGATAACCGTCTGGCCAGTAAACCGATTCTACTCTACTGCAAACACTTCTGATAAATACAATCGTTTTATCTATCCGTAGAGATTGTTGTAACGTTTTATTGACTAAACGGGCCAAATTGAACCTCTGTTATGCTGCGGTTGTTTTAGCCATCGATCAAAGTTCACATTGCGCCCATTAATTTCAACAAGCGTCACGTTGCTACACAGTCTCGGCCAAAGCTTTAGCCGTCTACCGATAAACTTTTCGTCATTCAATTGTATAGCTGCTGTTGCAAGCATCCTATCGCAGGAAGATTAATACCACTCCACCGTGGAATTTTCCCGATATTATTATATAAGTTATGATTAAACTACGCCGATAGCGGGGAGAATTTAATTTGCAAGGGGTAAGAAACATAGTTTTCCATGTATAGTTTAAGAATTCATTAAAAAGGAAGGCAGTAAGTCATAACTATTGCTTGATGTTTGCTTATATACTACGAGGTACAGTGGTTATCAGAACTTTTCATGAAATCAATCAGATCAAACTGTCAAAGTAAAATCTACAGGTCGTCGGTACAGCTCACTGCCAGTAGCGTATCTGCCGGGGGGGCAGGGGGGGCAAAGTGCCCCCCTGACGGTTTCGACCGGGAACATCAGCTCGATCCACCGGGCTGAAAAAAAAGGAAATTAAGGAAAAAAGAAAGGGGAAAACGGATAGAAAGGGGAAGGAAAATGGGTAAAAGGGAAGATTATTCAGCTTCTGATAACAGAGACTGACAAGTTCTTTTCTTTAAAATCGTCAAAATTATAGGCCTATTAAGTTTAATGCATCCCATCCCGATGAATGTACATGTCTGATTAGCGAGCGGCAACTACAAAAGTGACTCTTTGCGCCTTTGAGGTGACTGTCGGAATGTCACTTTTGTCAGCGTGTGCTGCTTTAAGTATGATATTTCACTTGTTCAGAGCGTTGGGCTATAGCGGTTCTTCCGGTACGCATCACCGTGGGACTGATCAGCTGTACATTTAACAGCTTGGGTGTATAACAATGTAGAAATACATTCTGCAATCACATACTTCTGCTGATCTGCCGAAGTGACCGATGCCTGTACATGTAGATGTAGACTGTACTGTGAATTTTGCGAAAGGAATTTCTAGGGAAGAGTAAATATTAATATCGCTTGTCTAGACCAGCGCCAACAACGATTATGTCCAGCAAAGGCAAGGCTATGTGCTTTTATTGTAAGAAGGTTGTAAGGAGAGACAGACTAAGGGCCCATATTTTAACGATTCATGGTCCTAAAACAAAGTACAGGGAATATGTGTCTGGCAGTAGCCTCGATGGCTTCCTGCAAAAACCATCGTCATTAGGGGTAGGATTTGAACATCCTCACACACTCCCTCCAGCTAAAGATCTTCCCGGTAGCAGCAAAAGATGTGAATTTTCTGAGATAAAGCAGTCTCTACAACAGGAAGATCCCCAACAAATAGGGAAAGAGGTCGATATTGCCTCTACCGAAATAGAAGAATCAGACCAATCTGAATCTCTAAACCAGACGGTGTCAGCATCTCCACAGTCTCCTGATCCTGAAAATGAAAAGGTGAGCCCACATTTTGCGATGGGATTTCATCCGATTTATTTATTTTCTACGTAGTATACGAGAAGTGGCCCGCCTCACTGCCTCAGTTATGTTAGTGGGTGTCTCCCAGCCCCTTCGGTTTGATGATAATATCAGCTGATCAGAGCACTTGCATTACCCATAATGGCGGAAAACCTGTAGCTGTTCTGTGCAAAATGAATAAAAAATCCATCAAAGGCTTTGAGCTTGTCGGGAATTATTCTGTACGTAGATTAATCCAACAAAGAGCAAACATGCGTCTGTTCGCACGTAAGGCAATTTTATGGCTGAGACGCGTGTACGGGACCAAATGACGCTACGAGCCCGTTATCACTGCAGGTAAAATCTGAGACTATAAATACCCCCTAGTTATGCACAACTTCTGCCCATTAGCTGCTTATGCTCCATTTCTCCCCTATTTCTATGGCAGCCTCTTACTTTAAATGTATTCCATTGCTCCCGGCCAGTCGCTGCTCCCGGCCGCAGACAAAAATTCTGCCCAAGTCTGACAAGTTACGGTCACCGGAGTGGTGGTCGATTGTCCGACGGGCAGAATGTGGTTACAGCAGCCTTTGAAGCATGGTAATGATTTCTAGTGACGTATGTACAAGGGGTCCCACCCATCATTATAGATCCGTTGTCTAATGAGTTTTAATTCAAGACTGTACTAAACGTAGTTAAGAGCTACAGGGAATCTTGTTGGTGATAAGGATCAGGGATAATTCAGGGGTTTCAAGAGGCACTTGAATAATAATCTCACCTAGTAAGGTGCGCTTCAAGGAACGATGAGCAAACAAGTTGCAGTTTAACCGCCCGTGCCAAAATGAATGCCCGAAAATCACGTTCTGGGGTCCTTCCGGAATTTTTGGGTACTACACCGAGGCCTAGGTCCTCAAGGGCCTTGGAAGAGGTTTCTAAAGTCACACCCATAAGGACAGGGACAGCCTTAAGGGAGACCAAGGGGGAGGGGAACCGGGCAGGGCGGCGAAGCACCCTGAAATTGTTTTCGCCCCCTAGAGAGTTTGACGTTTGCCATAGACATTTGGTCTCCTGAAAAAAATTCGCCCTTTTTCAGCACTCCATTTGTGTGGCTACGGGTCTGGTTTAAGGCTCGGAGAACGTTAAGCTTCTGATGCCTTTGGTTAGTGTCGTCCACTAGCAATTAGGGTACATCCTCTAAACACTCCTGACTACGAGCTTGATTAGTGAAAGAACTATCCACATCGAACTTTTCACATAGTATCAATCAGCGATTGGTATGCCATATCACCAGTGTGAACAACTGCTAGTGAAGTACCTTACCATTTATCTTTCCCCCTTCACCCAGTGGTTCGTTAATCCTATGTCGAACTGAAAGTTTAGAGGGAGTTATTGTGAGACTATTTCCTTTGACATTTCCCTCATCCCCCTGGTTATGACTTGCCAATATGTGGCCAAGTCAAACTTTATTTAGTGTGAATTCAGTTCAAAGAAATAAGATTTAGAGTTTCTTTTTACTTTAATATAGGAAGACTGCACCACAGAAACCACCCGCCTTTCACACTGCGATTTTCCGACAGACCCAGCACTTTTGAGAAAAAAGCATTGACACCGGAGATAATCAGACTTATCCTGCAAAAGGGCCCCTGTCAGCCAGGTCTGAAAGACCATTTTGATTTCCCTAAAGATGACACAGGAAGAGCTTTTAGACCAAACTGGTATCAAAGAGATTTGAAGAATGGTTTAAAATCGTACAGAGATTGGCTAGTGTACTCTGTCATCAATGACCGCATATACTGTTTTGCATGCTGGCTTTTCGCAAACCGATCAGACAAACGTTTCGATCCAGCATTTGCAGATCCGAAGCATGGCTTGCGCAAGTGGAGAAAGGCTACTGAAAAGATTGGTTGTCATGAAAAATCGGCCATTCACTTGGAATCATTAAGACAACTTGTTGCTACCAATACCCGTCTGAAACTAGGCATGACCGTTAACCAGGAACAGATCCGAGTACGCGAAAGAACAGATTATTCATAACCGCAAAGTGTTGTATCGTTTATTAGACATTTCATTATTTTTGGCAAAGCAAAAATCTTGCGTTTCGTGGTCACAGGGAGACAAGATTCAGCTGTATGGGTGAGGTTCCCATTTCTAATGAAGGGAACTTTCTTGAATTAATTGGTTTGATCGCCAAGTATGATAGTGTCTTAGCTAAGCACATTGCAAGTACTGATCGTAATAAATTATACTTCAGTCCAAATATCCAAAATGAGTTTATTAGTGCACTGGCAGATGAGGTTAAGGGCTCTATTCTAAAAGAGGTGACCAATGCACACTTTTATGGGATAATTATGGACTCTACCATAGACATTTCACATAAAGATCAACTGTCTTTCTGCGTTCGCTATGTGGATGATACGTTTCAGATTCAGGAACGGTTTTTACAATTTACAGCATTAAAAGGTAGCGACTCGTCTACTTTATTTAACGCGCTACAAGAACTCTTGCAAAAACATGAGTTAGAAATGAAATGTATAAGATCACAGTCATATGACGGCGCCAGTAATATGTCGGGCTGCACCACTGGCCTACAAGCAAGGGTGAAAGAAGTGAATTCATCCGCAACATACGTACATTGTTGTGCTCACAATTTAAATTTAGTTTTAGCTCATTCTTGTGACAATTGTGTAGATGCAGTTACTTTTTTTGGAACTATTCAGAAATTGTACACATTCATAACAAGCAGTCACCCAAGGCTCATGATATTTGAGGAATCCCAAGCTGAACTGAACAAACCTAAAGTAGCTCTGCAAAAGCTATGCGAAACGAGATGGTACTGCAAACACTCAGCCGTGAAGGCTGTTAAAGTAAACTACGCAGCCTTGTTGTTATCACTGGAAAAAAATCATTAAGAGAGAAAAATCACCGCAAAACGTGGGGGAAGCGCAGGGCCTTTTGAATTCTATCAATACTTTTGAATTTCTTGTGATGCTGGAAATTTGGACACCCATTCTCGGTGAGCTGAACAAAGTGTCGGAATACCTCCAGAAGACTTCGATGGACATAGTTACTGCATCAGCCATGGTGACATCCGTAATTGATAAATTAGAGATTGCGCGTTCTGAAGAACAATTTGAAATGTGCGTAAAAGCAGCAACTGAAGTAGCGACAGAAGAAGATTTGCCACATAAAGCTTTCGCAGTTAAACGAATTCGCAAACGAAAGAAAATGCCTGGTGAACTAGCCACAGACGAGAGACCGTCGGAAACAGACCCTAAAGAAAGGTTCAAGTCTGAAGTGTACTTCACAATTTACGATAGGATTCTTAACGAATTGAGAAGTAGATTTGAGGATTTTCACTCTGTTTTAAAACACTTTTCATCATTGATACCCACCTCCACATATTTTGGACAGACATCAGTGTTTCGTAATTTAGTTTCTCAATACTCAACTGATGTTGATGTTGAAATGGCTGCAACCGAATTTGAACAATTTTGTATCTTGTACAATGAACTTACACCAGGGGATGGGATAATAAAGACCCTACAAGATATGCTGAGTTGGTATTTTAAACATGACTTGCACAACGCATACCCTAACTTGGCAGTACTTTATCGGATCTTTGGAACCATAGCCGTGTCATCAGCCTGTTCGGAACGGTCATTTAGCAAACTCAAGATCATTAAAAACTACCTCAGGTCGACAATGGGGGAGGAACGGCTAGCCAGTTTAACATTACTTTCCATTGAAAGAGAAATGACAGAAAGAATGGACTTTGACAGTGTAATTGACCGTTTTAGTCGCATGGCAAACAGAAATATACTTTTGTAAGGAATTCTTTTACCGTCATATAATTCAACTTAGCTTTTGTACCGCCCTTTACATATTGACTCAAAAGTTGGCTGAATCGAATGGTGCCACTTTAGTGTATCTGACGAACTAACGAATAGAGACATCATAAAAACACAGTTGTTTCGAAATTTGCGGGGAAATTTTGGTTTTTCATATAGTAAAGTTTTATGTTTTCATGTGCCATTAAACAGTAGGCATATGGGATCATGAAATCAGAGAGGGAAGCGGTGGCACTAGTTCTTGAAGTGAAGTGTTGTTATCTTTTGAATTTACTAGGCCATAAGGCCAACAAAGTGCAAAATTTTAAGTTGTATGTCAATCTTGAAGATAGGCTACTATATATGTCTTCCGCAGCCTAGCTCCACATAAATTCCCCTTAACCTGAATAAACATCGGCCTCTGAATAATATGTCAAGCCTTTGTAAAGTTGGTAAAGTTTTCACCGGGAAATATGTTCCTTTGCCCCCGCCCCCTGACAAGGGACCCCAGATACGCCCGCTGAAAGTAACGACTGCTTAGATTCTACTAACAAGCCTGGGAAATGCCATTTCCGGCTGTCTGAGGGACCGCAATTTTTCAAAATTTTCTGTACGCTCCGCGCCAACTGATGGTGGTGCTCCGCTTAGATATTCTTTCGGACAGAATTACATATTTCGGGGAGAAAAATTTCCTGCCCTAAACTGAAATGATCCTATACGCCTTGGCCTAGCTTCACATAGGTTCCTTGTTAAAAAAAAAAAAAAATATACAACAAACCCATCGGCCCTTGAGTAATATGTCAAGCCTTTGCGAAGGTGGGGTGGGGGGGGGGTGTCCACCGGGAAAATATGGTCTTGCCCCCCCTGACAAGTGACCCCAGATACGCCACTGCTCACTGCCCCTATACCTGGTCAATATTTTGTCAAACTCTGAGATAACTCGAACAACTATACAATCACTGAAACTGTTATCAACCCAAATAACCACCGGTTCCTTCACTTAATTCGAATATTTTTTTGAGTGACAGTACCGTACGAAAAGGTAGGGGTGGGGAATTGAGTTAAAATTGTAGAAACTCCAACTTGTGCTATGATCGATTGCCCGAGAGCAGAATTGGTGGGCAGAGTAAAACTCTCATTCATGAGCTGTCATTACAAGATAGAAAGAAAGACGGGTTATGCAAGGTTATTTGGCAATAGCTACTTGCGTATATGCCGATGGTCTTCTTTCCTGAGTGAAACGACGAGCTCAGTAGCTGAGCTGCCATGCATCTGCTTGTTCACTTCTACTTGATATTTTGATGAATACACTTTACACAAGAACTATGAGTGGCATGATGAGACCTCCCTAAACAGCTAAAAACATCAGCCCGTACTTTCCACGTTTTATATGGGTTTGTAGCTCAGGAGAAGCTGTGAGCTCGAAGACAGACTTGCTTAACAGAAACATCTTAAATAAGAATGTCTCTCGGAGCTCCTCGAATTTGTAAAGATCTCATACGATGGGGTTAATAAATGATACACCCCCCTTTAACAATACAATTTGGGAGTCTGAAAACAGCTTTTTAGCTCAGCTCAGCATGTTGCAGTTGTCTTATCTTGGTCATTGCTTCTTCACTGAGACAAAGGCCATGTGAATAATACACATTTTGTGCAAACGCCAATTAGCAAATGACTGCTACTTTTTTCTCTGTTATTTAGCCTGGATTTACGTGAAACGTCTAATGCCGTGACACCGCAAAATAAAGCGTGGTACAGAGTGAAACTTTTAAATTTCATCATGATTGCTTCTTAAATTTCAGAATGACAATGGACTTAAAAATTGCGTTATAATTAATTACCAGGTAGAAAAATATATTTCTAGGCTCACGTTGCTAAGAATAAAGGTCACACAAGTACGGCCCTACAAGCATAGAGACACACTTTACTCTATGCAACCTGTCAACCCCGTAGCCAAGGGGAAAGGCAGGGAACGACAGGGGCGGCGCCTCAAGAAAAGTTTCCCATAAAAATCAAAAAGTACCATTTCCTTAGTGCATTTTAGTTTATCTCGCCGCCCACCCCCGAAATGGGCTTTGTGTTTCCCTCCTGGTGGCTAGCTTACCCCTACAATACCTTGCGTGGCCACGGGCTTGCAATTCGTCTAAATTCTCCCAACGTTTTCCCCAGCTCCTTTTCAATCTCGTTCAGTATATCTACCCCAATGTAGTTTCACTGCCAAAGGCAATTCTCTACTGCTGCAGACACTGTACCGCACCGGTAGCTCGCCAATCCGTCCAAACAATCTACTGCATAGGCCTACTATGTATAGTATTCTTACAGAGCCTGAATGCGTTACTCTTCGCTGAGTTACACTGATCTTGTCATGTCATTGACCATCAGAGTGGCTAATGTACATTTGTAGGTACATCACACCTTGAGTTTGATGTTTTGATGTTCGTGACATAGGCAGGTGACAGATTTGATGATTTCTCTGCAAAATATATTTTGGGGCGGCGGGGCCTTACTTTGAAATGTCACTCTGTTTTCTCTACATTGCTTTAGCAACCAAGTTAACACATCGTTATGATCGTTTGATTTAGACGATGCCTTAAGACTAACTCATTACTCAATGTCCCTACTATACTCACTACATTTGGAGATATTTTAATTCTGGACGGGGTAAGGAAGGGAGGGGGAGAGAACGTGTTCTCTTTAAGAACATCAAGTGCACAAAGCAATCAGATGGAAGAAGAACATTAAATTATGAATGTTAATTTTCAATGAGCTATGTTCATAAAAATCCACTGGAGAATTTCATTTTTTTTTTTTTTTTTGCCGTCAGTTTATGAATTCAGTCTGAGTAATACAAGCAAATATTGAAGGCATGAACAGTATTGTTCAAACATATTAACAATACCAAACTCATCTGGAAAATTTGATTAATGAAAGCTGTTTATATTTTATGGGCTTAGCGAACAAACATTTTATAATGGTATATGAACTTACTGTACAAGTATAACACAAACATTGAATAGTGGTGGTGTACGTTGCAGCATGCACAATTTTACCAGCATAAACTTTGCTTTTTTTGCAGCATGTTAATGCGCCGTTGAATGGTACCAAAAAGACTCGGACGCAAGAGAGGTTTATCTGACTTCGCGTGATTACTAATACATCTAGTGAAGATGTCGTTGGCACAACATACGTTTATACTCCTGATGGTCATCGGATTGACTCATGGTGAGGAACGGTCCAAACGCTTCAGTGTTCTTGCTTAAAATCCATCGCATAATTGCTATAGTACAAAATATCTCTTGATTTTATTACTGTGCAATAATTGTGTTGATAATATTCGCTGGGTGTAGTAACGGTATAAAGTGTTAGAGTTATGCTTTAAACATTACGTCTAGCTATGCCGTGACATAGCATAAAATTAATGCACTTACGTCTTCCATACTTGCCTGCCTTCCTGGAGCAGGTATCCGTGATAGCTTCTCGGCCTTTTGGCTCAGATCATGCGTAGTATATGTTCTTTTCAGCCAGTGTATAGAACGGGACCACGCATGATACCCCCATGATGTAGAGGTCTGAAGGTCAAGAGTTTGGAAAGTAAGTTTGTTGTCCCCTCGTGGACGTTGCTACTTTGAGGAGCAGGTCTTAGAGAGTAATGTTTGGTTTCGCCCCCTGGCTCTTTGCCAGAGAGTCGAGGGCACTCGGAAAAAGATTTGCCTGTCTAAAGGAAGGTGGATAGTAAATCACTACAACGATGATGCCTTTTTGGCATTTGGTCACGAAAGCAGGGCAGTCAAACCCGCGGTAAAGGGCGGCTGGGATCACAGCAGCACCCATGGCCACCAACAGTTTTCAAAGTGCAGTTTTCCCAAGCTTAAGAAGTATCATTAGCTGTGCCTAAGAACGGCCACAATTACGTTAGACAATACCAAAATCAAGTAGCTTAAAGGCCTTGCCTCAGTCATAAAAGCCTCCCGATGGCCCTGAATTGTGTTAAAATGTTCATTGACAATTTTCCTTTTTGTGTTTGGAAATACTTAAATTTTTGTTTTGAGTGGATTCACTGTTAACTGCCATCATGATTTCATGATGGTGCAAAGAAGATGAGAACTAAAAGTTGGGAGCTGTCACTTAAGACTTATTACAATTTGACAACTATTTGGTGATTGTTCCAGAAATTCCCCACGATGGAGGGGGGGGGGGTGGGTGCTCCATGATGAGGAACAATTAACCTTGAATCACGGGAAGAGAGGATCTTTGGAATAGTGTGACAATAACACGCAATAACAGCATGATAACGGTTCCCTAAATTTCTTGAAGACAGTAACTTGTACTAAGCTTTTTTGGCTTTGTTCTACCCCCTCCCGACGAAGTGCCCAGAACTCAAGGGTGCCACTTGTTCAGGTACTCTCATTTAGATTTAAAACAAGAGGATATTG
Organism: Holothuria leucospilota; assembly: GCA_029531755.1. Taxonomy (NCBI): domain Eukaryota; kingdom Metazoa; phylum Echinodermata; class Holothuroidea; order Aspidochirotida; family Holothuriidae; genus Holothuria; species Holothuria leucospilota. Next base: position 9,947,405 of record CM055976.1, on the reverse strand, counting down.
TTTAACGTTTTTCACATTCTGCAGAACAGATAGAGATGAAGGGCCGGTACAGACAACTAAGATCATGGCGTTGTAACAAGTTTAGGGCGGCATGTGAAGTCATGTACCCCCGGTCCCCAAACCAGAGACGGTGGCTTACCACTGGTTTCCAAACCCAGCCAATATCATCTTTTCATTTTCAGCAACATGTGTAGACTGTGATGACCAGACTCAAATATGTGTGGAAGATGGGGACTCCAGTTATTGTGAATGTAGACCTACATTATACCAAGTTGAAGAGGATTGTATTAGTGAGTTACTGATAAATTAATTACAAGTTTTATGGAAGTAAAATAGTCGTACAACAATAGATTTTATACTCGTTTTTAAGTCTTATTTGTATCCCTGAAAAAAAAAAACGTCCATGTCAGTCTTTCAGATACAATACACTGTTTGTTCGTAGATTGCTTTCTGTTCACTAAATCCTTTAATCGGAAGCATGTGCCCTGTTGAAATTGGACTCAAATAAAATTTGAAAGTTCTCACAAGCATCTTTTCCAAAGATCAACATTTTGAGACATACTGTTTCCAGTTTCCAGCATGGGTGCAATGGTCCCTATTGATTGATGTGTTTAAACGAGTATTGTGAGTGTAAAGCCGTTTACTCACGAGAGAAAAAAGTAAATATCTACTCTGGAGATATGACCAACGATATTTGAGACATACTGTTTCCAGTTTCCAGCATGGGTGCAATGGTCCCTATTGATTGATGTGTTTAAACGAGTATTGTGAGTGTAAAGCCGTTTACTCACGAGAGAAAAAAGTAAATATCTACTCTGGAGATATGACCAACGATATCTTTGCCAAAATTCTCTTAGTACAGACAAATCAGGTATCAATGGCAGGCGAGGATCCAAGGGGGGGGGGGCTTTCCCCGTCTTAGCCCCCTTTTTCGTCACATCAACAATAAAAAGTACGCTAAAATTAGCATAATGCTAATCTAGGACAATATTTAAGGGGGCTTTCAGCCCCCCTTTTCGAAATGTCTGGATCCGCGCCTGAATGGGGACCGGTATAAAAAATGAATAAAACGATTTTCAAAATAAAACAAAAGTAAAAAAACAAATGCATCTACATCATCTCAAACAATAAAGAAAATAACAAGAAAAGCAAAACGTAAAAACGAAGTCTTCTTCTTCACATTTGCATGTTGATCAGATGAAATCGCATCAATAAAAACTTCTAACCTTTCAATTGACAATGAGTTTTGAGCAGAATATATTATCTTTGCATTGATCTGATGCATGCCTAAAATATGAAACCAGAGCACAGAACAGTAAGGTACAGTGTAATATGATGAGTGCTAATATGGGATCGAGTTTACATTAAATATACAAGCAGTTCGCTTTACTCACATCTGTGAATTTGAAAGCTACCCTCACATTCAAAATGAAATTTATTCATTAATCAAATATAAATAATAAATCCATGAATTCCATGTTGAAATTTGGACTAATGTTAATAATTAGAATGTTCACACATATGTGATATATAGTTTATCCCACACATTATGCAAAGTCACATCCGAGATCACGGAGCTATTAAAAGATCTTGCTACAATGGGGTCTCTGCAGCCATGAGGTAATTCTGGGGTGCCCCTCCCGCAGTTTATTATAGCCTCTTCATTATTACAGACATGCTTGCCCGTAATAGATGTTTGGTTTGTGATGGGTCCCTGTGATTAACCCTTTAAACAAAAACCATTTTGTTTCGGAGCTTCAAAATGTAGAAAAGTATCATCTGAACCCCTTAACATTTTATAAATTACATACTACTATGAGTACTAATTTAAGTAAGCTATATTACCTGGCATATAATCTAACGTTTGTCAATGGAATTATAGCATTACCACATAATACGGAGATACCTATATCGGTTTTGTTTTATCGATTTTCAAAAGCGCGGTGCAAACTTTTCCCACCGCGGTCCATGTATTGAGGTACACCTCACAGAAGAAAAGCGAAGTATTCAGAAGTTTAGTAACAGATCCAGGGCCGTAGCCTCGACAAGATCAAAAGGGTGGGGTTGGGAAAATCTATGACACAATGTAAGTAGCGTCTCCAGTGATGTAGGATACGGTAGGTGACACCCGGAAGAATCCTTCCTTTACGTAAGCTGGCTCAGGTGCATAATGGTGGTATCTGTTGAAAAGTTTTGAACTGATTCTGTGTTCACAAGTTTGCATTGTGTAGTGATGAATTATTCTTATTTTTCTGTTGAGGTAACCAAAGGGAAGGGGTATTGCCTTATGGGGAAGAGGGTCCACCTTTACCATTTGAGAAATGTTTGTCTATGTAAGTATATGTTTAGATGTCAATAGTGCTAATTTTGTTATAACCTTGAACTGATAATATGCATAAAAAATTTCAGTTTTGAGTGAGTCTTCCGATTGCAATCTGGTAAGATAGCATTTGTAGCTTTCAACCTATCATATGTTTAGAAATTCTTATTATTTTTATATAGCGATGTTTTATTGGTAGTTCCATGGCATGGTTACAAGGCCACAAATCATTTTCGCGTAGAGAAGGCATTTCAAAGGTCTTGTAACTCGCATCTGCAGCTTCTTTACTCTGAAATTTCATGCTTTAGACTGAAATTCAGACTTCAACGGAAAAGGGAAAATTTAAAAAGAAAAAGATATTCAGTGAAAACACTTTGTAGGGGAAACAGGATTTGAAGTTCCTTTACAAATGTATTGATTAAAGCATTGAAGTAAAGGTATTCCAGGCTAATCCTTAATACTTAGAAAGAGTAAGCCTATACTGGAAAGCCTGAAAGTTGTAGTCTACAGCTCTTAGGTGTGTTCTATAAGGGGGCTGTTACGAATGTTCCGTTACATCTCCCTGGCTCTATATACATCATGTAACTATAGTTAGTGTAGCAACATCGTAACCGAACATTAGATGGTCCATTATTTAAGGTAGAGGCTCATTCGTCGTAAACCACGTAGCGCATTTATAGCTGGGTTTGGGCATCCCGGGGGAAATTTGGGACAGTGGGACCATTGTATCCAATAGTCCCTAGGTTCTGAGGGCATTAAAATTCAAATTGTGACAATAAAATTGTCAACATTTTCGTGATTTTGTCAAAACAGCCAGCTTTTATTAAGGATTTGAAAATATCAGGAGAGGGCAGCTTTCCCCTCACCTCCAGTGCTACGACCCTGTGGTCCCACAGTGGTGGTCGTGAAGTTCCAAATTTGTTGAAATCCTGGATCGATGCTCCTCCATCACAATATTTCCAAGCCTTAGTTATCCAAGAAACTAAAGGATGAGGGGCACAGAAGCAGCAGTTTAGCAACTCAGAATATGGGCCACATCTAAAAAGTGAGTCAGTCTAGAAGCTCAAAATGTGGACCATAAAAAGATTTGGGAGGGAAATGCAAATTAGGGAAGAATCTGATCCTGTCAAGTGAGTAGTTTTTCGAGGAGGGAGGGGAATGCCCTGGACCATCTTGGGTACGAGCCTGGGAGACCACGGTGGTTTAGCATAGCCCTGCAATGAAAATGAAAATGCAATATCGTTTGTATTAGGCCCTCACGTATTTTTTATAGAAACAAAATCTTATTCAACTGAAGTGGAATTAGTAGACGGCGCCTACGGAGTAGAGGAATGGACAGAAGAGCTAACTGACCAAGATTCGGAGGCTTTTTTAAGCTTGGCCCGCAGTGTATGCGCTGATGTAAGTGTTATTGTTACGGTTTTAACTTATTAGATTCTGATGTACTTGTAGAAATCAGTAATCTCTATTCCAACTATAGATGAAGGAAATAAAGACCCATAGATTTTTGTGAAAACATGAAAGCATGGGTGGGTTGGGGGGTGGGGAGTAGATATTCTTTCCCTGGATTTTACTAAATGGAAAACACTTATCAAAAAGACTTCGCCCTGAACCCAATAACTATGTTCGAGGGGGTGTCGACACCCCAGACCCATCCCTCGGCCCGCCTGCTACAGTTAAGACGTCTTCATGAAAAAATAGGACACGGAAGGAGGACACTGATACTCCATACTTCGCAACTGCCAGTCGTTTGAATTTAAGCGATATTATAGTACCCTAAACGATGGGGCACATTCACTTTTTTATCGCTGTTAAGGGTAGGAAATGCTTTTGTTGTAACTAAAAATACACGGCTCCTGTTGTTATTATTATTGCTAGTGAAAAACAGAGTTGTTGACTCGTGTCGCTGACTTGGACTCGAGTCCAACTCGAGTGGGGCTTTTCTTGACTTGCGACTTGAAGAAAAATGACTTTCGACCTGACTTGAACATGTTTGACCTTGCGAGATTGAATGACAATGTTTGTGGCTGAGTATGGCGTAAATTTTTTGGCATAGAATTATCTAAGAACAGGAACGAAAGTTTTGCCTGCTTCGAGATTGCATTGTGCTCCGAGAAGAACGGCTATTGAAAAGACAGTGGTCGAGAAAAAGTATATAAGGGCTCACCCCTCTAAAGTAGCCTACACGGCACATTCAGGTAGTCTACATCCGTGCTTCCCAAACTTTTTCACATCATTGCCCATTGCTCCGAATGATCTTGAGCAACTCCCTTCCCTATGTCTACACATATGAATGGTAACTAAAGAACGCAACATGTCTGTAAAATACGAAAGACAAATAGTGAAACCACCCATTGTAAGATAAACGGAGTAAAAAGTAAGGTGTAGGTTCGGGGAATTACAGACCCATTGGGGTTCACTTTATGACGGGAAAGCACGAAATCGAGATCGTCTTACCGTAACGATTATTCATCAGTCACATGGCCAAGGCAAGGGGTCTGAAATACTGTCAGGAAAATAATTATAATTTAACACTGTTAGATGTAATTTGCTGGCATTTGACAATTAAAATATTTTACAAACGTTGTAATGCACCTTAAGAATTGAGGAATAATTTTTGTTGACCTCGTATTTCCTCGATGTTAAGTTTGACATATTATGCCCGGTAACCATAAAATTGCAAAATGGTGAGTGACCATATATTTGGGAATATCCTCCCTATTTTAGAGAAGAATTTAGCTCTTCTTATTTCACATATTGTCAGCTATAGTTTAGTCGGGGACTTGAAACTCATGTGGCCTACTGATTGTCCTGAGAAGTTGTTGGCTGGATATTTTTTAGTACATCTAGATAATATTTTTTGTAAATCATCCAAAGAAGAAATGTCACCCTGCGACTTCTTTTGATTAAAGATCATTTTCAAGGTTTACCAACTGATCGTTCTGCTAATAATATGTCTAGGAACTGCAGTATGGTTTATAGGCTTACTATATTTTTATTCTGAAAATGGTGACTTTTGACTTGATTTGAGGGAAAATTACTTATGACTTGACTCAAAACGAAATGACTTTTGACTTAATTTGACATGAAGGTAAATGCATAAAGACTTGACTTGAAGTTAAATAACTTGGGACTTGACTTGAAAATAACAGACTTCGTTACAACTCTGGGATTAATCTAAGCAACCGTTATCATAATCTTATGTTACTTGAATTAATCATATAATGACTAATCATTTAATATCATGGAACATAATTTCGTCACGGTTTCCTCATGTATCACGATTACCGTTTATGTTCCCAGTTTGACGGTGTATTGTCAAGTAATAATACCTATCAAGGTGATTACTACGGCTGCAATATTGTTGGCTTCTTTGAAGGAAGTGTTGGCGCTATAGTGCTTTCCTTTTACCAAGAGCTTACCATTATAACAAATTCAGAGCTGAAAGACATTCTTGAGGAAGGCCTTCCTGGCACATTTGTAACGCCATCACTGGCGACGAAAGGTATGTGTTTGAATGCCGTAGATGCTACATCCACGACACTCACCTTAATTCACCCAGCCTCCCCAGACCAACTGGCCCATGATTCTGCAATTATATCTCTCCCCTGCTTTCTGTCTCTGGCCACGAGTTAACATCTTTCATGACTCTCATCCTAAGTTTGATCTCCTATGAGTCTCCAAGATGCAAGTCTTTGGGCGTCCACGATCGAGCACCTTCTTTAATTCCTTTTGCAGGAGCCTGATCAGAAAAAAAGCTCTTCTACACTCTAAAAACAATTTGGTCAAATTGACCAATGATTGGGTCAACTATGCACCGAACCAAATATGGTCAAATAGTTTGAATAAACTATGGTCAGCTTTGACCAATAAGTGGTCAAACTATTTGACCATATTTGGTTCGGTGCATAGTTGACCCAATCATTGGTCAATTTGACCAAACTGTTTTTAGAGTGCAGAAGGGCTTTTTTTCTGATCAGGCTCCTGATGCGACCATGAGCAAAACAATGTGAATGACTTGACTTTGTCAAAATGTGACCAAATTAATGGGAAGTGTACATGATGGAGTAAGTACTGCCTTGGCGTTTAACATACATAGCGCTGTGCACCCACTTCATATTTGGAGATATTTTAGACTTATGAAAATTAAACATTTTAAAGGCATCGTAAGTAATTGCTGATATTAAATAACAATTCACTTCGTTCACTTTACAGAAGTTTGCATATTTCTACAAGAGTATAAGGAAATATACTGATTAGATGATTTATCTCACTTCATTATTTCAACCTTTAAATATTCTTTTAAGTAGGGAAGTCACAAGATACTCATTATATCGTGCACTTTAAAATACCCCGTTGGAGTTAAGTAGGATCGTGGTTATAGGCCTACAGACTACCCATCAATTTTCTGGTTAAATGTAACCAAGGGGTCTTGTTAAAATCTCACGGGAAAATGTTGACCTGGGCTTCAGAATGGTCCGTCTTTCAACCAAGAAAGTATTAATATTACCCAGATTTCTAGTTATTTTAACCAAAACTGTTTGGCTAATTTTTAACCACAATCCTTATTTATTTGACATACTGTTGTAGAGCATAACTAGTGAGTACATCGGAGTAAGGACGAACTTAAGATATCTCCTCTTGCAACAGTATGCCCAATAGGCAAGCTATTGGGGAAAATATATTACAATTGTGTCAATTAACTTCACAGTGCGTAGTTGATGACTTCTTTCAGTTATTTTTATTTGTTGTGCTTACAGAGCAGACCTATAAAACTCCATCCAACATACCAGTCCTTTGAATTCCTTAGTTGTGATGAAAAGTTAGGTACGCTTTTAGTGTTTGAACAAATTTCTGTTGCGAAATTGGATAAAAAGGGACAAAATCCAGATTTAAACTAAAATGTTAGACTGGAACCAGCCGGCATTTAGTGTACTTTATAAGCCCTTTCATGTACTTTTTCGAGGGCTCGTTGTATTTTGTTAGCGACTTACGTAACACCCTCTCAAACAAAAAGGACGCACATAAAATTTTCATATTGTACGTTGTAATTAAACAGATGCAAATGAGTGCGAGCTTCTTTTGGATGACTGTGACCCTTACCTCGGGATTTGCACCGACGTTGGGGCTGGAGGATATGAGTGTGCATGTAGCGAAACGTCAGAGGACGTCACACCTACAATATTGACTGGACGTAACTGTACACTTTGTGAGTAGATCTTGTGTTTTCAGTTATCTCTGTAAGGTAATACATCTCTGAGCCCTAAGAAGGACCACCTTTAAATTGTAGACAAACTTCTACGTGCCAATTTATTTAAATTGCCCTCTTGTGCAGATTGTATCTTGGACCTGTATATGCCTACATATGTAATCGTAAACTTATATATATATATATATATATATATATATATATATATATATATATATATATATATATATATATATATATATATATATTTGGGGAAGTGTTACTCTCTTGCATCTTCATGGTTGGATGCAAAACTGGAGACATCGTTTGTGAACGGCCGGGAATAGGTCTGAGAAGGGAAATAAGTCCGGGGAAATCGCATCATCTCAGGTTCTGTAGTGTAACCTCGGCTTATTGCATGACGGTATCTTAGGTAACAAATTTTAGTGGGTCTTTGAAACCATAGATTTGACTTTACTTTCATTGTGGATTTTCACTAAGGTCACTGCCTCACGGGTCTCTCTGTTGAGACATTTTTACAGTACAGCGTGCATAAAGTATACTTCATGAGTTCTTAATATCTAATTGCCATACTGTCATACATCGCGCAGGTACCTTTAACACTGCTGCGCATGAGCTATGGCCTGTTACGTCAGTACGTGGTAACTGGACAAACGTATTGTGAGATTAGAGTGCCCAATAGTGCACATAGTGTAGTTTGGCTACAGGGATCCTCGTTTCAATTAAATAAAGGTTGAATAAGACTAATCCTCAAGGAATGCTTTAAAGGAAAAGGAGGCAAAAGACGGTTAAACGTAACAAAGACTCATTGCGATAAAGTTACATATGTAAGATGTTGTAGAAAGATATTTTATTATTATTATTATTATTATTATTAAAAAAAAAAAAAATTATTATTATTATTATTATTATTATTATTATTATTATTATTATTATTATTATTATTATTATTATTATTATTATTATTATTATTATTATTATTATTATTATTATTATTATTATTATTATTATTATTATATTATTATTATTATTATTATTATTATTATTATTATTATTATTATTATTATTATTATTATATTATTATTATTATTATTATTATTATTATTATTATTATTATTATTATTATTATTATTATTATTATTATTATTATTATTATTATTATTATTATTATTATTATTATTATTATTATTATTATTATTATTATTATTATTATTATTATTATTATTATTATTATTATTATTATTATTATTATTATTATTATTTTTTATTATTATTATTATTATTAAAAATTTATTTCACGAAGGTGACTCGTTTAGCCGTACGTGGCTAATCTTCCACGAGGCCTTCAAAAAACAACGTAACAAGCAGAGAATAAAAGGATTACAAAAAACCATAAAAACATAAGAGTATAAGATAATAAGAGAAACTTAACGAAATTTAAAAGGAAATACTGTAAAAAAATGCTATGAAACTTAAATAAACTTTACAAGAGATGGTAAAAAAGGCTCATGAATATTAAGTAAGTAATCTAAGGGGGATAAGACTTAAAACACATAAAAAAGTAGAAAATATAAAAACAAAGGCTATTAAATAAAATTTAAACTGTCTTTTAAAACCACTTAAACTGTTTGCATTTTTTGTCTCATTTGGTAAAGCATTCCATTGTTTGGCTGCAATGTAGGAAAATTTTCTTCTGTGGAATTCAGTTTTTCTACCAGTCATAAAGAGCCCTGATGACGTGGTTGACATTACCCCATAGTTATGTATTCCCTAAGTATAATCAAACACTACTTTCATATAAGGTGGGGCAAGTCCATGGAGGGATTTATATACCATAGCAAGTCTTTTCATATTGATACGTTGACAGAAAGTATGCCAACCAAGTCGAGCAAAAAGGTCACTTGACCGTTCGTCATAGCTCGCACCTAGAATAATTCGGGCCACACACTTCTGAAGCTTCTCAATACGGTCAATGCTTCCCTGACTACATGAACCCCATACAAGATTACAATACTCCATGACTGGCAAAATATGTCCTTTATAATATAAAACACTAGTAGGGATGTCAATATATCTTTTAATCCTTCGTAGCAGAGATATTCTATTACTTATGGTGTTACAAACATAATCAATGTGGACATTCCAAGTAAGATTCGCATCGATTCTGACACCTAAAAGCTTTTCAGACGTAGTATTACCTAACAGCTGGTTATTTATCGTGACATTTAAGTTTCTACGGTCTAGGGTAGTTTGCCTTTGCTTAGAACATATTAACATGCATTTTGTTTTCTCAGTATTAATGACCATTTTGTTTTGCTGGCACCATTTGTATATATGCCTAGCATCATCATCAAAACTTGAACTTATTTTGGAACGAAGACATCTTTTAAGTTGTCCATATTGTTTTACCGTGATAAATGACATAATTAATCACTTTTCTGTTATACTTTTTCCTTAGCCGACCCCAACTGGAACATAGTATATATCAGTGCTGGTGCTAGCGTGGGGGTCTTCCTTCTTCTGCTGGTCTTAGTATTGTGTATGTCTCAGTTTGCAGTACCGGGTTCCTCAATCTCAGAAACAGATAAACAAAAGTCAGATACACGTTATAGTGAGAAAGATAAAAAGTCAGATGTAAATGACGAAAGACCTTTACAGACAGAGAGTAACGAAGACGTTAATGGTGGCGCTGTGAACACTGGATTCGAAACGACTGAACACCAGTCTACACCGGATAATATTTTTGACATTGATGAAGAACAGATGGCTAGACTTGCACATATTCATTCAATTATTGCAGTAAGTATGGATGATTGTTAGGTTCATGCACAGATCTGTAAATTCAGTACTCACTGTTTCTTGCTTAACACTGGTTGCACTAATAAGTCTTTTTGATTCCGGACTAAGGAAAAGAAATTTATGCAATCATGCGGGCTAGTTTTATGTATGAGCGCGTGTGCATGTGCGTGTGTGTGTATGTGTATGTTTATGACGCTTAGCTTGTAAACGTGACGTCTAAAGATAGCATTGGTGGATACATTTACAAATTTGTCATGATAATGAGGGAGGGTTCCTGTTGTTTTTGGTGGAAGACGAGCTATTAGAGGCCACATGTTAAAAAGGAAAACCTTCTTAATAAGTTGCTTCAAGATGAGTGATTTCAATAATTAGTGCAGAGATTTTCCATGTAAAGGGAAAGAACCGTATGGATTTTGGAGTTTGTCTTTTTAGAGGATATTTCTCTCAATGCGTGTGTCAAGGGGGTGAGTGAATGTACGTTTGGTCTGATTCCACGTACCTTATTTTCCGGGAAACTAGTGACATTTTTTTCTAGAATAGTTTGTATTTTCTTACCAATCAGAATCATCACATACGACCTGCCTCTCTCCACATACCGAGTGCTCAGACTAGTAATCAGCCCCCGCTGGAAAGAGTGCCATCTGTTGACTATGGTCCTGATTATCGACCGAGCTCTGCAGTCTATCAAAATTCACGTCAACACCAGAAATACGGGGTGAGGTGATTTTTGCTTTAAATTATGCAATTTTCGAATTTTTATTTTGCAAAGGAACGTAACAGGCTTCACTGTTGTCTTAATTGTTCAATTACTTTGTAACAATTTGTTATAGAATCATCTTCGAATGTCCATAGCATCGAATTAAAGTTAAAGAAAGGACTCTTTCTTACTATGAAAAGTTAAGATGTCAATCCTGTTTGGAATTTAGGAAATGTTCATTGAATGAAACTGCAGAACAATTCCGCATTCCAAATGTAATTTAGCCAACACTGAAAAAATGCAAAGGTGTGCCTTTTTTATTGAAAATTTGTCTCGCTTCCAGAAACTGAGCCGTAAAACCCATAGAAATGAAAGTAAGGGAGGACGCTAACACAATGCATCCATGCATGTTTAACCGGTGAAGCTACGAAAAGTGTCAGGGCGCTTTCGTTGTACGGCAAGAGACCTGTTGATTGATGTCTCTCCGTACGTACAGTGTGCATTCTGCTGCAGAAGTTATAGTTTATTTTATGCGTTTTTCGAAAGATTTGGAGTAATTTTCACAACAGAAATAAGTCATGGTGCCTTAAGTATTTTGTTTTATACTCCTAACTTGAAAACTTGTAGTTTATTTGCCAATACTTGGGGCAAAAGCAATGACGTGATATTTGTATTACGCGCAGGTGCTCCGTTGCCGTACAGACTGGCCAAATCAATGGCTTCAGTCCAGATCGGCTGACGTCATTCTCCCTTACTTTTATTTCTATGGTAAAACCTCATCTAACTCTAACTCGCTTCTCTATCCGTTTATCAAAGTACGCCCCCAACTTTGTGTGGTTGAAAACACCGTGCTCACCAACAATATACTACATAGTTGTTCGTGATTTTCAGTTTTCTTTCCCAAATAAATGACATTCAGAAGGGAGGTAAAAGGTGTGAGCAGACGGACATCCCAACAGGGGTACTATTAAGTCTGTTTGTAATAGCAATTGGTTCCTAAAACTTTGCCTTTCCTATTTTTGCCACGTTACAGAAACCTAATTTAGCTCGATTGCCGTCAGGAGAGTACCTAGAACCTACAGCGATTAATCTGAGATCACCGACCCGACAGAATTCATCGAAAACCCCTGTAAGTTTAAAATCTCATTTATTTATGGGGGGAGGGGTATGGAGTTAATACCTTTCGGCTAGACAATTAGCTCCATAGTGAAACAGGAGCTGACAATTTTCAAGTTTCAGTTGAATAAGATAAATGTTTTGCTAGTCTCGATGAAAAAAAAAAATTACAGCTGAAATAGTTACATGACAATTTCACGAACGCTGGTGTTTGTAAGTTTGTAAGTTGCTCAGTATAAGGTGAATTAGCGAGCAGCACTCCGATATAGAATCGATTCCAGTTAGAGGCAAGGCTAGTGAAAGAACCATGTAGAGAGAATAAGATCTGTGAGGCATCTTGCAGAAGAATTCATGTGAGAAATGCTTCAACCATAGCCCCCCTCCTCCCCCAGTGTAGAGGGGCTAGACTGTGAAGCTTTGCCTATTAAAACAACATCTTGACAGCATGGACGTGGTAAGGAGGAAGGATCCTCTGCCCTTTTAAGTATTAAGCCAGGGGAGAGTGAATAAAGTATACCAGACGGCTCTTTTGTCCCTCGGTTGGGAAGTTAAATTGTGGTCCCCAAGCACGACTTGCGAGATGTATACGCTAGCCTCGCTGGCTCCACTTCATTTTTAAATATATAGTTAATTTCTCTGGTGTTCATTTGTTATATTCTTAATAAGGTATTTGTTGAACCTGCTCCTTGTTTGCTCCTTGCCTTTGGGCACAAAATAAGCCATACTTTTAACATCATGTATCGTTTATCTATTCTTCCATGAAGTCAAGGCCTGCTAGATACAACTTCGGTGACGAACCAACATCATCAGGAATATATGCAACCCGTTTTCCCAGCTACATCGAAAAGACGCCAACACCGCCAACACCTTCAGAGGTAAAGTTGCAAGAGAGTTCATATTAAATACCTCACCTGGGAATATGTGACTGGGTATATTGAACCAAGAGAAGGCGCCATAATTGTACTTCCAAATTTTTTTGGAAGCGAAAATCCTGATGTAATCATAGGTTTACCTTGAAGTTTGGGTATGGGAGAAGAGCAAGAAGTATGACTATAAAACATTTTCCATACAAGTGAAACTAATTAATGGAAAATTTCTGAAAAACTTCCAACTGTTTTAGCGTGTAAACCCCGAGGGATTTCTGAAGGTTTACTCGAGACCCCAAAGTATCGTGTCTCAAACTGTAGGCCACGGAGAGCCGTGTGGTGGGCCATGATGTCGGGTGGAAAATATGACAAAGATAAGTCTTTATTTTTATCATTATTTTCTGATATACTTCATCTTGTCCCATATGGTTGAAATATAAATATGAGTTGAACTTTCATCCATTTGTCAGTTAATGGTGAAAGATATAGTCCAAGTGTAATTTCAGCAATCAAAAGTGAGCCTCGAAGAACAAATGGTTGAGAAACCGTGCCCTAAACCATAGGTTCTTAATAATTAAATATGAGTCCGAGACTGAGCCGTCATATCGGCCTACGAAATGCATGAAATTGGCCTGAAGAAATTTCAAGAGTAAGAAATATTGTAACAACACAAATTAATTTAGTACATAATGGCTGCTACCATAAAAAATGAAACCTTCGGTAAGAGTACGTGACACCCAGCCTAAACAGTGGCAAACCCATGCCTTTAGCCATGTCGTTGTAGTTATAGTACTAGAAATGTTGAGGATGGAATTCTTACACAAGGCAAATGATGTGAACTAATTGAGTAATTCTGAGGAAAAAAAGGAATACGCTTTCCAAAATAAGAGTACTTTACCTTTAAAAGGCTAGAAACGTGTTGACTTGTAATCGCGTTCTCAGAGGATCATCATTTCTATTTACGATTATGCTACTTACGAAACTGTAAGTTTAGGATAGCACTATATTCACTGAGTATAATTACATTGAAAATTCATTCAGTAGACCCATGAGGAATGAATTGTTCATCTCAACCCTAATCGGTCATATAAGACACTATTTTAGTTAATATTAAACAAAACAGTATGACACATGACAAAAGGTGGGGCATCTCCGGGGAAGGCAGTTCCCCTTCGGGAATATTTTTAGATTGGAGCCTTTATGAGTACCGGCACGATAAAGCATCAAATTCCGACTACGACCAGTTACTCCGACGGATTTTTTTTTTTTTAGTTTGGTCTTAAGTAGAAGATTCTTCAATAAAACCCAACATTTTCCAATTTTCTCCAAGAGAACCCCCCTCAGTTTCCAAATCTTCTTCAAAAGAAACCCCCAAATCTGCTCGCTTACCGCGTCAAACATTAGGTTTGCAATACTTTTGCCAACCCGTTACCAGAGCTTCGAGTTGCTGGCCCCCTCCTCGAGAGTTTGCCCCGTCCCGTCGGGCAAATTCTTACACCAATCATGTATATAATGAAGTACTGTTGTTGGCTTATGTTTTTGTGGAGTGTCATGTTTTCTTCAAACTATGCTGTATACTTGTGTTGGACCGAAAATCGGTATTTCAATATCGGTATCGGCCGATATTCGTCATTTTCGACCACTATCGGTATCGGCAAAATCTGACTAAAATGACGACAGTCCGCACTCTAAAGGTGCGTGACTTCACACCTAAATTGAAATCTGCTGCGTTTTGCGGCGCGGGAGCCGCAAAGCAATCACTATGTACGCATTTCTGTGGACCCGTTTACACCAAAATTTCTTTTCGAAAAGCGTTTTGCGGGAAACGCGGCCGGTCCCACATCGATCGATCTCAAGGTGCGCTCACACCAAAAACGCCCGATTCCCGCCGTGGGAAACGTGGTGTTTCCCGCAAAACAGAGGGTTCACACTGCAGCGGGAAAACGGGACGGTTCCTGCAGAGGGCTTTTGATAGTCACTTGTAATATAGCCGACGCCGAAGGTGATGTGGGATATTTGTTCGCTCTTTTTGTACATGCACGGGCCAAAAATATATCAATAATTAAAAAAGGGAATGTAAACTATGTTTTGGTAAACCGGCTAATTATAACTAATTTTGTCACAAAAATTCGAATTTTTTTTTTCAGCTCGACTCTCAAACATTTAACTCTCCAACATCCTTCTCAGGCATCATGCTCTGCAGTCTATACAGTACAATGAAATTTATTATGTTAAGGCTGTAAGTGATAGGAACTAAGAAGGACAGTTGCCTTGATTAGAGCAAGTAGCCATGATGATATGTTGTCGTTTTTTCAAATCATATTGAACAATAAATCAGTTGCGTGGCGTAGCGTAGCTAGAGGGGGGCAGGGGCGGTCGCCCCCCCCCACAAAGCCTCCGAAGGCCTCTGTCGAAAATTTTTAGTCTCTGTCGGAAATAAATAAGAACAATTCATTTGAAACACTTACAACACTTCTTATGTTTTTAAGCAGAATTACACATCGAAATGGTTACTGACAAGGCCTGGAAGTGTCATTTAAGGCAATCTCGGAGATATTTTAATCTATTTTTTCCGCGCGCTACACGTCAGCTAATGGTGGCGCTACGCTTAGATAGTACATCATTACTTCAAGATAATAATCTGTCGGAAATTTTTTGCTTTTGCCCCCCCCCTCCCAAGAATATCTAGCTACGCCACTGCAATAAATGTGACCCATTTGTCTGAGATATGCTTAGGGAGTATGCAAAAAGAGAAACGTAGGGTATAACATAGCCTAACCCATGGTTTTGTCCACAATTAAGCTCATCTCAAAAATATCGGTATCGGATCGGTATCGGCCGATGGTATGAGTGGAAATATCGGTATCGGTTATATCGGCGATTGATGATTCGGTACAACACTTCTATAAACAGCGATGACAACGTTCAGGAGTTGCATCAAGTAGTCCTTCAGGCTTAAAACAACATACTTTTGCCTCTATGTAATCTTTACCTTATTTCAGAGATGTCTAACTGTATAAAGATTTCTATATAGCACATTGTTTCCCATACTGGGTTTCCAAACTGGAAACTTTTACAGGTTGTGCCGAATATCGCTTCATTCCATGGAAATTTTATTTGCCATGTAATTGCACACTTTCCTGTATAGAAAACACGCCCAGAAACTCACCAATATAATCAGTCAATGTCGATGTATTCATAGAAGAAATGTCATACTAAATAAATTTAACCTATTTACTTTTCCACAGCCTTATCATAGCCGCCAGTCATCATCTGTGTTCCTTCCCTCCTCACCGAGACACAGCAGAAATCTTTCGAATACGAGTACTGTTTACTATAATAAATAGATTACGGCATAAAGAACTCACGTGTAGGGATATTTGGAGCTCTTCGTTGATATCACTGGCTCTGCAGCTCGTTTCAAACTTATTTGAAAGACCAGCTGCACCACACGGGCATGACATTGTGGCCCCTAAGTAGCAGTTAGAAAAAAGTGCTTTAGTAAACAAACTCAGGCATATTGCTGCCAGGGGCGTAGCTAGGATGAAATTTTTAGGGGGGCCTAGGAAACAAATGGGGGGCCGACACCGCCGAGGGTCAGGCTTGTCAAGACTATCTAAGCGGAGCGCCACCATCAGTTGGCGCGGAGCGTTCAAGAAAATTTTTGGCTTTACAAACCCTCCAGATGGCCGGAAACGGCACTTCCCACGTGTTTTAAGCTGCATGTACCCAGCCTTGAAATGCGAATCTCATATCTGTCGTTTCTCAAATAATGGGAAAAAATCAATCCATGAAAAATGGTAATACACAAGGCCGCACAAACACTTTTTTCCTACGGTGCAAAAAGTGGGTATTACTGATCTGTGGCCTGGGGGAGGGGACTAAAGGGAACGGGTGTCTCCCTCCCCCTTGGCGAAAATTTGTAATTTCAGGAGGACGTATAGATATCAAATGGTGCAATATTTGAGGGATTTCAGCTTTAAAAGGAAAACGAAAAGCAGTTGTGAATAGGTGCGGCAAAAGTCATTTTTGAGAGCGTGGTGGATATGATGTGAAGCATGACTTCAGCCATTGAACTCCGTTGTGGGAAGGGTTTATGGGAGGGGAGGGTGTGTTATTGGTTATGAAACTTTTTTCATGACCAAACTGGCACGGTTTAAAAACGTTTTTAAGCCATTGATGATTGAAGCTACCTAGGGCAACAACACCAACATTGTAACTATGCATAATCGCGCGTAGCGCGAGAATTTTAGAAAAGTAGGCTAGAACTACATCCTAATAGAGCTGTAAATAATTGGTGATGTGTACAGATATAGGCATGAAAATATTGATCTGCCTATTTGAAATTGTTTAAGTTCTATCATTACGATCACAGCTATTTCTTATATTTTTACTGCGTTTTCTATGTATATTCTCAAAGTTGGAAACGGTGCACTTTGAAAATTTCTGGGGGTAATTGCCCCCCCCCCCCCCCGCTGTGTACGGCCGTGGATATCATATTGAGCTGAGATAATACAAGAATCATACTGAATTATGCATCCCTTTTCATTTATTCTGCCTGCAATTCTCCCATATTCACCTCCTAGTATATCTCTGTTAGATTTGTCCATCACCCTGTCCATAGGCTACATGTCCACTACTCAATTACACATCCCCTAGATCATACCATTTGTCTCCAACCTAGGGTTACCATATTTATTTTCTAGCAAGTAGGACATAGATCACTGTCCTGATGTAGGGGTCTAAGGGTGTCCCCTTCCCTTTGGAAATTTTTCCGGTTTTCAGTGGTGTCTAGATGCAAAATGGTGCTGTATTTGTTCACGGACTCAAAAAATCTGGGGGGGGGGCTGACGAATATCTGGGGGGGCCTAGGCCCCCCAAGGCCCCCCCCCCGTAGCTACGCCGCTGATTGCTGCTCTCGCAATATTGTGTATTCAATTGCCTCGAAGTTAAAATAGACAAACCGCTTATACCAGAAAATGAAAAGCATTTTCAAGATGATTGGGATTAGGAAGTTATAGGATGATAAAAATTACCAGTAAGACAACCACGATGAAGCTTTCAACAAGAGGGAAGAAGATTTTGAAATAAAACCGTCTGAATTTTCAAGAAAGATTTGAGAAATTAAAAAAAACCCATTGTATTGAAGCCAAAACATTTTTCAAATGTTCCACATGTTTCATTAAAAATAAATACAACTTCAAGAGCAACTGCAGTAGCTCAACTTTAACAAATTAAAATGGTGTCTGAGTACGTAACTTTGAAATTTCTTTACCCTCATAGACCCTTTTCCAAATAACAATTAAAAAGGATTGTTGGATAAAGCTTTTGTATGCATCATTTTTGTCAATGGCATTTTACTGTAGTCAAGAACGGCGCACACCAAAACTGTATTTAAAAATCTTTTGGGATTGATATTTGCAAAAGGGTCTATTCCGGCCCTCCCCCCGCCCCGCCCCATTGAGTTTTAGTCTCTAGGCTGTAGTACCCATGAATCGTAATGCATTGAGCTTACTAGCTTGCTTGTCTTTTACAGTTCTTTATGACATCAGCTCTCTTTATCGTCATCGAAGGAGTCACCATAGTAACGTACCCTATAGTTAGATGGGATAATTGTTGATTGTCTGGGAAGGAGGGGCAATCATACTTTGCCCACTTAAATATACCACCATTCTGAGAACAAAACGTTAATGTTAAAATGGGAAGTAACAAGTGAATCTGTGCTAAACGTTTCGTAACATACACTATAACTAGTCAAGTAGAGGCAAAGTCAATTATGCTTGTTTATGGATTTCGCCCTCTGAATTTGAGATTCATTGGAAAGGTAAAATGAGGTAAAATGACATGCTATAGTAATAATGGGCATTATTGCAATTACCATTCTCTGCCAAAGACGTTGCAAATTAATGACACAGTATTACATTAACTAGTGCTACAGACGTGTACAGTCTAGACAATATTTTTTTACCATTTAATTAGCAGCCTCATTAATTATTATAGGGAGAAAAAAATGAAAGAAATTGTAGCCTAAATTATTGGTGCATAGTGCTATTGTTCATTTTGTTTAGTTCAGTTAGTCAAATATCCAACATTTGGTTCAAGGAAATGTATTACACTTATTCTAGTATAGGCCATACATCTTTTTTACAGTTGTCGATTTTACTAGAAAATAATTGTTTAGGATGTATTGTAAATGGCGGTAACATCCGTGTCAGTTTTATCATAGTTATTGCCAAGAGATGAATGTATTAATTTCAACGTAATGGTTTTCTTAATTTGAGAAATTTAGTTTGTACATTCGTACATTTTTTTATTATTTGTCTACTACTCTACAGAAAGACATGGAATCCACAATTCTTTTGAATTGTTTTAGTTCTTAAACTATCATATGCAAAGATGCGTTCCAACGAACCTAACTGTATTTATGATAAGGTTTTTTGAAATGTATCCTAAAAGTTCTTTCAAGAGGATAGTATTACAACTGAAAACAGTTTTCCAAATTGCTTTATCTAGACGTTCTCCGGATTTTTCCAAAGGTTCAATTTGATTTCAAAGGAAACTACTTTTTCAGCATGGACGTTGATTATGGCGGATCGACGCTTCTGTAGATTTACTTCACATTTACTTCATATCCTTTCAAAGAAACAGATTGAAAAGGCTTCCGGTTCCTCAAGCTATACTAACCTTTTAGAACTTGTCTCATTCTTGTACTAAGAATTTGTAAAGAAACTTTTCAACACCACTGTCGAGACAGACTTTAAATCTGTCGAAAGTATTCTTGTTTATTTTTCTTGCTAACAGTTTGCCGTCATAAACATGTGAAAAACATATTAACTTACCAAATAGTTTGGTGTATCGACACTGAAGAAGCATTACGACTAAAACTTCCATTGTACAACAATGACACTTCTTTGTTGTTTCTGTTTGCTACTGTTCCGTGAAGGTTTTTCCACGTTTAAAGTTTCAAAGTA
This sequence comes from Holothuria leucospilota, assembly GCA_029531755.1. Taxonomy (NCBI): domain Eukaryota; kingdom Metazoa; phylum Echinodermata; class Holothuroidea; order Aspidochirotida; family Holothuriidae; genus Holothuria; species Holothuria leucospilota. Next base: position 9,927,427 of record CM055976.1, on the reverse strand, counting down.
CTTTTAGTGGGTTTCTTTACCATCGTCAGGCGCGGATCCAAGGGGGGCGGACCCGGCTCCCGCCCCCCTATTTTTCGGCGACCAAAGATTTTTTCAGGCCTAATATAAGCATCAACGGACACTGCTGCAGTGTCCGCCTTCCCTGCCTCTCCGATTTCAACCAGGAATTGCGACTCTGGACGAAATTCTGGGACTCCCGGCGAAAGGAAGAGCTGCCCGACACGGTGTCCAAAGCCATTCAAGGTTTGGAGGCGTCTGGAGTCGAGAAGGCCTACCCCAACATAATGGCAGTTCTACGGATTATGCTCACTTTCTCGGCTACAGCAGCTAGTGTTGAGAGGACAAACTCGGCATTGCGGTTCATTAAGAACACTTACCGGTCGACAATGACCGAGGACAGATTCAATGCCCTAGACCTTCTATTCGTGCATCGCGACATCTCTCTTGATTACGAAGCGATCATAGACTGATAGAAAAGTATGCCAGGAAATATCCTCGGCGCATGCTTTTTATCAATCCCTTGCTAGAATAAAAGCATGCTGGACTTAAGCAAAGGATTCTTGGTGGAGAAATTGGCCGATTGAACTCCTACGTGACGTAGGGTCCGGTACCGTACAACCCTAGTTCAAGAGACAGAGCTGTCCTAGGTTGGGATATATATATATGATTTTGTTGATGAATGATGATTTTATTTTGTAATTGTAGAGTTTTGCCCATCACCTGATACAGGTCTGCATCATGTATACCGCTTATGTGAGACTGTTTCCAACCTAACTAAATGAAAATTTGCATCCAAACTTCGTTTATTTATAAAAAAAATCGCCGGATTTCGGAAGGCAAAATGTGGCCCTCAGATGCTCGGAAATGGCCTCTAAGCCCTTCTCAATTCCAAAATTTTCCGGGGGAGGCCCCCCGGACCCCCCGCCGTGGCTTCGCGCCTTCGGCGCTCGCCTCCGACGATCGGCCTTCGGCCGATGTTCCCCCCCCCCATTCTTTCTCCAAACCCTGGATCCGCCCCTGTAAGAACTAAAAGTGGGTATAACACGGCCAAAAGCATATTTCTCAGTAAATATTCTTTGGGTACAGCTTGAAATGAAGCGAATGTTTTCCCGACTCAACTACGTCCATAAACACAGTAATACGACCTTGTGAATTCCCAATCACAGGCCAGACTCAGCCATCTGAAATCCAAAAGCGAAAAAAAGTATGTGAACGCGTCTCAAGATCGTGACGTCACTGGAGGCACGGTTAGTAACACTGTACCAGGCAGCTCACCCATCGTTCTACACATCGAATCATGTGCATGCTAACGCGTGTTAGCAGGTACATCATTGCAAACACCTGTGCTACGATACTATACAGCAGCGCGCGTGACCAGTGACCACATTGTGAACTATGCGTCGTTGCGCGGTGACTGCTTACCATTCACAATAGCAACGTTACTGAACAGCTCACTGAGTAAAGGCGCGCTTGTTATTGACTGTCCATACATGTTCATAGCTGTTCTGTACGGCGAACCCGGACCGCGTTCTGTTTGCACAAAAACAAAGCTGTTTATTATATGCAGGAAAGCTAAAACACGGGCGCATATGCACGCGAACATATTGGCCAATGATATGCTTCGAAGCCCCCAACATGTTCCGCGCTTTGCGCTCTGTATGTTGGGCGGGTATTGTGATGTAATCCTTTTCATGAAGTTTCTAAAATATGAAACTTTCCCAAAGCGTTGCATTATATTCACATCTAGATACGCATCCTTACATAGCGCAGTGCAGGGTGCCGCCAATTGCGTCATAAGAGTCAGGTGACCTGTTGCGGCATTTTTCGAAATTGGATTTCTGGACGTTTTTCTTCAAATTCTATTTATGTCGAACTGCGCGGTTTTAATTGTGTTTGAGATGACTCTTTTACAATACTGTACCCAATCTTGCAATACACAAAAGTTATTTTGGCCGTGTCATGCCCACTTTTTAATTGAAAGGAAGTAAAATTTATCATACAGCTTTTTAGTTCCTCTCCATAATTCTCAACCTCAACTTTAAAGGTTAGTTTGGTAAAAACGTTTTAAGAAAATCAACTTAGTTTAATCAAATTATAAATGCTTCCCCGAGTGAGACTTGGCCCCGCACCCGTAATTAGGAGCTAAAGTTTTTGGTTCTTACGTGGGCGTGGCAGGATTTCTGTTTTGAAGATCAGCCGCATGACTGAGTTTGGGCAGGGAGGTGATATTAATATCACCTCCTTGGTTTCGGTCTTTTGACGTTGCGTAGGCTTCGCAAAATTCTTGAGTCATGAATTAGGGAAGTTTTGTCTGGAAATGTTCCCTGTGGCTAACGGACAGTTGGGTCACCAGACCAGGCAAAGGAAGGGTTGAGGTGGTGGTGTGAAAAGGGATGATGCTTTGGGAATGTAACATATGACGATAGTGTGGGGTTATAAGATAGAAGCAAAAAGGTAGATACACCCTTTTCCTTCGGGAATTTTTTAGGGTAAGAATTACTGAGATGTACAATGGCATTAATCGTTTTCAAGCGTGAGGATGAAGGATGATTTCTCCATTTTGTTATCAGCAAAGCTGAGCTTTAAATTTGGAGTTTGATTCAATGCATATTCAAAATTAAAATCTAGACTTATTTTCCGGATTCCCCAGGCTCACGCTCTCTCCCAATCGTTAGTTATACTTTTAACTTACAAACATGAACTGAATATCACAACAATTGCAAAGCAATTTATTTAAAAAATCTTACCCTAATTAAAGTTACCAAGAATTGATATGGTAAGTAAACGAATTGTAAGGAGAGACTAGGGCAATGGTCCCATTTATTGGAAAACTACATTTTCACCCTCATTTTGTTCGTTTATTTTGATTTAACAAAAACAGCACGGTATGGCAGCTGATCGCCTGACCCCTCCCCGTATATCTTCTGCCGCCGTTTCATGTAGTTCATGACCTTCGATTTGAATCCACTAAGACTTGCTAGTCAATTTTGTAGACCTTATGCATAATTATGATGTCACAGAGTAGAAAGTGCTCCCTCTTTAGAGGAAAAGCGCGTATCATAACTAGCAACACCAACAAATGCAGACAGCTGATTTGTCAACCAATCGTATACGCGTGTAAATCTACTACACGCGCTTGCGAAATCTACGCCGTTCGTGCACGTGTGTTTCCAGTGGCGCCGCCAGGATTTGGGGATGTGGGGCACGTCGTTATGACACCTCAGTAAACCCCCAAGTCTGCGTAAATTTGTACCTTTTTTATGCGCCCCTGTGATTGTATAAAAAAGTGGGGAATCCTTTGTCACTACATGAAGGTGCCGTTATGGGGGAGGGGTTTAAGAGGAGATACCCATGTTAATTTAAAAATGCTTAGATACAAATGGTGCTATCTTTGGGATGTTTTTGGAACTGATCATATATGACTGGACAATGTCCAAGGTTTAGCGAATTCTAATTTTCGGTTAGGTGAAAGAGGTGACTTTGTCAACGAGAAGGCTATGTTGTGAACAAACCTCCTAAAGCCCCCCCCCCCTTTTTGGCTACTTTACTGCCTTCTCAGTGGCGGATCCAGGATTTGGCAGAAGGGGGGGGGGCCCAGGTCATAGTGGTTCGTATAAAAGTCCGATCTGGGGGAGGGATCTAAGGGGGAGGCAGTGCACCAGGGGTGGTGCCAGGGTATTTTGATAGGTGGTAAAGTATGTGATGAGTGATCGCCGTCCTGGGGGAGGGGTTGAAGGGGAGGGGGAGAAATTTTTGTTAATTTAAGGTTGCTCAGATGCAAAATGGTGATGTCTTTGGTATATTTTTTAACTGATCATACATGCTGGAAAGTGTTCATAATTCAGTCAATTTTAATTTTTGGTTGGGTGGAAGATGCTTTTCTGGGGAGGGGTGTCCCCTCCCCTTTAAGAAAATTTTTTTTTAATTTAAGATTGCTTAGATGCAAAATGGTGATGTCTTTTGCATATTTTTGAAACTGATCATATATGGCTGGCAAATGCTCATAATTTAGTGAAATTTAAATTTTTGGTTGGGTGAAACATGCTTCTTTGGGGAGGGGTCTAAGGGGAGGGGTGTCCCCTCCCCTTTGAGAAATTTTTTGTTAATTTAAGATTGCTTAGATGCAAAATGGTGATGTCTTTAGTATATTTTTGAAACTGATCATATATGACTGGAAAATGCTCATAATTTAGTGAAATTTAAATTTTGGTTGGATGAAAGAGGAGAGTAGCCTTTGTTGTCCACATATTAGGATGGCAGTTTCCCAAATTGAAGTCTTCTTTTCCCTTATATTACCCTAAATTCGAAGTACATTTCATTTAAGTAAATTACAAAGCTTAAAGAAGACACTAATGTTGCAGCAAGTTATAGTTAAAAGCCTGAGGTTGTTGAAAATATTCCTCTAAATATTAAAGAATTCTGAAATTCCCTTGAAAGTAGAAGCAGTGTTCCCAATGCTGTGGGCCCGGCCGGTAATAGACTGAAGTTAGCAATCCAATACATCGCTCATGGGTAACCCCTTGCAATGCCCAGAAAAAGTTACTGTGACCCCAAAATGGTATCAGCCGGAGGTCAGTTAACAGAATTATTAACATAAGACTTATTTTCAGAGGTAGAAATTTAAATAATGAACAAATTTGAATTCCAGTCTGACACATCACAAAGGCCTATTTAATTGGAATAGGGCCTAGTCATTTGTTTTATGAAGTTGAAAAAACTTCAAAAATTTTGGAAGGGGGGGGGCGGGCCCCCTGGGCCCCCCCTAAATCCGCCCCTGCTTCTATTCGGGGAAAGGTTTTGCGCAAACCTGGAGTTCACAGAAACATTCTTGGGCTATTACGAAAGTTTTCCTTTGCTTCATTGTGCATTATAGAAGGGTATCTAAGGTTTGCAGACACCGGTATAGGACTCCTGGAAGCTCTGGATTAATTATATAAAATGGGGCACTGACATGATGCTTATTACCTGACATCCAAATGATACTATAGAGCAGTGGTTCAGAAACGCGGCCTTTAGGGCCGCATGGGGCCCCCGGGCCCTGTCAGTGCGGCCTTTAAATTTTAGGGTTTGAGAAAAATCACAGAACATAGAACATAGGCCACGCGCTCCCGTTCTCTCTTTCTCTTTTTTCTTTTCATTCTCCGTCGTCTTCCCTTTCACTCCCTTCCTTTCCCTTTCCTTTCCCTTCTCTCTTCTTTTCCTCCTTTTCTCTTTTCCTCTTCTTTTCCTTTCCCTCTTCCCCTTTTGCTGACTGACCGAAAATTTGCCTACGGCGATCAAATATTGGGGGATGTGACACCCCATGCACCCCGCTCGTTACGGCCCTGTTGTGACGTTTTATATGAACTCGCTCATTCCAAAGCTCTGTAAGATGAAATGTCATTCAATAAAAGCTTTTTCGACTTTTGGGAATAAGGCCATTGAACTCAGCGGACACAATTCTCTATATGACCGCGTTTGAGAATAAGGGGTTAATCAACGCTGGACCGTGCATTAAATAGAGGATAATGCACGATCGGGGGTTAATGCAAGCGATGCACGAGGGCGCAGCCCGAGTGCATCTAGCGATAGCATTGACCCCCGGAGTGCATTATCCTCTATTTAATGCACGGTCCAGCGTTGATTAACCCTGCTCATTCATACACAAGAATTTGATGCAAAAAGAGTAAAAAGAAAGAAAGTTTGTGTTTGCAGTTAACCACATTTTTATTGAAATCAAAATCCCGAGGAAAGATGAGACCTATTCACAACCTTTCAAAACAATAGGCCTATTCGTGCGCAGTTAATAAAGTAGCCTACTATTAAACAAAATGAATTCAATGAAATATTCATGAGTCATGAAATGTTACAACGATGTTACTAAATTTGAGAAATGGTATTCTTCTTTAAAGACTTCAACAGCCGTAAAGGACAAAAAATTAACAGTTGGTAACGTAACTAGAGGTATTATGACTCCATGGTAACCCCTGAGCCACGAAATCTTGCATTTGTATCATGTACATTTGCACTGCACACAGAGCATATTTACTAGGCCTATCATGGTACGTTGTGTACGCTGTGGGTGCACATGCTGTGTACATAAACACATGCACGTACGACGTATAGGCTATACTGCAGTACGTAGTGACATATCCACCAGTATGCTTTAAGTAGCGCGGTCTTTTTAAAATTGCTCGTCATTTGTTCAAACCCTAACGGACCTGTTCAGGTATTCTTGAGCTTTTAAGTTACTTCAAATGATGGAATTTGCCTAGGATTCAGCTACTGATTTTGGGAGATACACAGTCACAGCATTTGAAACGTACATTTGGAGAAAAGTTTGGACATGTTAGAGATCTCAGCCCCGACAGCGGTAACGTTAGTAACGCTGATTTCGTTCGAGGATCCAGTACGTGCTCGACAAGGAACTTTTGTGTAAGTTGTAACGTTACTGAGGCTTGGGCCTAGCTTATTTGACTTTGAATTATAACCGTTTATGGATCCTTTACCTCTATAGGGTTTCACGTAAGATTTGGGAACAAAAGTGTTTCTTAGTAATGGAAGCGTTTTCGTAGGCCTTGATGTGACTAGTGAGTAGTGTCACACCATAGGCCTAACGTTGGATATATCATATCATGCTCAGCTAGGCCTATGTTAGTCCGCAGTCTGCTGACCTAGTATTTGGGAAGCTTTGGGGCTTCCCATACTAGTTCAGGGAACAAAGTGTACGTGAGAACTAGGCCTAGGTAACCTAGGCTAGGCCTATGTGTGTCAAGCCAGCCCATAGAAATAAAAGTACTTTTATTTCTATGAGCCAGCCATATCTAAAGCTAGGTGATCTTTTAAATACAGTGTATATAGTACGGTATTGTATTCATCCGCCGGTGATTTTATTCTTAATTTACCGTGGGTTATCCTAGGATAATGCACGGTCACCTGACCGTAATTAACCACTAGAAGTTGAGGATTTTAACTAAGTATGAATGAATAACTGATCAAGAACTTCCTCACATACTGGCCACTAACGAAGGATAAGTGCAGAACTATTGTGACTTCATCGAGCTGGGTTCACTAGATCGAAGCAGGGAGCTGCTACTACTCCCTGATCGAAGGTTCGCTATATCGAACATTCACTAGACCTACTCCTACCCAAACCCTAATCCTGTACCTGATTATAATAATCCTAAGCCTAATCCCAAACCTTTTTCTCTAACCAGAATCCTAATCCTAATTTTAACCCGAAGTAGATTTTTGTCCAAGGAAATCTTCGGTGAACCTAGGGTCTAGTGGGTTCCCCCACTTTGTTCGTTTCAGGGTGAGGTTTTCGTCGGCAACCTACTTAGCTGGGAATGCCAGATGTTTCTCCTATACCGCAAACCGAAGCAAGATAAACATCAAAATAACCATACTGGTAATTTACGCATGCTAGACGCAGAATTGTAGACGGGCGATGCCAGATGGGGCAGTTGGAGGGGGCCATGATCCCTTTTGTAGGGAAAACTCTATTTTCATCGGGGAGTCTTAATGGGTACGATAAAGTAGGCTATGTAATCCCCCGATGACGACCAGTTGCAGCAACAAATTTGTTGATTTTGCCCTGAGTGGGGCATATAACGCAATAAGGACCACTATTTTTCATATTTTCTTCAAAAGTAACCTCAAAATTTCCGACGCGCTTCGCGCGCCAAAATTTCGCCGTTCAGTGCCATCCTTACGCCAGCTCGGCCGCTCCGTCGGGGAGCTTGGCCAACCACCTGACGCCTTCGCCGGATGAAGAGACAAATTCGTGAATATTGCTATTCCCTGCAACCTACAGCGTCTGAAAAGCAAACTTTTCTGACCTCAACCCCAACCATGGTGGGGCTGAGGTCGGGTTGCTCCTGTTGGACGCTGCAAAAGTGCAAACTGCTCTCTTAAGGAACAGCTCCCTATGAAAACTGCCTCTGTTTGCCCTTAGGTACAGTTTCGGGAACTGTTTAGTATGGATTTCGCTATTTCCAATTATTGCCCTCTCTCTAAACCTTTGATCCTCCCCTGCGGCCCTCGACCTCTTCCGGTCCCTCCATTTGGCCCTTACCCTCAAAAAGTTTGAGAACCACTGCTATAGAGTATGACGCCGAGTACTTAACAACTATTGTATTTTTACTAACTTTGAAAAAAAAAATCCAGACGAACAGCTTCTAGCAATGTTGAATGGGCGGGAGGGAGAGTATCTGTGCAGGGAGATGATATTAGACCTCCCTGATAGTATAGCAAAAGGGGTGAAGGACTAACAAGCATGTTTCAGAATGCTTTTTCGTCGTAAGTGTATAAACAATCACCATCTATGCCGATTATGGCTGAGCGCGAAGCGATCGTAAAAATTTTTGAAAAATGTATAACGGGAAACACGTACTTTCAACCTTTCACATCATGCTACAAATTAGATTGAAAGATCCGGGTCCAATGTCGATGCGAGACCCCTGCAGAGGTTGGAGATGTACCTCTGTTTATCAGAAAAGTGTTGTGATCAAAATAGTTCCATGCATTATTACCTTAATAATGGTCATGAGATGGAGTGCAAACGGTGACGAATGTGCGCGAAGCGTACCGAAATTTTTCATTCAATAAGATTTCCATGAAATACCTGCTGAATCGAGACACTTTCAGTTCCCCAACAAACGAATACGTCAATCAAAAAGCCAGTCTTTTACCTGAGAATTCGTAAAATGCTTTCAACTTTTGCCGCTGTGATTCTCCAAGAATATTGGGAGATATTGATAATAAGAACAATACTAATGTAAAGTTTAAGAGCCCGAAGCGCGCAAAAATTTTGAGAGTTTGCGAAGGATTTGCGAAATTTCTGATAGTTTGAGAACAATTTGTGACAGACAATTATTACAATAGATCCATCACCTCACCCTACCCCCACAGAAATCTATAGCTTAAACGCTTTTTAGGATCATTTAAAAAAATTCAGAATTTTTTCCAGAAATGGATTTGGGGACACATGCCCCCTCATACCCCGTTGCCGGCGCCACTGTGTGCTTCATTGCTTTCCTCCAGACTGACGTGGGGTGACGTCAGTGCATAAGGTCTACTTCTAACTATTCTCACCGCACCAGTTTCTGTTTATATTGGTGAAAGCACGGTAAATGAGAGTTCGTCGATCCCGGAACTGCAGCTTTCTCTGGACCAGAGCGGTCTCATTAAAGCATCTCCCTCAGGCATAAAAATTTACCGATGATGGCTGCTACTGAATGCACCTGTCTCTAACTACGTGACGGCTTCCCGGATCACCTGTAACCAGTTTCAGTTCAAGTAGCACTAGTTTGAAGAGTCGGATCGCCTGCGGCCCAAAACGATGAAAGTTTTATACAGCAATATGACACATCTTTAGCACGATGGCTTATTGCTTATTATACCGCAATTTCAAGATGGAATATTCTCCAATCACATATGTGTACTTTTTTCCCTAAAGTAAATTAATTAGTCTTATGAGATATCGTTATGACCAATACTAGACTAAAAAGTTAGGTAGAAACTTTTGGCTAACAAGTTGGACTGTCAACAAATGAAAGGTTGCATAGAAGGTTTTTTTTTTTCTTTTATCAAACGTTTTAAGTTATCGCCGTATTGCATAAAATAACTGGGAATGTTCGCCCATGATACTGTTAAAACCTTCTTAGTAAACAAACGTTTATTTGTATTAAGATGTCACCTAGTCATTTGTCATACAATTTCGACTATGTTAAGTTAAAATTATATCTGAAATGGCTGATCAATGGTTGTTTTGACTACTCTTTCAGTTTCAACTGGTTACTTATAGAAATGATTACGTGTCAATTTTGCCTCCTTAGTTTCTTTATTTACTTTATGTTGTTTTTCTTTCGTGATTCTTTCAGGGAAAGTAAAATAAGAATTGACCCATCACTCGGCATTGAAAGCTCTTCTGCTTCAACTTTACAACAAAGGTTTAGCGTACTGCGTTTATCCATTTTTTCAATTCCGTTTTCTTCATTTCCTCTCATGAATATCGATTTTTTACAGTTCACTTGAACTTGAGCAAAGTTTCCCAGAATGCATCCCTTAGAATTTAGTTGTTGAGTTCCTCAAGCTTTTAGCACCAGGTGTTGATAGAAAGGATGTTGATTGCTGACAAAAACGTGAATTGACAATGGCTTTAAAGTCACGTCCAAATTTCCATAGACATAAGAAATTATAAACCTTGCCCATTACACCTAGCTAGGTGAATTCCAGATTATGAAGGATGAGTGTAGTATTTCTAGAATAAAAAAAACTTTTTAAGGGAAGAGGGTCAAGGTTCCGTCAGGATAGATAGTCACAACTAGAAATTATAAAAGGCTACCGTTGTATAAAGGTATTTCACGTGCCGTCAGTGGACGGCATTGGGCGGCGGAGAGTACACGTACATAATCAATCTACACGTTTTCGAGACTGAGTACGCATGCACGTTTGGCATTGGCGTTTACTCATGTGATGCCGACCTATGCTTTCCAGAGATGACGTCAATACAAGACCTGTCTAGACGTACGGTGTACAGTAATAGGCTCTACATGTCATTGCACTAACCCATCGCAATTGAAGAAGAGATACAGAGCTTTTTATGGTTGTACTGCCATGCCATAAAGGTGTCAATAAAAAGTGTATTCTACCACCTCTAGCTATCCGTTATTGAGAATCCTGCAATCTGATTGGTTAAACATTGTACTGTTATTCCACAAAATACGGTCAGTAAACGTAAACACTGACAAAAATGAAGTTTTTAACACATTCTTGGTGGTAGAATAGGAATAAGCCACATTTGTCGGACTATTATTGTCTCACAAACCGGTGACTCCGAATTTGCAAAATAACGGACTCGGCTTCGCCTCGTCCGTTATTTTGCCAAATTTGGAGTCTCGACGGTTTATTCACCAATAATAGTCCACCAAATGCGATTTATTCCTTAAACAAACTTAACATTGTCAATAGGTATATTTGTTTTATATTAAAGAATTATAGGCCCTACTAAGCACAATTACTTACCTTTATCCTTGTAAAACACAAATAAACTGATTGTCAATCATCGAATATTTTCTAAGAGGGTTGTTCATTGAACAGGTACACATCAATGGCAGTCCTTTCAGACAGGTAATTTTCAAACTTTCTCAGCCTTTTGACTAAGATCATGTGTATATGTGTTCTGTTCAGTCGGTATAGAACGGGGCTTCGCATGACGAACCTATAATGTAGAAGTCTGTCATGCCAAGAGGTCGTGTGCCCCTTCGGAGACCGTAACTCCTTTGGGGGAGCAGAACGCCTTCGGGAGTAACGTTTGGTTTCGCCCTTGGGTCTTTGCCACAGAGTCGAGGGGACTTTGAAAAAGTGCAGGTAATTTTCAAAGCTTAGCCAGGCCTTCAACTGTTCAAATGGGTCTTATGTGCCATTACTGGACCTTTTCTACCCAAGAATCATTGCCTATTTACTCTCGACAGAAGAGTTGTAGCTAAAATGTAGATTATTCTTGATACTTAAAAGAGGGTATTAATATAACGTACCCTGGTGGAATTAGCATTCACTTTCTTTTTATGTGTGGTTCCAAAGATAAAAACTGATGAAATTATCGCATGTTTAACCCAGAGTGAATGTATTTCAAGCTGAGGTGACGCCATATCCTCACATTAGTTAAAGGTGATCAGTCGTCTTGAAATATTCTTTGTGACGTCAGCCTTTTCTTGACATGTTTCTGCAGTCGTCACTGTTCAAGGATACACCGTACAAGCATGGTATAGCTAATCGGTAAGCAAGAAGAGACGGCTTGTAGCTGTATACCTACTAGCTATACCGATGTCATCATACTACTTGTACGGTGTATCCTTGAACAGTGACGACTGCAGAAACATGTCAAGAAAAGGCTGACGTCACAAAGAATATTTCAAGACGACTGATCACCGTTTTGTTTTTCTTCAAACTAACAATCCGGGCCATTTCCTCTTCCATAGTTTCATGCTGGCGTGCAATATGAGTGCATGGCAGTAATGAGAACTGCCCTCTATTTATACGTATATCGGACTCCATCGCAAGGTCAGGGCAAAATGGATTAAAAAAAGAAAACAAAGCATTGCTCATCAATGAAAGGATAAAAGATTTGTTTGCTTCAAGTCCCATTCGAGAAATAAGGCTTTCAGTCAGGTGTGCTACTTAAAGAACCAAACATAGAAATGAATAAAATTTCCAAGAGATTGCTTTCCTTCCTATTTTACATATCAACTTCAAATTAAACTTAAAACCTTTCTTTTAAATTTAGGTTGATTTTGTTCTCTCTTTAAGTGGGTGTGCAATTCTCCAAGTAATATAAAAGGCCAATGTTTTTGAGTTGTTACTTCCTTGTGAGGAAACATATCACGTGATCATGATGAGTTGTCGAAATCGCCTCTTTGTCTGGGCATGGTAAAGTAATTACGAAATAGAGGGATGTTTTATCAGATCGGGTAAAAACTTAAAATAAAGTTGTCAAATATTCGACCTCCTTTTATGTAAGCTTGGCCCTTTGGCAACCCCTTCGTCCGTTTTCAATTTTTTAAGTGGCTGAAAAGAAAAAAAAATGCTTAAATATCCATCATTTGAAAACCTCATATTCATAAGGGTGAGTTTTGGCTGTGAGATTACCAACAACTACTTTTAATAATAGCAGAAGTCTCTTGTCTGACCTTATCCTGGTTGTCCGCGATAATCAAATTTTACAACCCGAACAACAGCAGCAAATGCGACGAACAACTCGTCCGTAAGTTGACCGAAATAACTCATTGCGATATGCATATATCACTGGATTTAACACTGAGTTACCAAAGGCTAGAATTTCTGCAGCCGTTTGGATAATGAACAACTGTTCCTCGCTTGTCTGTACGTAGACTTCGATAAAGAACTTACATGTGGACGGAATCCAACAGATGGTAAATGCTCCTAGCACTAATCCTGTAGTTGTGGTAGTTCGTATTAAAGCGCTTCTACTGGAATTACTCTCATCGAGGTTTTGGGATCTTCTCCGATCGGATGAATCTAGAACATGTTTCCGTGCAATGAGAAAAATTCTAATATAAAACAAACATAGTAAGAATAAAATTGCCGGGATTGTAAATATGATTACGAAACGGTGGACTGTTACAGATGTACTGTCATAATTGGTTACTCCACAAACCCAGAGGTACGGATCGGGTGTGTCTGTAAGGAACGGCAGAACTCCAAAAATGCTCGCTATCATCCACGTTAATGTGACTGATATTTTACTTCTTGTCTTAGTTACAATTGTTGGGTACTGCAACGGTCTTGTGGCAGCTATGTATCTGTGAAGACAAAAGGTGTCGAGTCAGGGCAATATATGGTAGATGGAAAAGATTCCCCATGAACATAACAATTTTTCAGAATAAGTCAAATATTTTGTGAATTATTGCAAAAGTAAAGAATGTTTCAAAGGATGGGTAGTGGATAAAGTAAAGAAAAGATAAGAGAAGCATTCATTGGCTTTAATGGAGGAAAGTCAAGGCCCAGGATACAGGGGTGCCAGAACCGCTACAACGGCTACTTTTATGCCGTCCCCTCACACGAAGTAACAAAAATGAAACCAAAACAATGTTACGACAGCCTAAAGTTAAATCCCTTGTTCCTTTTTTTGTTACCAAACCGTTCGTTCAATTTCGGTTTGTAATTTTGTACTTGTTGTCTTCCTTGTCAAGGCTAACGTCTATTAATATATTGTGTTTTCACAGTTCTTACTTTAAAACCGTGGCTCACTGCCCCTAATGATTGTAGAATCACACAATTCCATATAGTGATGGTCAATGTTGGAATAATTTTCCAGTGTTTTGTTGCCATTCCAAGACATGGTCTACTAAATCTTTAAACTGCCGGCCATCAAGGCACAAATTAAACCCAAAGCTTACATATTAGTTACAATTCTTAGAAAAAACCAAACAATCAGCTTCAGGCAAAGTCCTTATCCATCTGAAATTAATTTTAACATTATGACCTAATTTCCAATGAAATATGAAGGGAAAAATCGGTCTTACTAATGAAATCCCGATATGCCCGAAAAAATCACTGCTGACATTTTTGGAGCCCCCACCACATGGGTGTCAACAGGTTGGGACTCCCCCTTTGAAAAGTGGAGATTTTTCCTTCCTTTTCCATAGCAGGAACAAAAAATAGTAGGCACATGTCTGATTTAGTAACTTGTAGTATATCTTATTGAATAAAATCATTGATGAATTGTTTTAAAATCGTGGAAATTGTCTCATATTGTAAAACATGTCATCTCTCCTCCAGAGTTTACCAGGACCCTTAAGCGAGCCCATGATCCCTCGCTTCCGCCCTTTCGTGCTTACAGTAGTTCTGGCCAAGGTCATGCCCTCCTCCCTCATCCACTTTTCAGAAGTTGTTGACTTTCTTGTGCCTGCAACTGTCCTCAACTCCATCAATGCTGAATGTGAATGAAACTTAAAGGCAATAGGCAGTCGCCCCAAAATTTTCTTTGAAAAATTAGTAAACTCTTGTGACTGCCTACTGCCTTTAAAACCTGCACGTTAGGCAATGCTGAGCAGAGTTGTAATGATTCTTGTCAATGACTTTCGCTGTTTGAATTAGGGTGGAGTCTTGATATCTGAGAAGAGAGTGCCACTCGAGTTCCAAAGCAATAAAATTTGACTCGGGTCCGCTCATAAATTCCAAAACACTCAACTAGATTCGAGTCTACAATTAGTAAAGCTCGAAAGACTCGTTGGAACTCGAGCCTCGTAAGGCAACGTGGTTCCAATCTTTACCAACAGTGACCTTACTTCACTTTAGAATTTTATCTTATCATAACCAAGTTAAACTAAATTTAATCTAACTCATATATTTGCTGATAAAATCAAACTAGCGACTTTCATAATCCTAGGTTCAAAGTGATTCAACTTCATTGCGGATGGCGAAAAGAGTCTACCTAATTAAGCTTAAACATAGACTCCTGGTTCTCAAGCGGAGACGTCAAAACAAAATAATGGTCGTCGCCACCATCACCGCATGGTTGACTCTTCAATCACTCATTTAGTCAAATTCAGGGTTGATTTTGCCCTATGCAAGGGGAGCTCTCCGATAGGCGGGGGAACCAGTCGAAGCCCTACAAGGACAACTGGTTTCCGGATGGACGGCCAGCCCATTTTGGGTGTTATAGAAAAAGATTTGAAAAGCTTGGGTAATATTGAAGAATCTGCCCGCTTTGAGAGCCAAATCAAGTCATTCTTTTAGAGACAGGTTGCCGCCTAGGATTATACTTAGCTTATACATATAACCTCCCAGAAGAAAGTGCAAAATTTCTTCCAAAGGAGGCCAGCCTCCCCCGACGGGGAACATGACCCTCTGCCCCCACTGGCGCCACCTCCGGTCAAATTGGATAAAGAATGCTTGTCGGATTTTCCATATCGGTACCTTAAGCAACGCTTTAGGAAGAGTGACGTCAAAGGTGATATCACTCCCTCTACAAGTGCTCTTCCCGAGGAACGTTAAGTATTTTCTTGTCCCTCAGTCTAAATGTACGTACAGAATTTGGGGGAAATCATTAAAGTATTTTTTTCGTAGGAGTTAAATTCCACTTGAGTTCTCACCTGTCAATCGTGATCAGTATTAAATGTCCTATGGAAACACTACACAAGTAGAAAGCTGGCCAATGATAAAAACGTCTGGCTGACTCAAAACAGACGTACGTCCCGGTAAATACTCTTGCAACCACGGTAGATGGCATTGCAACGAGACATGTGGCAATATCGGCCACTGCTAAACTAAAAATTAAGACATTGGTTGGACGACGAAGTTTTGGTTCGATAACGAATGACCATATTACTAACTGATTTCCAACGAAAGATCCAATGAATATTAGAATGTACACAATACTGTAAAAGGCAAGCCAGGGAATCGAGACACCAAGGGCGAATGCTGGCCAACTGGTGTTACTCCGAGAAAAATACCCATACACAGGGAATGTGTCATTCACGATGGACTGCGCCATCACTGGTAGCTAGGCCAAGTGTTATTTGGTCGCACCAGTACTAGCACAGGATTATATACTTATGCAATACAGCTTTATGGTACGGTATGTGTGAGCAAGATTCGGTTCGTAAATATTTATTTTCCTCTCCAGGGTAACAACTTTTATAACTTTACGCCCTACTGGTTATCAAAAATGCATTGAATACCAAAACTACTACAGCAGAAAATAGTTCTTATTACACTTGACGTTATGTCGATATTGTTCGGTGTAGTCCTTCTGCTACCTCAGAGGGCAACTGTCCTGCTGGGTGTACAACAAGGGCAACAATGTTGCCGAAGCTAGCTCAGCTTTTCCTGTTGATCTAAAAGTCTGCAGTTAATATTTCTGTTGGGTCTGTAACTCATACGTACGTTAGAAAACAAAGAGATAAATGCAAATGCAATGAAATATGTATTGAACTCCTGAAGTCTCTGAAAGACTAAATCTGGTACACAAAGTTAACTTTATATACTGCACAGATGTTAGTATACAAATAATAAATGTTTATGAGTGTGCTGCTGTGTAGACCTCATTTGTTTTCCATAATTGGACTCAGATAGTAGCTTCCGATAAAGAAATTTTACAAATGGTTAAAGTCTTATTTATATTTTGCCCCAAAGATATTCCTGAACTTGTCCAGGGACAAAAGGTATAAATCGTCGTATAAAAATCTTCGATCGCTTTTAAGACCGGTGAATGTGTCGCAACAGGCCGGAGGGTAACTACAGTTCGTAGAGAGCGTTGGGAAAATATGCACACGTACACTAATTCTAAGGCTATTGAAATACGGTATCATCCCCCATGGCTTCTCCTTACCAACTTTGGTGGGGCTTTCGGCAACGGAGAACAAGACTAAGCGGTTCCTGCAGTGTCGACGCCCATGTGACTGCACTAGGCTCGTAGCCTGACAATAGACATACTGAACGGGGACGAAATGGCTTCCAGGGGCTAAAAAAATTTTAAGGGGGCCAAATGTGTACAAATGCCATTAAGCCATTGGCAACTTGAAAACTTGCTAGGGGCGAAAAAATTCAAAGAGGGATTCGCCCTCTTGGCCCGCTTTGGCTAGAAGCCTGAGCTGCACAATTCCTGCCTCTGAGACTAACATATGGCACACGCCTTCAAACAGCACGTTTTCAATTTCAAACCGAAACTTGGTTTTGGAATGTTAGCACAACCGTCAATCTTAAACCGAATGAAGCGTTGTATTTTCAATCAACGTGCTATGTTCTTTGTTTAAAAGAAAGGGGGTGGGTTCCTCTTTCCCTTACGACATTTCTTGACAACATTCACCTTAACTTTAAGTAGCTATGTACCCCGCGCCTGCATCCCAATTCACGAGTAGCTTCTTTCCTTCATGTGACAATATAAACTAATTTGCTATTGAGGAAGGATAAGTCATTTGTTTACCTTTCATACTAAATATTTTTTGTCCAGAAATGTTTAGAAAAATGTTTGTAAAGGAGATACAAGGAGATCTGAAAGATTAAGATAATGTTTACAAATAACTTGAAACTTGAGACGACTGCATACATTCTCTTTAAACTTTAAGCCAAACTCCTAAAACCATTCAGACATCAGGCTAAGTGGAATACTTGTTTCTGCCTCAACACAAAAATGTGTATAGGCCTAGTTATACCACTGTTTCGCACAAGGCCACTTATTCTCAAGAACTTTCACAACTTTCAAAAGTCCGGTATTTCTTTTCGAGTAGGCGTAACCATCCAACCAGTTTAGCTAGTCTATTATTAAAACGCCTAAATGAGATCAGCGCCACATGCTCACGTAACGCCTCCATAGTAGGCTGTACAGTACATCCCGTATTCATGTCATATCCCTGGTTTGGAAAACAAAGAGCTGAGCAAACATAGTCTGACATAGTGGGGTATCCCAAGTACGTTATTCAAAAATCGATAATTGTAGTAATTGTCGTATTGATGTGAAACCCGTAATCAAATGGTATATACCCAACGCACTATCGATGTGGCGTACCCACGCTAAACTTAACTGATTTACATAATTTGCACACCTATTACGTAATCGCTTGCTTTCAACATTAGTGAACAAGTGTGTTGCTACCTGAGTTGAAGGCGTGAGTGGAGCGTGATCATAACATGAACTTCGATAAAACCAGCTCACTTCCACATTTCATGTATAGAGCTGGTCACAATTTATTAGTACAAAAAAAATTCCTTCGAAACAAAGTTCATTAGACATGAGTAAGTCTGACATTGAGCTTAAGAAAATCATTAAAATCATATCATATACAAAAAACCGCTGAAAAAGAGAACAACAAATTTCGCTGCTTGTATCCATGCTTGTACCCATTGAACCATATGAAGTGGAAGTAGTACCACCAAGTTACGTCATAGTTCCAAGTAGAAATATACATTTTACACAGGGAGAGTTTTTAGTTATGTGTCTTAAATATCGTTGTATTTATATCGTTGTTTTTATGCCTAAAGGGTAAAGAAAGAGCCTTCAATACATTTTTTTCAAATCTTTATGACAACATTAAATTTACCGCATCTTTCCTGGCAATCACAATATCTCGTAGAAAATATTATTTGCCAGAAATATACCTATACTATAATACAACGAACCAACATGTCTCAACATGTCTCATGAACCTTGGGGGGTGGGGGAGCTAAACCGAGTCACATAATGGGGAAAAACATGCACATCAAACAACATGACAGTTTCTACTATTGTACAACTTTACAACTTACTAAAAAAGTAAAAATTGACGTGCTCCTCCCTCATGCACTTCTCTTACAACTGCTATTATGGTATCTAAACTGGGGTAATATAAATCCTTCACGACAAATCACCTAATTAGTGATGGTATGATCTGAATCTCATTATTTTGCACAGAATATTCCCGAAGATGGGGACTCCGCCAGAATTTGTTTCAAAAAGTGCTGTTTTCATGCCTTAAATAATTGTAGAAACGAAAAAAAATTTAACTTTTGTTCAGCACAAATTGAACTATCTATATGAAACATATTATCAAGATAGGTGCAAAACTGAAAGACAAGTAGGGAATTTTACGTTTTCAAACAAAGCCCCCCCCCCCCCAGGTCAAATAGCGGTTAAATTAATCAAAAAGAGCCGCAGCATACAGACATTACTTTTGCTAAAATCTCTACCAAATTTCAGCCAAATCTAACGAAAAACAGCGAAATGTCAGGCAAAAAACGCAAATGTTAAGGTGACAGACGTTTGCCGTGACGTAGAAGTTTTGCCGTGCACGACAGCAATAGCTCAGCTGAAAGCTTTCAGCTGAGCTAAAAATGTGTACATTTGTGTCCTCTGAGCAGACGCACATCAGTTTTTATGACCTTGTGACGTCATGTTAATGAGGTCTACAAGCAAAGTGTTAGACTTGAAGGAACCATATAGATCAGTTGCACCGATGCACCGTAGCCTACGGCATTGTTTTTCTTAATTCCGTATTCTAAAGAAACCACAGAAAAATAGGCCTAATTTATATTTCTCTTAAATGTGATAATTATCATCTGAAAAAAGGAAATAAAAGGTTCCTATCCTGATTTCTGGATTATCATAAGAAAATAATTAAAAGGTGCTACCTATAAACTTTAAATCTCATTGTTAGGGCCCAACACTATATCGTATGAATTGAGTAAAGCTTTAATCTGGCTCTGGAGACTGTTTCTAAGAGATCTGTTGAACGAAAATCAATTTTGTGGTAAACATTGGCCTAAAAGTGTTAGGAAAGTAGAGCTGTTGTCCCATTTCACTGTTCTCATTGGAAGAGATTTATTAACTCCTGAATATTGCATCACGACTTGGAATAGCTACGAAGCAACTCTTGAAATATCATCATAAAGGCAATGAGCAACAATAACTTCACCTTTCACCGCTGAGTTGTTGCCCACCTTAATAAGAACCCCTATGACAATAAGCACCCTCGTGAACAAAGACCCTTATGACAAAAGGCACTTATGAATAGCGATCTATCCACGATATCATGGAATTATCGTGTTTGTAGCTTGCATTTATTATATGAAGGTGGCCATATGTATCAGTCCAAACAAGACGTACTGTCCATAGTCAGGTGGCTTAGCAACAATTTTTATGAATAACGTTACCGACCGGACAAAAGGACCAAATTTTGAATGAAGTTTCTTTTCGACCTGTCTATTGATTTTATCCGTGGAACTCACTTGATCGGCTCCGAATTTCCAAGATGGCGGCCAAAATCCAAGATGGCCGCCAGAAAAAAGGAAGTGTCATATATTTGCCTCTAAAAATTGGAGATTAACAAATGAAGGGTCAATTCAGGTGTTTCCGGGGCCACTAAAACAGATGCTAGTCACGGCATACTGCTAGAGTAATCCACTTCCAAGATGGAGGCCAAAATCCAAGATGGCCGCCAGAAAAAAAAAAAAAAACGAAATGTAATATATCTGCCTGTAATAATCGGAGATGAACAAATCTCATGATGAGGGGTCAATTCAGTTGATTCTGGGGCCACTGAAACAGATGCAGGTTATGGCATGTTGCTAGGATAACCCAATTCCAAGATGGCGGCCAAAATCCAAGATGGCCGCCAGAAAAAGGAAATGTCATATATCTGCCTTGACTACCTGTAAGAATCGGAAATGAACAAATGAGGTGTCAATTCAGGTGTTTCCAGGGTCACTGAAACAGATGCTGGTCATGGCACGTTGTTAGGGTAACCTGCTTTCATGATGGCGGTCATAATCTAAGATGGGCGCCTGGAAAAAAAGGAGATTTTACATACATCTATTCCCCAGACCCCAGGTGCCCTTTACCGATCGGGACCATCAAACTTTTCGTCCTCCAAAGTGTAAATGAAACCGGATTAGCTCCCTGACTATAGGCCTATGTTTTGGCTGGTATTAGGGGAGTGCATCTGTTTTAGGCGTCCCGGAAACACCTGAATTGACCCCTCATTTGTTAATTCCAATTTTTACAGGCAGATATATGACATTTCCTTTTTTCTGGCGACCATCTTGGATTTTCGCCACCTTCTTGGAAAATCGGAGCCGATCATGTGGGTTCCACGGATAAAATCAATAGATAGGTTGAAAAGAAACTCCATGCAAAATCTGATACTTTTGTCCGGCCAGTAACGTTAAATTTGCCTAGCCACCTGACTACTAGGTCAAGATTCATATTGATGCTTTGATAAAAAAAAAGCTGAGACGCAATGAACAAACATCGTACAAGAAAGACACACCTTAAAAATCCAGTGGTTAGTGATGAACATGGAGTGTGGAAACACACCGTACTAATATTAGACCACACAGTAGATTTGACAAAAGGTAGTCCGCCACCGAACACAATCATGAGTCCTCTGTAGGCTATACTTCGTGTTCTTTTCACTTTCTGCTCGAAAATGTGTATCCAGGTCAGTGCAGAATGGACTAAGGAACTGCTTTTTGTTCAGTTATTTGCTTCCACAATTACAACGGTAGCAGTCGCCTGTGGCGGATGTCAGAAGCCTCCGAGCTACCCCGCTGAGCGTACTCTGTTTGCTCACCTCCTCAGCTTCCCAAATCACCAAATTAAACAAGGAATATGCGGTACAACCTGCTACTTAGGCAACCTCCAAGCAGGTTTATAGGTGATGGGCTGTGCCGCACTCGGTAATAACGACTGTATCCCCTTTACTGCTAACTCACTACGGAGACTTTCACACCTGCCCTAATAAATTGTTGATTAAAAATTTATCCTACGTTTAGTATAGAACCTGCAATACTGGCTCCCTCGGAGCCTTCGACACCGTTTAATAGTCCACCCGGGTTTCCCCCCTCCCCACTTTCAGACATCACATCCCGCCCTTGATTATGCGGGTAAATTTTGTACAAAAATCTTGTGGGGGAAACAATATAATACAATACTTTGAACTATTCAACCCGTCCGTTGTTGCTATTAAAGCAAATTAGTCCTTGGCAATCGGCCAAACTGCTGATAACGTGAAGGTTGCCTAGTGTGATGTACAGCACACCAAAAGTCAGCTTAGTAAGCTTACCATCACAAAAGCTAATAATAAAGTAGCCTATGCTTCCAACACTGTCAAAGACAAAAGCATCAAAATCGGGAGAAGATAAAGCAATTAACAGAATTGATGGTCAATGAAACAAAAACATATATTTGGGCTCAGTTTAGCCTTAAAAATGTAGTGTCATTTCATAATCTATGCTATATTATTGAAAAAGTGGGGCGACTTATTGGAGAATGATGTCCCCCTTCCGAAAAAGTGACGGGAACGCGTGTCCCCCGTCCCCTCATGATCCACGCCCATGAACAACATGGAGTGTGAAAACAAATTAGTGTACTACAACAATGATTAGACAACACATGAGATTTCGTCAAAGTTGAACGGATCACTTCTTCAGTGTTATAATATAATGGAATTCCATGAGCTCTGCGAGATGCCATGAAACACTAGACATATAGATAGAAAAGTCAACTGTCGCAGTTCCTCGCAGTTTAACGCAACATTTCAACGAAGCAAAACAAGAGGTAAAGGAATATGGAAAGATTATGACAGATACGTAGAGAATGCAGGTACTCGACACAACACCATGTAATTTAGTATAATAAAGGTGGCAACGGCCATAAGACACATTCAAGTATTACATTAGACTCAAGTTCAAACATAGCAAGGCATCATGATGCAAAATATACCCATGAGGATCTCTGCCTGAGTGACCCTGGCACTTCATCTTAGGCTAGTCTAGGCGTATAATGTGTTCCCACATGGCTCCCGTAAGTTATTTCAACTATCTCCAAAATATAAAAGGGAGACAGACGCCAGGACTTCTGTTTTTCACCATAGACGGTTGGGGCAAACAGTGACACCCTCGGTTGCACAAACCTTGTTCTCGTAGCTAAGCTGTCGTCATAGTCAATCACAATGGCAAATAACTCAACGTGTCCGGGGATACATCGTGAAGGAAATTGCACTACGTCGTTCCATCTTAGTGTGTCTCCTCCATGGGTAGTCTTCTATGCAGTCGTTTATTTTACCATCTTTGTTGGTACTCTATTCGGCAACCAGCTGGTCATATGGTCATACATTCTGGAACCAAAACTTCGGAGACCAACCAACATTTTCATTGTGAGTTTGTCGATAGCTGACTTCGTAACCGGTTTAATCGCGGTTCCTCTTGTCGTTCTAAGTCGGTTGTTCCAAGGGTGTTATATCTGTAGAGCTGCCACAAGACCGTATCTACACTTGACCTCGTTTATGATGTGTACTACGTCCATTGTGCATTTGATTTTCATAACCCTCGACAGGTAAGACTATCATAACGCAGTGGCGGTGGAACAGGGGGGGGGCTTGTGGGCTTGGGGGCTTGGGGGCTGAGCCTCAATGAAAAAGTGAGGGGTTAAAGATATGTTCAGCGCCTTCAATATTTGCCAAGTTGAGCCGGGTATATGCAGCTAAGAACACTCGGGAAGTGCTGTTTCCGGCCATCTGGAGGGTTTGTAAACCAAAAATTTTCTTGTCCGCTCCGCGCCAACTGATGGTGGCGTTCCGCTTAGATAATCATTATTTTTTGAGCTACATTTATCTGTTAATGATTAGCATGGAGGCAAATCCAGTCACGAAAATTTGAATTATAGCTCTTAACTCTTGCATAAAAAAGGAAAAAAAGAAAAGATGTTTGTTTTTCCTTAAATTGTAAAGTTGGACATCATTCCAGTAATTCATATATTTCTTTAAAAGTGTGCCAAATTATCTGGATCATTGTCTAGGTACTTTTACAAAAATGAAAAATGATTGGAGAAAGCCCACTTGTAGTAAACAGTAAAGGAATAAGAAAAAACTCTTGGTTAGTGTTTTAATAATATTCTGTGAAAAATAAGGTAATGTTAGCAAGTTTATCTTTCGTTGGCGAGTCACTGATGTGGGTAAAATGATATGTAGGTTCTTTTTTTACGATAAGGAGTTAAGTTCCCACTTTGCCTGTATGAACTGTTATAGTGCATTCGACAAAACCTCAAGCTATCCAGTAAAATACTAAATTTTTCAAACGTATCGGCAAATATACCGTCAACACTCATATTCGGATACCAGAATTAAGTGCTCTGCAGCCTACTTGTTGAGCTCAAAATGTTTTTGCTTTGTGTGAAATTGTTCTTTTGTAATAAAGTGTTAGAGCTCGTCATGCAGTAACGAAAGTAACAAAATCAGTTTCAATCAGAAGAAAAAAGGGTTATGATTGATTGCTTGTTTGTCTTTCAATTTATCAAATGATTTCTTAGGTCTATGTTTTGTTTTTGTAAATATTTCACATGTTTTAAACACAACAGTGCATGAAATAATGTCAGAGAAATGTATTCAAGCGTTAATTGCCATCGACCTCCAGTTGACATGAAGGGAATTAATGGGTTAGGCAAGACAGCACCAGGCCCGTAGCCTTATTCTGATATAGGGGGGCACCGACACCGCATAGAGGGGCACCGAAGATTATGTTTGTAGTCAATAGTGACACCATATGATTACAGTATGCGGGACCTACAGAAGATGATATCTTAAGTTTACCACAGATAGCGTAAAGGTATCGGTTTTACGTGTGCACATACGCACACAGCGCTAAAATTTAACTCTTCAGACGGAAACTTTCCCTCCTTTTGCGATACAGAGACGTGGAAAGTTTCTACAAGTGAGTGAAACAAGGCTACAAACACGATGATGCTTCTTCAGCTCCGCAAGCGCAGGTGAAGAGATTTGCGAACGGCGAGCGGACCAGGTGTTGTCATTAGGCAGGGTTGGTGTGGTCCAGTATGATTTTGTTAGGACCTAGAGGGAAATTCCTGTCTGGCGAATTAACAAAATGGGAACACTAGCATGGAACTTTGAGCAGGCCTAGGACTTTGAATGACAGCAAGAGCACACCAATCTCTTCACAGTTCACAATTCATTATCATATTTCTACTTTGAACGAAATTTTGTATGAACAGAAAAGTAAATTTTGGAATAAATTTGTGGTACGAGTAAATTTAGCTTCAAACCATATAGTCGTCGAGTTACGAATGTTACTCAAGGTAATAGCCTTACTACATGAAATCCCCTTGACGTCCGGCATCGTACTTTGAGTCTTCACCTAGCTTTGGCTCGAACAGTTCACTGGAATTTTTGTGCTAATAATGTTCATGGGTGATTATATAACTTCGCTTGGGAGAACTGCGCGCGAAGCGCACCGAAATTTTGCAGGAAAATTATTTATCTGCTTACAGACTCAGCAAGGAGTTGTACATGGAAGGATAAGCCCGACGAAGGGACCAAGCTCCCCTAAGGAGACCAGTAACCCGAAGCCCAGCCAGAAGCAATGGTTTACAGAAAGGATGCCGAACGCGAAATTTTGGGCGCCCTGCGAAAACTTTGGGGTTCTGTTGAAGAAAAATATAAAATATTTGGTTCTTATTAAGGAAAGTTAGAAAATTTGGGTTTCTATGAAAGAATCTGCCCCTCCTCCCCCTAGACAGTTCCAACTCTCCCGACTAAGTTACTCCTTCCAAAACTGTCTTGAGCCCCCCTTGTGTAGACACCTTTGTGCAGACACAAACCTAGCCTAGCTATTGCTTAAGGTCATATCCTGGTCGCCGGCATACAAGGCCATAATATGTAACCAGAACATTCGCTGCGCATGCTGTGTATTGTTAGCTACTCTGCATCTTTTGATTTTGATGTCAGTCAAAGAGCATTCATCAATAGACCCTTTTCCAAATAGCAATTGAAATGGATTGTGGGATGGAGTTCTGGTAGGCGATGTTGCTGTCAATGGCATTTTGCTGTGGCAAAAAACGATGTACACCAAAATTCTATTCCACAATCCTTTGTAATTCCTATTGCGAAAAGAGTCTATGACCAATTACGAATTTTGCTTTCTCCCAACCAAAATGTATTTGGGTTGATAAATGTCTATCTTTAAGAGCAAAACCAAGACTTCGGGACACTGGTCTCGGGGAGATGCCTCCTTTCACCACCCCTGAACATTGAGACACTTTACATTTGTTACAAAAAATGTTTATCATTATGTTGATCCATAATCGATCCAGATGGTAAGAGAAAGGGGATGGAACTTCTCATGGATTCAGTTTTGTGTTTTTCCGGGAATCACGACTACACGAAACAACAATAGCCTAATTGTGGAACCTGCACCTTTATAAATTAAACCATCATATCTGAAACGGGTGCGTTAAAGCTATATGTAACTGAAGATGAAAGCGCGCTCGTAGCGCCCGAAAATGTTTGTAATTTTAGAACAAAAATGCTACAGAGAACAAAATACGTTCATTATGAAACCTCTTTTGGGATCGCTTTTGGTAAAAATCGTCTGCTGTCATACCAGGGCCACCGTTTACGGCATGTATTAAAATTTTATTTTCGATCGATTTTCCGTATGGGGGCACAGTGGTCCACACGGGGGAGAGCACGGCCCCTCCGAGCTCCGGACTGGCTACGGGCCTGGACAGCACTCTCCATAATGTGACGTCCTGAAACGCATGGTTTATTTATATATTGCCGACTATACATGATACAAATTTGTAAGTGCACCAGGGAGTTGTTATTTGGAAGGAGGTTTAACGGAAAATTTAATTTATGCTAATACGCTACGATCCACTAAATACCGAGGAGATTATTAATGATAAGCTACTTATTCCGTCGATGGGGAATTCTTTCTTTTATTCGTTCGCTTCAATGCGACATCGATATGTTAGCAACATCATTCAGGTCTAGTAATCCTATCACAATTGGCTTACTCTGGACAATGCTTTGATGAGTAGGTTTACGCCGCCACCAATTCAGGGGCAGGTGCTACAAAACTCGAAACGACTGTTTCGTTGAAATAAACCAATGAGGTCTGCCCCTTCCTAAAGAAAGAACGACATGCAAATGAGCTGCAGAGGCAGAAGTCTAAATTTTGTTGCAACAATTTGGAAAGTTTCCTGAAGCTTCCTGAAATAACCAGGTATACAATCAGATTAAGATTTTTACATAAACCCTTACTGGTATACTCTGATCCGCGACACCGAGCGTCCAAAGATGCAATAATTTTTAATTTTCCAGCGACTGGCAATGCTATGGCAGTAGCGACAAACCCCCAGTTTTACTGTTGATGTGGCAGACGACAAATCCCCTTTGTTTGAATTACGTAATCCAGTGTAAGCCTTATAGAAATGCCAAGAAGGATACAAGAGACAGATTACTGTGTGACCTTGGCGGTGTAAACTTCACTTCAAAGCGAACAATCTCCTTCCAAATAACAACTCCCTGAGTGCACTGATCACAGTTTCAAAACGATAGAAAGGAAATATATTCATTCCAAGCTTTCAAAGTGAGGGTAAGTAATCTCTGTTAGGCTGGCTTGTTCCTGCAGGGGATGTGGTTTTAGATGAAGATTTATCGGAGAAAATCTCTTTCCTCTCTACTAGTTGCCGACTTTAATCTCTTTTCATGCTGTTCTTGAAATTTCAGTACTGCGTAATCGTTCTTAACAAATAAGCAGGGTTAAAGTTCCACACGAACATGTCGTCTGCTACATCTTTAGAAGCACGGCAGGACATGAAAGCCATTCCGTTTACAGCGCTACTCGCTTGAGTTGCAAACAAAAATGAAAGTTCGGACGCTTTTCGATGCTTTTGACAAAGTACCAGTTGGTGTCCGCGTCACATTCTGAACAAGAGAAAGCATTTTACGAATTGCAAGTCGATGCCAGAATTGATCAAAATCAGTAATTAAAATATAGACCCAATCCCGTTTTGCTCATTTGCATGGAGTAATAATATTCGTATACTGCACGCACCTGTTTTTATTCAATAACATTAATCCGCACCAAACTTTCGACACCTAGTCAGACATCGGCCAAGGCTTTGTTCCATTTTAAGCCCTTTTGGTAGGAGGACTGAGTTGGCAAAGATGAGGTTGCCTAGGTACCGCATAAAAAAGGTCCATGATGTTTAATCCAATGATTCCTAATTAAAGGATATTCTACACTGGCCGATTGAAGTGGATCAATTTGGATTAGCATACATTAAAATTTTCCGATGTATCTCAAGCTACTTCATTGGTTCTTGTACACGTCGATGCTACAATATAAGGCACTGCTTTTGTTTTCAAACAAATTTTACAGAATATGATTGATTTTTAATTCATGCAAGGTAAATCGTTTTAGAGCGTTTATACAATTATGAAATTCTAAAAGTGGGATACGTGAGAGAATGGAGGTAACTTGCTATGTATCTTTAAGTTTATTCAAGTGAGTCCCTCCTAACAATAAAATGCATCAACTCAGCTGACGGAACATAAAAATATGTGGGCATGTAAAAAACAGCTGTTTTACTCAACAATGATATGTAAATATCCCCTGATGAAAATTTTGTTGGGATTATTTGAATATCTTTTACCGTTCTCAAGATAATTTGACCACTTCTCGGACTTCTCGTTAGTTATGCAAAAATTGTGATGTGGAGTGTTGCACCAGGGACCCCCCTGAGGTCAATAACACATTTGAAATAAACTCCTTGGCGCCATAACAACGTTAAACTGTCTTTGAAAAGAAGGTTAATAAACAAAGGAAACCGCATACCGTATGATTCCCTTTGTTACGTCACAAATTTCCATATGAAGCACATGTTTATTTATTATGGTAGTGCACAAACAGTCACTGTCTTATGAAATTGTCAATAGTTGATGGAGGTTGATGGGTAACCAGCCGCTATTTTAATATTTTTAACATTTTTCACTTTGAATAGGAAAGTATGATACTAAAATGTCTACAGACATTTAGAAAGCTTCGTATGGCAATTTACTCAATGTTCCTTAGTTATCTCAGCAAATTTGGGTTAATGGTTAAATTCAAACTTTCGGTGTATTCATTTTGTTGAGAAACCCTTCAAGTTAGTGTGTACTGGTACACTTTACTGGAAAGTACTTATACCACTGGTGGTGGAAACCTGAATGGAATTACGATCACCGTGAGGATCACGAGACAAACTTGACTTACTATGCAACCCTCTCTTTGTTGCATTAAATTCTTCCAAGTCGTGACTCTGTCCTAGACCACTTTTTTCCAAAGTCCCCTCGACTCTTTGGCAAAAATTAAAGGTAGTTCCGAAGGAGTTCTCTCCCCATGGAACCTTAGTCCCCGAGGGGGTAAAAAGACTCACAAGACCAAAATCTTGGTCTTCAGACCTCTGCATCATGTTTTTGTCATTCGTGGTCCCGGTCTAGACTTGCTGATAACAGGGGCGTAGCTAGGATCAAATTTTTAGGGGGGCCTAGGTAACAAATGAGGGGGCCGGCACCGCCGAGGGTCAGGCTTGTTAAGACTATCTAAGCGGAGCGCCACCATCAGTTGGCGCGGAGCGTGCAAGAAAATTTTTGGCTTTACAAACCCTCCAGATGGCCGGAAACGGCACTTCCCACGTGTTTTAAGCTGCGTGTACCCAGCCTTGAAATTCGAATCTCATGTCTGCCATTTGTCAAATAATGGGAAAAAAATCAATCCATGAAAAATGGTAATACACAAGGCCGCACATACACTTTTTTGCTAGGGGGCAAAAAGTGGGCATTACTGATCTGTGATCTGGGGGAGGGGACTAAAGGGAACGGGTGGCTCCCTCCCCCTTGGCGAAAATTTGTAATTTCACGAGATAGCAAATGGTGCAATATTTGGGGGATTTCAGCTTTAAAAGGAAAACGAAAAGTAGTTGTGACTAAGTGCGACAAAAGTCATTTTTGAGAGCGTGGTTGATATGATGTGAAGCATGACCTCAGCCATTGAACTCCGTTGTGGGGGGAGAGTTTAAGAGAGAGGAGGGAGTGTTATTGGTTAATGGTTATAAAATGTTTTCATGACTAAACTGGCACGGTTTAAAAGCGTTTTTAGGCCATTGATGATTGAAGCTACCTATAGCAACAACAGCAACATTGTAGCTCGTAGCGCGAGAATTCTAGAAAAGTAGGCTAGAAATACATCCTAATAGAGCTGTAAATGATTGGTGATGTGTACAGATATAGGCACATGAAAATATTGATCTGCCTATTTGAAATTTTTTAAGTTCTATCATTACGATCACAGCTATTTCTTATATTTTTACTGCGTTTTCTCTGTAATTCTCAAAGTTGGAAACGGTGCACTGAAAATTTCTGGGGGTAATTTTGCCCCCCCCCCCCTCCCCGCTGTGTGCGGCGGTGGATATCATATGAGCTGAGATAATACAAGAATCATACTGAATTATACATCCCTTTTCATTTATTCTGCCTGTCATTCTCCCATATTCACCTTCTAGCCTCTCACTATTACATTTGTCCATCACCCAGTATCCATAGGCTACATGTCCACTACTCAATTATATATCCCCTAGATCATACCATTTGTCTCCAACCTAGGGTTAACATATTTATTTTCTAGCAAGGAGGACATAGATCACTGTCCTGAGGTAGGTCTAAGGGTGTCCTTTCCCTTTGGAAATTTTTCGGGTTTTCAATGGTGTCTAGATGCAAAATGGTGCTGTATTTTTTCACAGACACAAGTCATCGGTATATTACTTGGTCAGACCTATAATACCACCAGTAAATATTTCAAACTATTTAACCCGCAAGGCAGAAGTAGGGATCATGTGGGAAGCACATGAAATCCGGACCTTGTTGGCAATTTTACAAATCTGCCCGGACGACAGTGCGAACTAGTAACGAGAGGACTTGTCTAAAACAATCGTTCTACAGTGCACTTGTCATGGGCAAGGGGAGAGACAGGACCTACTTGTTAAGGATAGAAGAATTATTCGAACGCAGTACCTTGCCGTACGGCATATTTTGTGTATGATACCGTATAGGAGTGGTCGTGTAAGAAACGTCTGCAGTGTATGGTTGTCATATTTTCAGTAACTCAACCAGCCATCCGAAAGGCAGAAAGGGTCTAAACCTGACAAAGTCACATCCGAATTTGTCGTCGGGACGTTTGTTTCATCGTCCAAGTGAATTATATGCGAATTAAACGACAGTGCAGACTATATACCTAATTTAGTGAAAGTAGGCATTTTAAAGTTGGGTTCATACGTGCGCAAAATGTGTTTTTCACACATTTACTTTTTCTTTATTCTTACACATTTTATTTATTTTTTGAAGGAAATACTTCCAAGTTTATTTCCGTTCAAACATTTATTTTTTCTTAATTCTTACACATTTTATTAGGACACAAAAAATCTGGGGGGGGGGGGAGAGGACCGGACGAAAATCTGGGGGCCTTGGCCCCCCAGCCCCCCCCCCCCCCCGTAGCTACGCCGCTGGCTGAAAAAAACAAATACTACATAATCATGATCTTAGCCAAAAGGCCGAAAACGACTTCAGACTGTCTAGACTTTTTCTTAAGTCCCTCGACTCTCTAGCGAAGAGCCAAAGGTTGCATCCAAACGTTGCTCCCAAGAGAGTTCTGCTGTCTAGTCTGACTGAACAGAAAACGTGGACAGTTATAAAATCTCAAAACGTCGGAGTTTTGGGACTGGTCTTATGTAGAAATTGGAAAAATTAAGTGACTACTAAGTACAAAATACTAAAATGAACTAGAACTACGTTCACTCTTTTACAGATTCCCTCCCACAGTTTCAAAATCATAGTAAAAGTGTTCCACGTAAAAGAAACAGTTGAAAATTTATTGCTTTCTTAGTTCGGATATAACTTGTGTAATATAATCCGGCAAAAATATCCTCGAGATTAGAAGAATAGTGTAAGTGGTGTGAAGTGGTTGTAGACATACTGGTACACGAATGACGACACACATTCTGTGACATAATATATACATGTATTCGTTCCAAGCTAAGTTAGAATTTCCACTTTATACTTCTAACACAACTGCCCCTTCTCGACATTCAGTAAGTCCAGATATACATTGTACTCAGGGAAAGGAGTCTCGTGTTGTCTCGTGTTTCTAATTGTTGGAAAACCGCATATTTAATGAAAATCTGTACTACGTAACGAGAACGGTCTCATTAATATTTTCAAGTTGTCATATGAAAGTACACTCCTTGATTGACCTGTCCTGTGTAGTTATAGGGGTTGCAAATGCATACAAAATGCGTATTCGAAAGAAGAACACAAGGTTTGAATATAAGCTTCTCAGGAATATAAAAGTGATATAAATGAGGTTTTCTTTCGGCGGTAAGGCTGGAAAAAGAATGTTTCTACTTACTTTGTTTTGAGTAGAAAGTTTAACTATCTGGTAGAATTTTGTCAGGCAATTAACTCGTTCAAACTACTTAAAGAAAGACCCAAATGTGGAGAAAGTTTTAAAAGAACATGGGAGAAGAGTTATGGAAAGAATTTAAAAAAATACTGTTCCTCTCTCTCGCTGTCTTTATGCATGATGTCTGAATAAAATGGCAATCTTGGAAAATTCGTAGTCTTTTTTTCAGGATGGTTGTAGTAGAATCATGTCAACGTTTGCAATATCATGAACTACTTAAGGAAGGAGTGGGATGAGGGTTGAGGAAGTATTTATGAAGTACAAAATGCGATTTGTCTTTAGAGATGATCGTTGTCGTTCCTGACAGCAAAAATTGAATTAAAGCCAGTAGTAGAGGTTATACCCACCAACGTCTCGGTTATTCACTTTTAAGTCGAATAAACCAGAAAAAGGTAGCTGAACCATATCAGCTTGCTGAAATTTACAAAACTTTTTGCGAACATATTTTAAGATCCCTCTGTAAGCATATCCAAGATAATACCACTAGCGAAAATTGGCTTATCTTTAAAATGTCATGAACACTATATATACCATACAAAACTATACTATACAAACAAGGACAAACAGCAAGTATCATACAAAATGGCGAAACATTTATGATGTCTTGGTCTCTTGTAGAAGGAATGCTTTTTCGCTTGTTTGTTCGCTTCTTTTTGTTTACCTCTATTTGGCCGTATGTATGTGGGATCACAAAGACATTGTTCCAAGGACAGTATGAGCGTGAAGCTTTAGAGAAACGGAAACTTTTGTTACAAAGCATGTAGAATAATGATTTCATTGTTCCAAGTTTGTTGTACATAATAGCTGTAGTCCGCCAATGCCGGATTTTACCTTATGATGTCTTAGAATAGTGGCTGACGGTCATAAATTTAAAGTGTACCTAAAGTCTGAAAATTCAAAAATAAATTTCACAAAGCACGAAAACTGAATTCCAATGGTCTAACTCCCATCTTCACAGGAAATTCAAAGGCTGAGATATAAAATGTTGAAGTTTATTCACTCAGTTTAAAATGGTAGATTGCGCAATAATTTGTGATGTCATTGTTGTTTTACTAAAATTACAACCTTTGTTTTTCTTTGTTTTTCTGAAAGTTTCTGCTCCTTGTGCCAAAATGTGATCGCGTTCTTACGGCTTTGAGGTGACTTGACTAAACAAGCCCTCTCTTGTAGAGTAGGTCATGAAAGAAAACAGAAAGCGTTCAAGGTCATATAAACACTTCTAATTTTTTAAAAAAAACAAAGCATTTATTGTGAGTTGTACAACAAGAATGACACAAATTATTGCGCAATGGACTATTTGGATTTAGGTGAATAAATTTCAACATTTAATATCTCATTAACGGAGCAAGCTATGACAATGGGATTTGGATCAATCAGATTCATTTTGCAACCTCTAAAATATATATTTTCAAAATACTAGACTTTAGGTACACTTTAATACGAGCAGAACGGGTGCAAAATGGAGGGCAGCACACAGAATACAGACTGTTGAAAACACTTGTCATAGACTATCATCCGCCGATGCAAGTGTTACCAATGTTTGGCAGTTGTGCATTGTTTTTTCTGTAATAGTATTAAAGTATTTAGGTGATATGGAATTTGGCACGTGGAGATAAATTGAAAGGGAGATGTGAGCAAGGATAATCTCAGCGTGCATAATTTGACCTTGGACTCTGTCAGTACTTTTCACTTTTTACAAAAATTTGAGTTTTGAGGTGAGTTTCAACCAGAAGAAGGAAAATAGTGGAGGACATAATTTTAAAGCATCTACTTATTCTACTGAAAAATTAACTTTCGACAAAGCAGTTAGGCACAAATTTGTCCAACTTGGGTACCCAACTCTCTTAACGATTAATTGGGTAAAAAGTACACAAATTGCATGGGTACCCTAAATGTTTCGTTTTGGTTTTTCGGAAAAGAAACCTTACTGACTCACTCGATGTTTACTTTTGCAAAACGTTGTTCGGGTCATGCATTTCAATGTCGTTACATACTACGGTTACTTGAGAAGTGTTTTAACTGCTGTTATAATTTTAAAGGTCAATAGGCTACTAAAAGCCAAAGTTTCCAAACGCGGATGGGATGCATTACTATTGTCAGTTTGGTGTTAAAGTGCTGCATCTTATGGGAGGGGGGATTAAGAAATTTTTACTTATGCAAGGTGGTTTAGATGCTAAATGGTACAGTATCTTTGGCAAAGCTTTGAAGTGATCACATTTTGAGGAATTTCCGTGATTCGGTAATATTTTGACTTTGGCATGACACCCTTCCAAGATGGACCGGCATAAGGCCTCTTGGAAGCTCTAGACGGTGTAACTACAAAATGGAGACAAAATTTTGGATGGTATAAATGGAAAATATTCCGCCCACAAAATATATGGAAAATATGCGAAAAGTCTACGAAAAGGTTTATAGTTTTGGCCAATTTGTGGTAAAGTTATATTTTCACTGCTAAAAAGGGGAGCTGACCCATTGGACACCGCCTGGATCCGCCCTTATCATGGTAGGCCCTTACCTATTCCTGTGCTCTGCACCACGTGACTTTCCGGGAAATCTCTCGTAGTGTAGTTTTGATCTCTCTTCTAGTCTTTAACAAACGACCTGGGTGTACTTATAATCGATCTACTGCCTACGTGTCATAAATATCCAGCACTTGTAATGTAAACCATTACCTAGCCTTGTCTTTTAAGAGGCCGGTAGCTAGACTCTCAGTCAAGAGAATATTCCAACTGTAAAAGGAACTTTATCAATGTAATGTCTCGCGCAGATTTAATTTATATTAT
Organism: Holothuria leucospilota; assembly: GCA_029531755.1. Lineage (NCBI taxonomy): Eukaryota > Metazoa > Echinodermata > Holothuroidea > Aspidochirotida > Holothuriidae > Holothuria > Holothuria leucospilota. The sequence continues at coordinate 9,892,373 of CM055976.1, read as the reverse complement.
ATTAACAGAATGTTGTTCCATTTATTCTTCTTTCAGATACATCGCCGTAACGAGACCGTTGAAGTATCCAGTTGTGGTGACTCGGCGACGCTGTAAGATTACGGCCATAATGATCTGGATTATCGGTTGCTTTTTAGGAAGTATCCCTGTCATACCGCCAGTGCCCAGTCCCGATAGCTGGGTCTGTGGTAATACGTTGTATGAGGGCACCAATGTATTTATCCACCGTTTTGGCGCTGTGGCCATCATTCCAACTATTTTATCAATCTTGTCTATCTGCTACCTACGTATGTTTGTCATTTCAAGAAGACACATCCGAGAAAAGAGCAAAAGACTCAAGTCGCAGGTCAGTGCTGAATCAATCGCGTTCTCAAATAGAAAGGCGATGTACCGAACAACCGTAACTACGTCGATAGTGCTTGGTGCTTTTGCTGTCTGTTGGTTACCGACTACAGCGAAGTTTCTTGTAGAAATTTATGTATGTGGAACCGATGAGCAGCTTTTCATCATTCAGACCGTATCGGAAGTTTTAGGATTCGCAAATTCCATGGTGAATCCAATTATATACGCATATCGCAATAAATTGTTTTGTTCAACTTACAAATCGATACTTCTATCGATCTATTACCGATGTTGCAGCCGGTCGGCCTATGGTGACTCGAAAGAAGACGCGATGATAACATAAATTGCCAGCTGGTCTATAGTGTAAGGTGTAACAACTTGCTTTAAAATGAATTACCTTGTTAAATACATCACCTGATTCTGAAACCATTACCAGATTTTGGTCACAATTACGGAATTGATGCAGCTTGAACGAACTAGTTACACTCCTCATGACTTCATTACACTTCAGTTGTTCCTTGAAACTATTGTTACAAATGGCAGAAGGTTCCCAAGAAATCACTAAGCGAACTTGGTAACACAAAGATATGTGTTCGTCTTGTACTAAAATAGAGGTGGATTGCGTCTTTGTATTAACCTTTGAATATTAAACACTTTTTGTTCAACCCTGTACATGCCATATTGTGCATGATAAAAATTTAGCGACTTTGCTACCTTGATAAGTTTCGTTACAACTGATTTACTCCTTGCAAGGATGTGGTCTATAGCCTACAGGCGCTGAATAGTTTGTACATGTTACAGACAAGAAAACTTCATTTGTTGATTCCTTGCCGTAGGCAGACAGGGGATCTATGTGATGGTGATGTCGTGCGTACTTGTGTGTATGTGTGTGTATGTGACGCCGAGCTTGTAAACACGATATCTCAAGATAGCAATTACCGACAATTTTGATATTTGGTATATAGATTTGTCATGTTGAGAGAAAGAAGCCAGTTGTTTTTGGTAGAGGTCAAAGGTCATCTGAGGTCACCAGAGGGCAAATACCGAAAACTTTGTAAACACGATATCTCAAGTTAGCAATGACCGACACTTTCATATTTGGTATACAGATTTGACATGTTAAGAGAAAGAATCCTATTGTTTTTGGTAGAGGTCAAAGGTCATCTGAGGTCACCAGAGGTTAAACTTCGAAAATCTTGTAAACGGCTTGTAAACACGATATCTCAAGATAGCAATTACCGACAATTTTCATATTTGGTATATAGATTTGTCATGCTGATAGAAAGAAACCAATTGCTTCTGATAGAGGTCAAAGGTCATCTGAGGTCACCAGAGGGCAAACACCGAAAACTTTGTAAACACGATATCTCAAGTTAGCAATGACCGACACTTTCATATTTGGTATACAGATTTGACATGTTAAGAGAAAGAATCCTATTGTTTTTGGTAGAGGTCAAAGGTCATCTGAGGTCACCAGAGGTTAAACTTCGAAAATCTTGTAAACGGCTTGTAAACACGATATCTCAAGTTAGCAATGACCGTCACTTTTCCTATTTGGTATATAGATTTGTCATACTGAGAGAAAGTACCCTATTGTTTTTGGTGGAAGTCAAAGGTCATTTGAGGTCACTAGAGGTCAAAGACCGAAAACCTTGAAATCGCGATATGTCAAGATAGGAATGGCCGATATAGATTTGTCATGTTGAGAGGAAGAACGCTATTGTTTTTGGTAGAGGTCAAAGGTCATCTGAGGTCACCAGAGGTTAAACTACGGAAACCTTGTAAATGGCTTATAATCACGATATCTCAAGATAGCAATGACAGCCACTTTTCATATTTGGTATATGGATTTGTCATGTTGAGAGGAAGAACCCTATTGTTTTTGGTGAAAGTCAAAGGTCATTTGAAGTCACTGGAGCTTGTAATCACAATATCTCAAGACAGGAATGAAAGACACTTTTCATATTTGGTTTATAGATTTGTTATGATGTAAGGAAGAACACTATTGTTTTTCAAGGAGGTCAAAGGTCATCTGGGGTTACCAGAGTTCAAAAAGCAAAACTTTTCAAGAATTCCCAAGATTGTCATCTGGGGTTACCCGGGGTCAAAAAGCAACATTTCGCAAGAATTTGAAAGATTGTTATATGGAGTATCAGAGGTCAAAAAGCAAAATATCCCAAGTATTCCCAAGATAGTCATCTGGGGTCACAAGAGGTCAAAAGGCAAATTTCCCAAGAGTTCCCAAGATCAACATCTGGGGTTATCAGAGATCAAAAAGCAAAATTTCTCAAGAATTCCCAAGATTGTCATCTAAGGTCACCAAGGGTCGAAAAGGAAATTTTGCCAAGAATTTATCAAGATTGTTATATGGGGTCACCAATGGTCAAAAAACAAAATTTCCCAAGAATTCCCAAGATAGTCATCGGGGTCACCAAAGAACAAAAGAAAAATATCCCAAGTATTCCCAAGATCGTCATCTGGAGTCACTAAAGGTTAAAAAGCAAAACTTTCCAAGAATTTTCAAGATCAAAGATCCGTTGGAGTTGAACCCCTTTCAAGACACTTCCGTTTTTCTTTTTTTTTTTTGTTTTGTTTGGTGGGGTTCAAAGGTCATGTGAGGTCAGCACAGGTCAATTGTTAAAACATCATAAAATGATGTATTTAGGAAAGATAAATTTAAGGGATAAACCTCAGTGCAACAAAGCATCCCCTTCTGGCAAGGAATCGCTAAGCCTTTGTGCTTTCTGGACAAATACAACCATGGGGCGGGGACGAAGGGATTGAATTCGTGTCGTTGAAGACATTTAGCCTATCAGTAAACCCAGTTGAGGGCGTTGTTCCAGTATTTCCCATATGTACCCGGAGTTGGCGAAATTTTTCCCAACATATTTTTACGGACTAGTGTACGTGTACTTTATCCAGTGGTAGTCTAAGAACATCTGTGAGCTCGAGTTTAAGCAAGAAGGCATCTGAATCTGTGGTACAGGAGTTTTTAGAGACCGAAAGGACATATTTTAAAAATATTGTATTACCTAAAGATAAGGACACTATACTAGTAGAGAAAATGGTTACCGCTAAAAGCAAAGTCCATGGCGGATGGGCTCAGTGAAACAGGCCGGGCGACATTTCAGGACGATAATGCCCACCCCTTCCTTAAATTTGTATTAGTATAAAGCCTTGGAAGACTGTCTCAAGTAGTGTTGGAACGATTATCAGTATTCACCATCGGTATCGGCCGATATTCTCAATTTTTATCGTGTATCGGTATCGGCATAATTTAACTAAAATACCGATATCACCTAACCGATATTTATCGTCCCATTTGTCACGAAAATGGTACACTATTTGAGTATTTTTGAATGCAAGATCCAGTATTTTACCTCGTCATTTCATCCCTTCATTAGCTGCAGAATGCTTATTTCCCACATATCGGTATCGGCCGATTTTGAGAACTGAAGTATCGGTATCGGTAATATCGGCTACTTGCAATGTCGGTACAACACAGTCTCAAGGGATTAGTTTTGAATGAAACGATCCTGTGTATTTGATGTATGTAATACCATACTTTTTTATATCCAAGGGCCGGATCCAGGGTTTCCACAAAAAGGGGGGGGGTAACTCCGTGAATGCAAAATTTGCACCTGCGAGCTTCAAATGTACGAAACTTTTACAGAGGGCCTAGGAAGTAGCTTTGGGACCTACTCAAAATATAAAGTGGTGCTGATTAGCGAAGTGGGTGGGGGGGGGGGTGGTGAAGCCGGGAAAGCCTCTCCCCGATCCGCTCCTGATATTGACGTGTTTACATAGCTATTACTTACTGTGAACTTACAAAGGCGGAAACGCTCCTCAAAGGTCGGGGGAAACGACTACAATTTTTTGAAGGAGACAACAACAGCACCTGTTTTCGATGGTTGTTACACTAGGCTATGAGATAATCTTCAATTTCGGCAAGTGCAAATGCAAATGTAGAAAACCTAGCTGGCCTTTAAACCCATAGAGCAAGGAAACATAATTATGTAAAATAAATGAATAAAATACCGTAAAATGTAATGTAATGTGTAAAGGAATAATAACTGCAAAGGGACTTAAGTTTACAATGAATGCAGGTAGTAAAAATAGTCATACAATGTTAAAGCATTCAAGTATCCGTGTCGTGGCTTCATTCCATTTCTTTACGGCATGGCCTGCCAAACTTATCAAGGGTTTAGTAATCTTAGGGGATAGTTACCTTTCTTGCCCCTCGCTTAACACAAGCTACAATCCTGCACAATGTTATCAAAAGCTATACATAGTTACAAGAAATAAGAAATATTCGATTGAATAAATTTTGAAGAAACAGAATAAAAAAAAAAGCGCACAGAGGGCGCAAAGTTGATGAATATTTAAAGGAACAAATGATAGGAATTAAAAGTTTGTTTGCAAATTAAATGAAATTACCATGTTGAAAAGATTTTTCTCTTTCTTCTTTTTTCTTACCCGAGAGTGAGTTTGACGGTTTTAATCGTTAATGTGACAAGTGGCCGTCAGGCCAGCAGAAAAGGTCGTCAAGGGTTACTCCCTGATGAATATGAACACCAAAACATTACGTCATCAACATTACCTTCCACTTTTCCTCTGGAAAGAGTTCCTAAGGCATTTCTTAAAGTCTTCGGCGAGAAAGTGGCCCTGCAGATTACGTAATTCGATCATACCACAGCCACGCTCGGCAGGAAAATGTTTTCGGGGAAAGTCAGAAAACTTCATTCAATTCTCCATCGATAATGTTTAGAATACTGCTTTCAGCACTACCAAAAAATCATGCTCCTTGGCTGTTCTTTTTCCAACTTTGTTAAGTGAATGCATTGATCAATTGGCGCCTGTCTTCAAAAATTTATTTGATGTTTCTTTCAAAAGTGGACCCGACCCGGGTGGACTTTAACACACCGTTGTACGACCCCTCATTAAGAAACCAAGTGCACACCCGGACGGTTACTACAAATCTATTTCCAATCTCCCTATATCCTTTTGAAATCTATTGGGAAATTAGCGGCAACAACTCTGAATGATCATCTGTCACTCTCTCTATGCTAAATGTCAGTTAGACGTTCCGTGCGAAATTTTATACGGAAACTACTTTATTGAAAGTTTACACTGCCATTGTCTCTGCTCTTGATCGTAAGAAATATACCATACTTGTACAATAATATTGGATTTAAGTGCTGCTCTCGACACAGGAGATCACGGTATGTTGATCAATATCCAACTCGGTTCGGTGTTTCCGGAGTTGTGTTAAACGGGTTCATTCTTACTTAGCCGGTATAACTCAAAATATACTTATTGACAGTTCTGAGGCGAGTTCTAGCGTCCTGGCCTATGGCGTCCCACATGGTTCCCGGTAGGCCCCTTGCTCTTCATGTTACACACAGCCCCGTTGGAAGATATCCTTGCCACGTATGGTCTGTCATCAATGCTGTATAAGGAAGATACCCAATTATACGTCACCAGTAATTGCCCATCTAATGTGGTCAGAAATCTGGAATTATGCATCAGTCTCGATGAAGTCAGGATGTGGATGCGGGACACTTGGCTTTTGTTGAATGACTCAAAAACTGCAGTTGTATTATTTCTCATTTTTACAGAGTGAGCATTCAGAGTGCCCCATCATCGAAAGTCTTAGAATTGGTGTTTGCTCAGTTAACAGGACGTCATGTGTAAGAAATCTTGGCCTACATTTTGAAAGTCACCTAACTCTAATGGAAAATATTAAGAAATTATGTCAAACGGCATCCCTTGGCTTGTATAAAATTGGAAAAATCTGCATATATCTTGACCAAAATTTAACGCAAAAATAATTTACGGTTTTGTTACCTCCAAAACTGATTATTTCAACAGTTTTCTTCTAGGAGGCCATGACTTTGATCTTGAGAAATTGCAATCGCGGCTGCAAGTATTGTCAATCGTAGATCCAAGTTGACAGTGTCACAAATATTTTAGCGGAGCTGCACTGGGTCTTATAGAAACCAGAAAGGCTTAGTGATTTCTTGCTGAAAGGGGGTGATTTGTTGCACTGAGGTTCATCCCTCAAATTTATACTTCTTGACTGTATTATTTTACGAGATCTTCACAACTTGACATTTGCTGGCCTTATATGACCTTTGAACTCCACCAAAAAGTGAATAACAAAGAATGAAAAAGAACATGTCTTAGGAAGGACTCGTACCCGGACCGTCTGCGTGAGAAACCGAGCTCTAATCCACTACGTCATCAAAGAACTCGTTCAGCATATTGTATTTCTAATCATGCTATAGCATGATTACGTGGTGGGGTTATATGACAACATTGATTTCTTGGGGTAGAGTGTGGGAAGTTGATTAATCCAGCGCTGATTGTATATATAACGCTAATTCAACACTTAGGGCGAAACCTGAATATATCCCTCACTATAGCATATATATTCAACCCAACGTTTTCAAGATATAATCAACGTCATTTCAATGGCCCGCCATCCGTAAGTGTAAATAGATACGCGTCCTTAAATTCGTCGACATTTCAACAACTTTCTTCCCCCTAAGTGTCGAATTAGTGATATATATATATATATATATATATATATATATATATATATATATATATAATATATATATATATATATATATGGAAGTGTAGATGTGACGTTGCGACTTCTAAATATAGAAACTGAAGAATGGTGGGAAGCGGACACAGTCGCATAATTTTTGAACCTGTGGAATATGCGTCTAACATTGGCAACCTTTGCCTTAGTAAGAAAGACGATACCACACGCGCTCACAGAGTGTGTACACAATAAAGCAACGCAGTGAAACAATGCAACTGCGTTAAATACAGTAAAGCTACAGCTTTTAGTTATTTAACGCAGTTGCGCAGTTTTTTTTTTTTTTTTTTTTTTTTTTTTTGTATTTCACGCAGTTGCGTAGCTTTACTGTAGCTAACGCAGTTGCATTGTTTTACTGCGTTGTTTCACTTTATACATACACACTCTGTGAGCGCGGCCAACACACATGCGTCGGTCGAGTTGTGTAGGCACGCGTTTGTTTGTTTCATTTGAATCGCGTTTTACTGATCAGTTGATATTTTGCCGCCTGATGAAGGGTATGTACCCGAAACGTTGCGGAGTTTTCTCCTAAACTTTAAGCACTTTTTTACTACTTTTATTGACCTATACATTTCACAAGTGCTTCGCAGTAATCGACCTTATATATATATATATATATATATATATATATATATATATATTATATATATATATATATATATATATATATATATATATCTATATATATATTCACTATTTTGAATTTGGTAGATTGTGCACGGTCAGTCGAAATGGCACTCTTGTATTACTCGGATAGTATTTTGTTTTCTTTGTTCTTTGTAAAGCCACATGCGTCTTGTGCCTATATGTGATCACTATGTTATCTTCATTAAAGAATGGCTTGATTTTAAATGGCCCCAGAGAGGATCTTCGAGACTGAGGATTACCAACCGAGTCAAAAGATCTGAGAAGAAAACCGACTGACCAAGACAAAGGCCAAGCTTTTATGTAGTTCTCGTGTCTTGCAATGCTAGAACCAGGGAGCTGTTAGGAACCATGGTTAAACAGTTAAAAGGATGTACCAAATTAATCTTTTGTAAGAGTGTTATAAGATGCCAATATCAGTGAAAAGTTGTGTGTGTTAAATAAAGCAGTTGGACCATTAAGGGTGGTCACGATTGTGATATTGGATAACTGCGGTAAGTTAAGATAAGCCAGGTTGGTTTTTTGAGGTATATTGAGAAAGTACTCCTTCGAATATTTTCAGTCAAGATGCTTGATGTTGCTTTGCCAAGAAATACGGGTCTTCTCCCCTGCTATAAAGTTTCTTTCAAATAACTGTTAGTCTGTGTTAAAGGCTAAGAATCCTGACCCATTTTAGTTAAGCCCATTTGAGGCACTGTGCCAAAGGAACTTGCAATCTTTTGGGGTTATTTGATAGCACCGAATCGCATGCAATATCTTGGGATTGCTTATGCATTGTAAAGACTTGACGCTCTCTTTGCGGAAATTCTGAGACGGTAAACGTCAGATCCTAACCCCAACAGCACACCATATTGGGTCCTAATTGGGGCCAAATTGGGCTACCGATTGGGGCCCAATCTGTTTTGTCACACGGATTTCATCTGGCCCTAATTGGGCTAACTTAGCCCAATTAATCCCAACTGGGTCCCAACTTGGCCCAAATGAGTTAACAGCATCTCTCTCATCTCTCGTATGAGCCCAATTGGGCCCCAGTTGGAACCCGAGGTAAACACCAACCTCAGCCCAAGCCCAATTAAGTCCAAGCTTCCCAAGTAAAACCCAATTGGGACCCAATAGGGCTTGCTTGCTGGGAAATTGCGACAGGGGTTCCAGTAGCCAGGATATCTTTCAGACAGTCAACAATTTTTAAGATAGCCAACATTTACGATTTCAAGGTGTGAAGAGTCTGTATTTAAATGTAAAACAAGCAATTCATCCTACTGTTAACATCATATTGCATTGTAAATGTTTTTTTAGAGAATGCCATATATTCTCAAAAATGTCACGCATAATACTGTGAACAAAAGAATCCAATTCGTTTGCTATCTATCGATAAAGTTTTGAAGTTACAAGAGAGAAGGGGTTTAATGTTGCCCAAAGCTTAATTACAAGTAAATGCGTTTCGGAACACTAGGGTAGCTAGAGAAGCTCTATCATTTTGAACTTGTTTAAAAACCTGTGGACATTTTGGTTTTCCTGCTGATTGTTGTGGTCATTTGCGTTCGTCTTCGCTGAAGTACACATTGTAAAACTTTGATACCCATTACTAGCAAAAAGTCGCAGCCACTAGAAACCTCAAATGACTTGAGTCTTTTGGAAAATAAAAACCGCCAAGTGCGTAGGCAGTGGCTTTAAAATGACAACGTAACTTGCATAATCAAGATGAATATTTATGCAGAAAAGTGTCATAGCGGTAAACAGATTAAACATTCTAACTCAATTTGCACCAAAACATGTACTTTGTTAAAAAAAACCACAAAATAATAATAATAATAATAATAATAATAATAATAATGATAATGATAATGATAATGATAATGATAATGATAATGATAATGATAGTGATAGTATAGTGATAGTGATAGTGATAGTGATAGTGATAGTGATAGTGATAGTGATAGTGATAGTGATAGTGATAGTGATAGTGATAGTGATAGTGATAGTGATAGTGATAGTGATAGTGATAATGATAATGATAATGATAATGATAATGATAATGATAATGATACTAAAAATAATAATAATAATAATAATAATAATAATAATAATAATAATAATAATAATAATAATAATAATAATAATAATAATAATAATAATAATAATAATAATAATAATAATAATAATAATAATAATAAATAATAATAATAATTAATAATATAATAATAACAATAACAATAACAATAACAATAACAATAACAATAACAATAACAATAACAATAACAATAACAAGAACAATAACAATAACAATAACAATAACAATAACAATAACAATAACAATAACAATAACAATAACAATAACAATAACAATAACAATAACAATAACAATAACAATAACAATAACAATAACAATAACAATAACAATAACAATAACAATAACAATAACAATAACAATAACAATAACAATAACAATAACAATAACAATAACAATAACAATAACAATAATAATAATAATAATAATAATAATAATAGAACAAGCAATGTGTTTGAAATTGATTGTAAAGCTACGGCTACAAATGCTACCGATTCATCGCGAGTCTGCAAAACAGCCGACTCACGACTGTAGGGGATGTGGAGTTCCCGATCCAAGATCGATTAGTTGCATGTGTGATCTTATCCAAAACTAGTTTATGACCTGTTGCAGACCAGTTTTTATCAGTCGCCGACGAGTTGTAGCAGATTCAAAAATCGAATCTGCACACCCAGTGATTTGGATATGTAGCCGCTTCGAGTTGCCGACTCGCCATATGTAGCTGTATTCCACAACTCAACTGAGTTGTCGAGAATACAATAGCAATAAGCTGGCACCTGGTAGGAACACTCACACCCTCTAAGTAAACGCCTGGAATCGGGGAGGGGGGGGGGGGCAAGGAGACCGTTTCCTTAAACCAAAATATCGGGCGAAAACATCATTGTTCCAAAAATTGTACTACTAATGATCAAACTAATGGCAATATGGGGAGTGATTTTAATATATAGGATTACTTTTGCAATGCAATGTGAGCTTCTTTTTCAACACATCTAGAGCGAATCTAACATACACGCTGTTTCATTATTACTTCATGCGGAATCAGTGCTATCTATTGATAGCTAAATGTTTTGTTCTAATTCCTCAAATTTAGTAAGTACCCCAAGCTTCTGGGGTTCATCGCCTTTTAGTGTCCATCCAATGCGTTTTTCCTGGACCTCATCGGGAGCCATAATGTAGGACCTTGTACGTCAGGCAGAAGGAGGAAGCGATTTGCGCTCCCGCGGTCTCTACTGCACTGGTATATCTTTTTCACATTTTCGCCCCAAACTCAAATAGTGACTTTCATCCTGCCTAAAATTTGCAAGGCTTATTTTAGCCACAAACTTTACCCACTTTGTGTTGGCTTTTCACCAGCCAAAGCTTTGAGAGAATGGAGTACTCACGCAGGCTGAACCATGCTTAATTAACTGTTGCTAGGAATCATAATGTCATGGTAAGTCGTTCTGCGGGTAAAATTGCTGCCGATAAGTTGTCTCTTGCTACTTGTATGATGCCTGATCAGTGGTATATGATTCTCTCCAGCAAATATTCGAATGTATACGCAAGCATCCGGAGAACATTTTAGTACGTACCACCTTCAATCCTCTTTTTCAAAGTCTTTTAGAAGGGCACAGAATGCTCGGTATTCCTCTCTTTTGACTAAGTGCCATCTTACCTATCGTCTATGGTGTCGAACCAGTCACATCGCAGCAATAGTTAGAGCTAAAGCAGTGGTTCCCAACCTTTTTTCAGATCTTCTCCTTGCTCTTTCACTCAATGTCATTAGACAATCTCCTCCTAAGTCCACGGAATGTGGCGCAAATTCAGGTTGTTACAAAAGGCGTGAGGGGTTAGGGGGAGCTGGCTTTGGCATGATGAAGCCCTTAGCGGCGGGCGTCGTTAGCTTGAAACCTTGGCCCCAGGAAAATTTTGTAACTAAAGATATTGGGAAAATGTGCTATTCTTACAAATGACTATCACATAGTACATACAGAAGGGACAATTCTACTGAATCGTACGTTATTATGCAATACAGCAAAATTTAAGGCTAAGGAAGCCGGTTACTATTATATTAGAGGAACTAAGGAAAGTCCTTCAGGCATTTAATATCATCATGTAGCAATTAAGATAACTTGCAAACGTTGTAGTGCACAATAATGTAACATGAACTGCAGACTTTATTTCCATTTTGTGCATTCTAATTCGAGAGGAAAATATCATCTGTTTGAACAATTTCACTTATTTTAATTGAACACCCCTGTCGCCCTAAACGTTTATCTCTCCTGGGGTGCATAGTTGTCTCATGGGGCCTTCACCCGTTACGAATCACTGAGATAAAACAACAATTTGGCCATGATGCTCTTTCTTTCAGTGCATCGGTATCCAGGTGTAGCCTGAAAAGTATTTATGGAGCTGCGATGTGCTTAATAGGGAATCTAAGGGTCGCAGATTGAGAAATCGGCAATAAATCAGTTCGATGTGTAGTCCAGCGACTAGTTGAATTACAACGAAATCTGTAGCATTTGTAGCCCTAGCTCTAATAATACATCATGTTAGCATGCCGCAATGTCTACACTCATTTCATGTCTCCAAAGTATTTTTGTATATTATCTTAGGGCAATTACATATATAAATAAAAATCTACGAATGCTTGAGTATAGCCAAAAGAGCTTATGGATCACAAGTTCATTTCAGGTGGCAATTTAGAGTTTACAATGTCCCATCAGGGGAGAAAGCCGTAGAACGCTTTTGGGAAACATTTAAATATTTTCCTGTCGAAGATTAATCCCCAAACCTTCCTATTGCTAAACCGCATTGCTATTCCCGCCACCTCTTCTTATCCACTTGATCATAATATTGACACAATACTAGCAAACGACGACCATTTACCCGGAAGGAAAACCACAAAACTGTTTTGTTTGATAGATAACTGAGGGAAATATTTCTAACATAAAGCCATAGGACTAACGATCAGACTCTACAAATGTAGTAAAATGATACTACGAGACGCTTTTTCAAGGAGTACCGTATTACCTTACCAAACGTTTTCCAGGATAAAACACTTAATAAAGATACTTTATATGAGTGTCAGAACTCAAACTCTTGTCATATTTGTGAGTGGCTAAGGATTGATGAATCTCCTTCTTAGCTGGATTTTGAGGTCTTCAAGTGACTTTTTAAACATGCTTAGGGGCTAACTTGTTTATTAATTCCATACACAACTTCAAAGATCGGTGTCAGAGTAATGGCAAATGTGAATTAAGCTGGTCAGAAAAAAAATTGTGGTGAAAGAGATCTGTGAAACATACATCCATGCGACACTTGGTATATACATTAACGATATGGATCGACATGCGCCCACATTCATTTGTTAGTATTGCTGTAAATTGTTCCAGTGTCATATAAAATGGCAAGCCACCATTTAAATGATGACAATTCTATCAATAACACTACAAAGTACGACGATGTTAGGATCAATGGTACCCACATGTTGCCATTATTTGAACTTGGTGTGTCGATGTATTGGCTCATCTTCTACGTCGTTGTGTATGGTATAATATTCACAGGATCAATAGTAGGGAACCAGTTGGTTATTTGGTCATTCGTTATAGAACCAAAACTTAGACGACCCACAAATATCTTTATTGTGAGCTTGGCTGTAGCAGATTTCGTTACGGGATTGATAGCGATGCCGTTGGGGACAGTCGCACGTTTGTTCACAGGGACTAAAGTGTGCCTTGCATCGGTTAGATCTTTGTATCAAGTTTTGACGTTTATGTTGGGTGCTGTTACCATGTGCCATTTGTACTTAATCACGTTCGATAGGTAAGTTCAAATTCAGTTACCTTATGTGTATTCTTCCTTCTTACCATAGGTATAGGAGATGGGACTTAGGGCTGCATTTCCCTCCTGAATTCTGGTAAAATAGTCAAACTTTTGAAACACAAGACTAGTATGTTTTTAGGTAGTACACACTTGTTTGTGTCAAAGATGGTTCAGCCCCCGGAAAACCGATCCATAGGCATATGCCTCTCATTGCAAGGCCACAACAGTAGTGCTTATATCAAATGAAATATCAACTTCTGCCATACACTCTATTAGCAATTGATAACATCAAGAAGTCAAGGGAGAGGCAAGGAGCCGGAAAGGATCTAACAAAATTTAATTTACTAAACAAGCAAAATCTCGATTAATCATGTGGTATATCAATGTTTGAACTCTTATGTTAAGAGGAAGCAGGGCATGCATAGAAACGTGAAGAATTTATCATTCCAGTGTGTCAGCACGTTTAGATTTGAATGAGAAAACAAGACAAAAGATTGTCTCAACGTAAATACCATACGCGTACGAGGCGGGGGCAGGGGCAGACTGCTCCCCAAAACTTTTGAGGACGAAAATTCGGGCAGGAAACGACAAAAATTCGGGCACAGAATAGGTGAAATTCCGGCAAAGATGAAGTAAAATTGAAAAGATTGCCCTAATTTTCTACTGAGTTCCCGAAAAATGTGCAACTCGCTTCGCGCTCATGTAGTCTATTTATGCACCTGAACTTCAACGAAATTCGGGCAACTTTTTAAGATTCGGGCAAACAATTTTCTTCCCCCCCCCCCCCAATTGGGAGAGTCCTGTACGGTAAATACTAAGTCCTTTTCTGAAACATTGAACTCACAATAATGTAAAAAAATAAGTGTGTAGTGGGAAAGACGTATATTTCTTCAACACTGTCCGAATAAGTCAGCCTGGCTAATGAGGGTGTATCTTTTACAACATTACAAATCAGCTTGTTTTAATCCTTTCCAAAGTTAAAAACGTACCGAAAGTGGTTCTCTTGTTCAATGTATGTCTTGTGTTACTTAACCTTTGTTCAGTTCAGTACATTTAATAAATCTGGTATCCATTCCCCCCGATTGTACCTCCATAGGGACCATTATTTTTCAAAAATTATAAAGATGTCATAATTTTCTTTATCAAACCTGATGAATATAAACCACCGTACAGTACTCCCCATATGTTAGTTTCGAAAGAGTAATTACTATCTAATACCCAGCCTCAGTTACGTTTACTACCACTGATTTTACAACCAATGAAGCAACAAAATTCAAGAAAAAATCAAGTTGATCAAAACTACGTGAGAAACTATAGCCTGGATGTCATTTATGTATTATATATAAGCAAGGGGTATTCGTTCTAAGTATATTTTGGATCTTGTGGGCTACGATTGCGGTATCTTTGTTACGAAAATGTCAAGTGATCATCTGTTAATTTATGAAAACATACACACCTAATTACAATGGGAAATACGATATCCACTTGCGGGTAAACACCTTTCCAGTAAAAATGACGTGCCGTCCAGTACAAAAAGGGGAGATTCCCTCAAGCTCTTACATTATGATCAAAGTGCCCTGGATTCTTGGAACGGTTAAAGTGTCTTACGTATTCATCTTCTTCCGACTCTGACGGTATGAGAGTGTGGAGTACCCAATCACAAATCTACATCAGTGGGATTGTAAAGCTTTCATAGTAACAGTGACGTTATATCCCTACTTTATGACGTGACTTGATGTAGACTTGATTGTTAAATTTTAAAACGCTAAGCTGGTTGTAGTCCCCAACTGAAGGGTCTTCTCAAATCGATTCATCACTTCAAAAGACTCGACTCCACTCTAGTTTCTACTTAGTCAAGCATTCATCATGAAATATTAACAAATATTAAGAGCAATTGTGTCATCGAGAGATAATAGGCCCTTGAGGCAATTATTACTGTGTGAAAAAGTGAAAGCAAATAGGAACATTTCCAAAAAATGGATGGGGGAGTATATCCCCGTCCTCGGGAGTTTCGCCTACGTTCAGCATGCAGTAATGTATGATTTAGGGTAAGAACTAAGAACTGTATGAATCAGCCTTTTAAAAACTACACACTTCAGTGACAGGTTCAGCTCAATTTCTGCCGGACTATGTATAGTACACCAACAGTTCAACTAGATCTGTGCTGTTGTGTCCTTCATTGGCTTAAGCATGCTTGCTTTCTTTATACCGAAGGAAGGCATACTACTCATAGTAGACATTGGCAATTTTCTGTTTAGATGCATACATCAGGTAAACCTTATAGCGGTTTGCTGTTATGAGCACTATGATCATGTTATGTTATTACTTAGTGCGCTTCTACTTTAAAAATTAATGCCCTCTGCCAGGTTCGTTATCCAAATTTACATGCCAACACCCACTGTCACAATCGCAAGACAAAAAATCCATTTTGAATGTAGTAATAACTTTTTTTAATCGTCTGTTAATTTAATTGCCTTTTCTGTTCAGGTACATTGCTATCACGAGGCCTTTGAAGTACACTTACATTATGACACGAAGAAAGTGCAAGATTTTAGCCGCTGTTGCTTGGTTAGCTGGATCCGTCTTTGGGGGCCTTCCGTTTTTGTCAGCAGCAGAAGATCCTAATCTGTGGGTGTGTGGAGTCGCCAACAATAAAGTTACTGGAGTGGAGATCCAAAGACTTGTAATTGTAGGTGTAATTCTGATAACATTGCTTCTTTTGTGTTTCGTTTACGTGCGTATTTTTTCGATTGCCCTTAAACACAATAAACATCGGAGAAAATTACAAAATCTTGATCCGTCGAATAGAAAGGCTATGGAAAGAACTGCTGTTACTACCGCCATAATATTGGGAGCCTTTGCAATCTGTTGGTTACCATCTACTGTTAAGTATGTAATCGAAATTTACATCAACACCACGGAGGAAAAGTTGTTTGTTATCCAAACTGCTGCTGACGTCCTAGCATATGGAAACTCTATGGTTGATCCGATTATCTATGGCTATCGAAACGATTTGTTCCGTTCCACTTACAAACGCATATTCCACAGAGTGTGTGGCTGCTTTAAAAGAAATGAAACAAGTCTTCCCACAACACCTAGAACACAATATTATTCAACTTCACAAGGTAACTGTACGGAACTTGCGAACTTGTAATACCTTCGATGAAATTGGTAGAAGAGTCCTAAAGCCGATAATTGTTTCAACACAGTGATCTATGGGTCTTCCGTATTGTCAAACCATGTTTTAAATCGAGTATGCAACACGTTTATACTCATCTCAAGTTGATGCAACTACTAAAATCATGTGACATCTAATTTGATGTTGATACCAGCAATATTTTTAGCAACTTGCAAAGGGATATATTCTATATACTGCATAGTCTTCCATAAATTAACGTTCAAAAATAAATTAGTTGATTGGAAAAATGTTCATTTTGTCAAGTTGACGATAAACGTAAATGGAAGATTTCTATTTTGGGGGAGTGTCCTACGAACAAAACGTTTCACACCTCCTATGCAATATAAAAGAAATTTACAATATTTCCAAGAAATAACGGAACTAAACTGGCTGTTTTAAACTTCTCTGATTAGTCCAGAAAGTGTTAATCGTGCCTGTGTCTCTAATAATTAAAATGTATTTCTTCGGTTTTAGTTAAGGTTTCCTTACTTAGCTCCAAGCTGAATCTGAGGTAAGCTACAAATTATAGTTTTTATCGTTATTTGAATTTAACTTTTTTAGTCAAACGTATTCTTTCTCGTCTTGCATCGTCATCTTCTGAAATTCCCAAACGATAAAAGTACTTGAGGTTCTATTTATACTATTTGCGTAATTATGCAATGAAGGATATATATATATATATATATATATATATATATATATATATATATATATATATATATAAATCTAATCTGTGTAATCTGTTTTTTTTTTTTTGAACTTTCTGCATTATGAAGTTTCGTAACAGTCCTCGTACCGTGTTATTCGTCTGTTTCTGTATTTACACACACACACACATATATATATATATATATATATACATGTAATGAGAGAGATAAGACAACGAAGTTTTACACTGAAACATGCTAACAAAATGATTATCAAAATTACTCTTTTATTCACATGACAACTGAAATTCTATCTTTTCCTAACATGGTTGCTCTCTAAATTTCAAAGAGTGAAATTAGGGATGACTCCAAAATTAGCATTGAATATTCACTCCAAAAGAGTGAGAATGACTCTTTTCGATTAAAATTTTGCACTCCAAATTTAGAGCGATCCTTAATTTCACTCTAAAAGAGTGATTTTTACTCCAAAGATTTTAGAGAGTGATCCTTTAATTATGGCAAATGAACAGCTTTATGATAAGTTTTGATTATTGAATTGTTCCAAATCTATGTAACTCTTATGCCAAATAATAGAAAGAAACTAGGTTATTCTTGTAAAATCCAAATACAGTTTTTGTCGTCTATTTACATGACAGCAAATAAATCTTCACTATCTGAGTTTACTTGAATCTTGATTGACTGAAAATAGTGCATTTCGTAGCTCAGATACTTCGACGTTGAGATGCGTTAGGATAGTAATATTGTAAAGTACAGCTCTGACCAAAACATCTTTTCTTACTTCTGAAAGTATTTATTATTGCGAGCTTTCTCAAAATAATACTCCAAATTAGGGTAAACTCAACTCATGAATGCTTAGTCTAGTATAGGGTAGTACAATTGTACCCCGAGCTACTTAAGGTATGTGGGGAACACTGTGATGTCAAGTAGGCTTAAGTATATTTCCTAAGGCTAGATTTGAAACTTCATGTACATATTTCATGATCATTGATTTCAAAGTCGAATGTTTCATGTACCGTATTAAATATAACGGTTTGACGTCAGTCACCACTCTTCATTTCAAAAAATACAAGATGTTATTACCTTGTTTTCATGACTTTGATTCCTATAAACACCCACAAATGTGTTAATTAAGTTAAACATTCACCTGGTAACAGGTTAGAAAACCATTTCCTTGGTAATCATAGCCAGTAATCACGAACAATATTTATAACGCACTGGTGAAAGCAATGGATATATTAACAATGGAATTTATTAACAGTTCCAGGTTATTATAATCAGACTTCCTTGGTTACCTCATTCTGGAAATGAATGGCTTTACTGTAACAAAGATCTTTGTAAATGAACAGATGAAAGTACTTTGATTTTAATATGTGCTCATATGTAATTTTACACTTGGTGTCTAAACTTTTTTGTATCTAGACTTGGCTGGGGTTAGCTACTTCAACAGTTTATAGTGTTCGGTGCTAACTTTACTACAGGATTATTTACCGATCCAATAGTGGTCATCATTTCGATTCTGTCCAAATACCATTACTCTTAATACTAGATTCTTAGTTAGTGGTGTCAGTTGTCATAGATGTGGCAGGCGCGGATCGAGGATTTTGAGAGAGGGGGCGCACACACCGTCGGCCGAAGGCCGACGAGTGAGCGAAGTCACGGTGGGGGGTCTGGGGTCCTCCCCAAGAAAATTTGAATTCTAGATGCGCTTAGATGCGATTTCCCAGCATCTGGGAAGCATATTTTCCATATCTATGAGGCAAAAAAAAAAAAAATCGTTGGTCATCGAAAAAAGGGGGCGTGCGCCGGGTGCGCCCCACCTAAATCCGCGCCTGTGTTGGGGTATTTGTAGACTATTTGTCTTTTACGGATAACAAGGTACACAATCAATCATGGCCTACAAATTGAGACTTGCAAGCAGCCATATTTTTCACCCAGTATAAGGTTTCTAAACTTTGTAGCAAACTTGGATTTTGGTCAACAATATAGGCTATGGCTCAAAGATATATTTAAAGATTTCGGGTGACCCAGCCTTCTTTTCCTTTGCCAAACAGCTGCCTAAATGCATTGTATTGCCATGAATAGCTTAATGTTTGAACCTGTTTCTAAACCAAGTTTTGATAAGCTTTTATAATAATGGGTATCCTTGAGGTATAGCTTCATGTAACAAAGGTCATTTGGCATAATACAACGTATTGTATTGTAATATTTGTAATTACGTGATATTTTCAGCCGGACGTTCAGACGTTGTCGTATCGAAATTAAAAAAAAAATGCACAGAAAACAGGCTTGCTTCTGGCATTAATGGACAGTACGTGTTAAAGATATTAAATTGATAGAAGTCAGAGAGTTGGAAAACCTAGTCACTTTGCATAGAGTGCGAAGACTTTTTTATATTTGTGCAGGATGTAGAATGTTAATTTTTTCCCAATTTTGTCTCCCATCTTCAGAACAAGTTTTGAAGTATCGTTTGTTACTAAAGTTATCGTGTTCGTTATTATTGTTATCGTGTCCGTTATCCGTGTGGAGGCTATAGTTGTCAGAAAACTTCACTAACAAACTTCACCAAATTTGAATTGCGAAGGTATTCCGTTTTTAACTTAGAACTGGCTATCGATTGTCAAGTACATTAAAGGCAGTAGGCAGTCACCCCAAACAGAGTGAGTGTATCCTGTCACTCTAGTTCATGATTGGCCTATTTTGATCATGTGACAATATTTTTGTTAGTGAATTGTGGAATTCAAGAAGAATTTCACCTTGCTTTACCTATTGTTTGTAATAGTTATGTTCAAAACATCTTCAGAGGTGCCTGTAATGCAATATGAGGAAATTTGCAAGAGTTTGCTGATTTTTTGAAGAAAATTTTGGGGCGACTGCCTATTGCCTTTAAAGTGTAGACTTACATGACCACGATCCGTTTAAGTGGTGCTATGGGTTAGTCGCTAAAGGCCGTAAAATATGAAGCAGTGGGGCTATAAGGATAATTAGTGTGCAGTGGGATCCCGGCTTGGTCTCATCTTAGATGAATAAACACTTTTCACTCTGAATTGACTTTTGACAGTGAACAGAAATTGAAATTAATGTAACTGGTTCACCAGTTTCCTTTTGTGATTCTTCCGAACGCGTGGGCACCGAGCCCCTTTTAGTTCCACCTTCTAAAATGTTTGGCTACCTGACGCTAGATTAATTGTCCACATCTGTTTTGTGTAATACAAAGAAAATCCAAAGTGCACATAAAATCTCATTTTTGTTTCTGGTATTATTCATATTCTTGCAAAGGTAAACAGTATTTACATACCCCGACTGAGGCAATGCGTAAGATATCCAGTCTGGTAATTGTCACAACTTAGCCCATATATTTGTTGTTGTTGTGAAATTGTGGGTTTGCATTAAAACAAAGTTTTTGTTCTTGTGTCTCTGTTATCTACTCACTTTCTTCTTTAAGAAGACTTATAACACCAGTCCCATTTTACGAGTTTTATTGGTGTCCTATATAATTTCCCCTTATCATGTTGCATTTGCATTTGAAATGTAGGCTACTTGTGAAATTATTAGATAAAATTAAGTGAATTGAGCACCTTGTGTGCAGTACTCAAATGTCAAATGGCATGCAAAAGTCGGCCCTTTTTGTCAGAGTCATGTCGCCGAGACCTATCATCAAGCAAGAGTCAACCACGTCTTCAAATTCCTTACGCCTTTGCAAATATTAACTCACCAGACAATCTCATTTTGAGATCAAAATCAGCAGGACTAAGGGTCTTTTTGGCTACACTTGGGTCATAATTAGAACGATCCATAGTCAATGTGGATTGCAAAACCTATAAATTACTCTCTCAAAATACTGAGTGTAGACTCTGAGTATAAGAATTACCAATTATTGGTGCATTTTCACTATTGAGTGGAAATGGGCATGTGCTTCAATTTGTCCAGCGTAACATTTTCAGCTGCGATGAAAAAATGTTTTTCCAGAAAACACAACAGCTTGTACTTGGTAGTAAAATGAGGACATACGTCGTATGCCAGGAATGGATTTATAATCAGACATAGAAAAGTAACATTACGTAAATTTTACCGATACTAGTTCAGAAAGTAACGAGGTATGTCGGCGGATACAGATAACGAATACCGATCCTCTGTCCAATACCAGTAATAATCTTGGTCTACATCATATACCGATGGTAAAATTGGGCTGGATGTTGATCGTAGGAATATCGAGCTGCTACTCAGTACATTGCTTCGTACTAGATAGGACCAAGTTGACAGAAGGCCGTAAGTAATAGAAATATGGCAGTTTTACATTCCCTAATTATAATAGTTTATGGATATATGGGCCTCAACAGCTGTCATTGTACCAAATATCATCAGTAATGTAACAGCAGAAGTTACCTTGTTCCCGGCAAGGCCCAGGTTAATGTGGACATTTCTCTATTGCAAGATCGTAGCCAAACAATCTACTGAGGGCGGGAAGGAATAGCCTGCAAAGGTCAGATACTGTTTTAGGGGGCAAAATATGTTGAAATGCATTATACAAATAGTAACTTGGGGGAAACTTGTGTACGTGGATTCTGTCCAAAACCCTTCACTTCGGGTCTGCTGTTGTGATATTTCCTAGATATTCGATGTACGTTTCATACCACAAACCTGCATATAGCGGAGTTTACTATGAAATAAACATGCACTGATTTGAATGGGTGTAATTCGAGAAGCTTAATCAAACGGATAGAGTTGTGTGACTGTATTACTGTTACGAGACACTATTTAGGACAGCCAGAAGGTCACGACGCTAACAGAGGTTTGAACTCTGCTCCTGCAACCAGTCAAATAGCAACTCCTTGCTTTAACGATTCGCAACGACTGAAATGTTCTCTTACATACCACAAGTGGCGAGACAGTAGGGACATTACGTCATGGCTATTATAACAGAAACATGACGTCATTGCACGTTGCGTTGACTGTTTGTACATATTCTAAAACCTTCTACGTCATTCTTCGAATGGAATGTTCTCGTCACAAAGTGCTCAGCATATACATATATACCCGCTTTACATCCAGGTACAGACACCAAAAC
The DNA here is from genome assembly GCA_029531755.1 of Holothuria leucospilota. NCBI lineage: Eukaryota > Metazoa > Echinodermata > Holothuroidea > Aspidochirotida > Holothuriidae > Holothuria > Holothuria leucospilota. The sequence goes on along the minus strand of CM055976.1, from coordinate 9,869,993 downwards.
GCTGTATTTTACCTGTAACAGACGTCTCTGTTTCGCCCGTTGCTGAAGCCGATTACTGAACTATGTGGACCATCTAGCCTAGCCTATAGTCGTTATCGCGTTGGGGGTACCAGCACCACTCGTCCAGCCTCCACTACCTTTGAATAGGCGATATCACAGTCATCTACGGAGGAGCCAAGACCATCCTGGTGGTACGAGTGCCTCCGCCGAGCAAAGACTAGAGATACGAATTAAATATTGTAAATGTAAGCCTCAGTGAAGATTTTAGTTTATTTTGTAGAAAGTAAGCAAAACGTGGGTTAAATAATATTCAGTTTGGAATCTTATTCTCATCCTTTTGCATCTCTTCTCTGTTTCGGTTCTGTGTATTATACCTAGCCGTAACATTACTCTTACAAAAAATTGCATGTGTAATATTGATCTTTTAATGTAAGTTTGTCGTTTCTTATCTTTCATTTGTGTATCTCCACAGCCTATGGTTTCTTCTCTTGTAAGCTAAATAACTCTTTCACAGCCAGATACGTAATATTACGAATCACGCGAATGAAATGTTCACGGCCACTTAAGTATTATTACGTGTCGAACCAACCCCCCTTGAAACGACCTGGCAAGCTATGAACACACCCACAGAAGTTGGTAGCCGATCTGCAACAAAACGAAAAGTGCTTTCTTTCTTGTACATGTTATGACGTTTTGTATAGCTCATTTATGTATAATTAGTTAAAACTCGCAGCTTTGAAAAGCCGATTTCTAATTAATTTCAACATTTATATGCAAAGGAACATGGGCGGCTCTAAAAAATTTTGTTTTTTTTTGGGGGGGGGGGGGCAGACTCAACTCCGTATTCAAGGAGGTTCGGACGACCTCCTGACAATATTAATGAGTGTAGTGAGACTTTCTGGCCTATAGCCAACGACGCTTTCAATTCGGACAAGGGAAGGGAAACCTCTCCTTGTATGGGAAGCACAATACGTTTAGGCTACACGCCCGTTACATCTATTTGTAGACAGATACCCATGCTAATCTGGCCAGGTGACACGCGGGCGAAACTGCTTTTAGTCGTGGATGGTAATCAACACCGCTAATGGGTTGTGTATCTAATGACCCCATAAACTCTGAAGTGTCTGCAAAATTATGGGCATTTAACTCCAGCATTACCGTTACCCTCTGTAAATGACATTCTAATCAGATTACAAATATCATAGCGTGATCATTTGTTTTGATTACCTTAGCTCGCACTAATGGTAGGCCTAGTCCATTTGTGATTCTGAAGTACATATAGCAGCAAACAAGCAACTAAGAAAACGCGCCGAAAAAATGTCGTTTTGAAAGCACTTAATTAATGTTTAACCTTCGCATTGCATTGAAAAGCTATTCACTTCTTTAATTTTAAACCGAGTCAAAGAAAAAGGAGGGTATAACCCATCTCTAGTAGAATTAAATGTTTTATTTATTACTATTTTTTGGGAAAACTGAAGACCATGCTTTGCAAATCTTTGCAAGTGCCTCCCCCCCCCCCTCGTGTCCCTATGGCGAGTCGCTAATGAAAAGGACTAGCTGAATCTTTTGGACGAGGATTTTTAAATTCGATTTTTGTTAATGGAAAGGAAATTACGGGCACAGAATGGGTCATGTGATCTTTTTTTCTGAACGTAACTCTTGTGAAACTAGCTACAAGTAACGATTTTTTTATTTAAGTAACATTATTTCCCATTTTGAAAAATCGCATATTCGTTGTTAAAGTTCCTTTGCCACAAATAAATACCAGCCTTATTTTAAATCATCCTGTAACGAAGTCAAGTTCATAGCAATTACATAGCGACCTAGGCTATTTACTCGAGGTCCAGTAAAGAATCAGATCATAGTTTTGCCCTCTGCCATGCTCGTAGGCGTTACGCGAAAGTTTCGCTACACGTATGCCTGTACATTTCAACGTAAAAATACCCTTTCACTTCATACGGAGAGTAAAACTTTCACTCCACATGTAACAAGTGCAATAGAAATCATATTCGTAAATTTTAATTGGTAACCATCTAGTATGAAAACTGGGTGTTTTGAAATGCCTAAAACCTGTTCTTGGGGACACTGACCCTAAAAAGTGGGCCTTTTGACGGCCCGCACATCCCACTACGACCGAGAGACGGGATGACTGACTTCGGATCTGTGATCAGCGTGGTCGATAACCTCTAGGATGCAATTCTTATCAAGCGTGAGTAGCTTCGATTTCATTCCCCTCTTCCCCTGGGGTGGGGAACGGGTGAGATGGAATAACCGTCCTTCAGCTTCAGAATAACGATAATAACACTCCTGGGTTTTCTGACATGCTCATTTCAAAAATATAATTTTCAGTCCTTTAGTTTTTGAAATATCTGGTTTTTATTAGAGGGCGCCCTCTATTGGGCCATAGACCTATGCAAATAAGCTGTGCCATCCATATGACCCACCTCTATGTAATAAAATATGTTGCAGTCCTTTCATGATATTTTTATCGTAGATATGTTCTTTTTGGTGAGCTTGCGGAACAACAGGGGAGTGAGGGCGCCTTAAGTGTATGAAGGAGAAATACAATAGCATTATGTATTTGGCCTTGACAATTGAGAAAAAGTGACCTTTAATTCTTCTGCTGTCTTTCAATATAACCTTTTAAGGAAAATATACCTGCAAGAGGGAGCTTTAAATGAAGGGTGAGAGCCCCTTCCCCTGGGGTATGACTTACGACCATTGTGAATTAACGTATGACTTTTTGGATAAAATTCCACGTTTCAAATTCCATATGAAAACGTCCTTAGATCAGTTTTTACATTATCGGTAAATTTTTTTTACATTATCGGTAGACGAGAGTTTTTACATTATCGGTAATTTTTTTTTACATTATCGGTTCAAAGAGTTTTTTACATTATCGGTAATTTTTTTTTACATTATCGGTTGTTTTTACATTATCGGTAATTTTTTTTTACATTATCGGTCGTTTTTACATTATCGGTTGATTTTTACATTATCGGTTGTAACACCTGAGACATTCAGAGAGTAACACAGGAAATAGTTGGTGGAAGTCAGTGGCAGTACTGGAACTCAGTCTCGCGTCATATCATTGAATTCTTCTTCTCAATATGACCGTAGACCTAGGCTACTGTAAACAAAATGTTCAGACTACAATTTTCTATGTAAATCACGTAAATCACATTTCCACTTTTAATCACTGTCCACTTTATGCACAGGAAACTCCCTGTTGTAACGTCATTTACATGTATGTACGAAAGTACTCACTGAAGAAATCGAACAGCAGCTTGATTTTGCGATACCATCATAAGACTATTTCCAATCCCAAATTTGGTACTAATGGAAAGCGCAGAATCCAAACTTCTTGATTGTACCCAGCTTCCCCAACGAAGTCTAGTTTACGGAAAATTTGGGTTGAACTTCGCATTTTAGGGACTTGAAAATGCTACCTAATTTTTGGCCTTCGTTTTCTCACAAAAAAAAACAAACAAAAGAATGTATAAGTCTTACAACATATTTGTAAAAATAACCGTCCCTTAATCCAGATTTTAGCAATGTGATAACAGGGCACGCCCTACATTACATTATTCATTGTTTCATCATTCATGTTAAAGCACGTTCTTCTTCAGTTCCGCGAAATTTCATCTTGTTTCACGGAATTCTGGGGGCGGAGCTCCGAAACTCGTGTTGGAGCTCATTAACTTGCTCGCTGCGGACTGGCTGTCATGGCTTTCTGAATAGCTTCTACACGTAATTTTTGACGGTGGTCTAATTGGAAGTTTTAATGCCTTGGGCCAGTGACGATACACCATAGGGTTGGATACGTGATATACAGAGTAAACAAAATGGAAGCGTTCTAGACTAGCAAGTAAGACCTAAGAATGCTTATTTGCGAAGCAGGGTAAGGAGCTCTAAAGGTGATCACGAAGAAAAATACCGTAAAATTGATTCAAATGAAATGTTTCAGAACGTATTGGATCGTGGGTCAAGGTCATATATCAGTACAGGGACCAGTTCCACGAATTAAGGCAATGGGAGGCCATTTTAAATTTTTTCTTCGGAAACTGAATTTTAAACAATCCTAACTGATAGAGATATGTACTTTCTACATTTGTCAGGTTCATAGCGAATTCTAATTCTGTTTAGGTAAAAAGGTAATATTACATTTCAAGTAGATGGCCAATAATGTCATAAACTGTGTAACTTAGCTGCTTTACAGTGCACAAAACGAATAATTTGGGATGGCTGCGAAAAGGTCAAAGCTAAGAGGAAACTCCAAGCCATAGTTAACAGGGGATCTGGAACATTTGAGAATACGTAACTACCATCTTTCTCAGTTAAATTTCATTTCAAAGATGACCTTCAATACTCTCATACCACTTGAGTTTACTTGAGTTCACTTAATCCGGTAACTTGAGACCTTTCATACGGCTTTAACGTCACTTATTGCCGTTAAACAGTTTCATGGCAACAATATAGTGAAGCTATTAAAATCAAATTTGCATGACTGTCTATGGAAATGTATATCCATTTACCAAATTTCTGCCACACTTGGTGGCCCCTGATTTAAAATTTGTAAAGACTTAGTGAATGCAAAGGATTGCCATTGAAAACATTACTTTAATATCATAAAGTAAATAATATCGCAATAGAAAAATCATAGTAGTGATTTATTCTTGAAATGCACGGTATCAGCAAAAAAGAAATATCTCTCGTCTGTACTAAAGAAAACGATGCATGAGGTAGAGGTAAGGAAGAGTATAGCTTAGAAATTAATCCAATAGAACAGTGAAAAGACAACCTAAGATGATAGGAATTCAATGATAAAGTAGAAACAAGAACCACCTGAAGGTTGGAAAGAATGAACATCAAAATGGTGTTGTTCTATTTAATGTTGCAAGCTCCTAAGAACTTGGACAATCGCATAGAGGGGCTCCCATTTCCAAATTTTTCTCGCAGATGCATTCTTATGTCGGTTACTCTTCCTGCCAAATGAGCTCCCTTCCTCCTGCTTGATACACAGCTTAAATACTTCTAAAGCATATACGCAAATAGTTAAGATCGTATTAAATGGTCGTAAATTTGCTTTCTATTTAACCAAATATACACTTTTTGTTTGAAATCAAAATTTCTAACTTCTACTATGAAGTCTCAAAATTGATAATGTTTAGATCTGTAGATGCACCTAAAGGTCTAGAAAGAGCCATTTCAGTCGTTCAGGAAGGCATTTTGACCAAAACATTTCTTCGGCTACTTGCCAACCGATGGTGGCTACCCCAGCAACCCTTGCTCTAAGCTTATCCGAAAGTAGACAAAATCACCAAATAATGACAATTCCAAACCATATAAGCAGTTCAAAGCCAGCTGAAAGTAGCACAATTATGTAACTAAGCAAACGTACAACAATATTACCCCTTCCTTCAGCTCCCTACCCAGTATGGCACTCATGAAAGGATGACAAAGGAATGATTAACCTTGGTGCCAACTATATATATTGCAATAGATGTTCTATTTAGAAAGTGTCATGATCTTCCCCTCCCCTTTACCCAGACAACGGTTTGAAAATCTAGCAAAACAATAAACAGCGATCAGCCAAATTGAAATTTAAAATTTAAAAATAAACATTTTTACACTTAATAGTTACAAATTAACAAATTTTCGAACCCATCTGTTGCAATGATGTGATAAGGGAGGTGCAACTAAATTTGATAACAGTCTTTGCACGGTAGATCTGCAAATATTTGAAGTATGGTTTGCGATGGTCTTCTGATTAAAAATGCAAAGTCCTGACACCCTTAACAATATTCATTGGTATCACCAAATTGGATTTTGTTTACAAATAAGTAACGATCCTTTTTACTGGTGATATAGTTTAAAAAATTAAGAAATTTAGTTGCAACATCATTTAAAAAGGAATTTAAAAAGGAAAAATCCAGCCAAATACTATACAGTTCTGGGTTGGTATTGTCTGCATCAGGGATGTTAGAACTGATTTAAAAGTGGTACCTCTACAGCGTGGGGACGGGGACACCAACTGAGGATCCTTAGGTTGGAGTAAGGGAATTGCCCCTGTGTGCTCAACTGCTGGAAACATCAAATTGGCCTGAAGGCCCTGGCTTGAAAGTTTTCCTTAACACGAATTCAAAGACCCTGAATAAATCACACTATGCTCAACTTTCAGATCACGACAGGGGTAGTATGCAAAATAATAGTGGAAAGGAGACAATGAAAAACAGAGCGCTGAAGATGCATTTTGTTTGGGGCCTTAGCTCAGACTTCATTCAAAAGGTCAACACTTCGATTACCAATATCCGAGTGGGAAGCTTATTTGCTACTCACTTTGTTGAACACAGCATTTTTAAGTCCTTCTGGGAGAATGCCTACCTTGAATTGGATCTCGAATACTTATCACCATTAACGTCCGAGGTACTGGAAAGCCTTAAGAGCTTTAAGGACTAAGTTGACCAGTTGGTAGGGTATTTTATCTTCAAGAACTGTCATAAAACGGTCGCGGTATTGTGAAAAAACTGGTAAGAAGTAGTGTACTGTAGAGTGGTGAAATACAATAACCCTGCTTACTGCATGTGACAAGATAATTTTCTAGTTTACGCTAGACGGAATTTAACACACTCACAATTTTAGTTAATGTAATATCACCAGCTTCGGTGTTGAGCAAAATGGCAGATCTGTATGTAAGTGACGTCTCTTTCGTCGATAACTTTACAGTATACAACGAAACTGAAAAAAATGGTACAAGCATGTTACCTTCATTTCAACTCGGTGTGTCGAAATACTGGCTGATCTTCTACATCTTCGTGTATAGTGTAATCTTTACTGGATCAATAGTAGGAAACCAGTTAGTCATATGGTCATTTATTATTGAATCAAAGCTTCGTCGGCCTACAAATTTTTTTATTGTTAGCTTAGCTGTGACTGATTTCTTGACTGGATTAATAGCGGTGCCGCTCGGGACAGTAGCAAGATTGTTCACGGGTACTAAAGTATGCCTGGCGTCGGTTAGATCTTTCTATTACATAGCGACGTTCGTGTTTGGTTCTATTACTATTTGTCATTTGCTGTTGATCACCATTGACAGGTAAGATAGTATTCAGTTCATTTCATTTCATTTCATTTTATTTCAGTTATTGATATTTCTTAATGCTTTCACGTGGTGGGAAAATAAAGATTTCCCAGCAGGGGTGCAACGAAGGAGGAACACCTTTCACTGGGGATCAAAACAATTTTTCAGGTGTTATCCGTCGGAATAGGTTGGCATAATAATGATACTCAAAAGCAATGCTGACATCAGATATATGAAGAACGATAGAACGATAGAACGATAGATTTTTCTCTCTACTAAAAGTTTGTTTCACTTAAGTATTTGCCATAATATTAATATATGCATTTTAATTTCTGTAGAGTTCTGTGGAGCCCGGATGAGGTACACCTTTTCAGAAGATCGTGCCTTTGTGCCCCTCTCACTTAACTATGCTACTACATCTATAGGTTTAGTGTTATAACATCCGATCGTTGATACTGGAGAGTTTCTAGGAACCTTCGTCGCACTTTTAATTCAATGGTCCTAGTTAAAATATTTATGCCGCATGCTTCGAAAAGAAACTAATGCATTTTTTTTTTATTTTTTTTTTTGCAAATCAGTAGGGTAGAATTTACTCTCAGCACTTCAAGATAAATTTAGCAGTAACCACTTTAGCCCCTTGAGAAATCGCAGGGAACCATGCGAACTCATGTTTTCCTTGTCATGTGGATTGATTCAAGTTTTCCAAAGCTAAGCATCACCTTTAGTTAGCGTGTAGACTTCCGAAAAAAATGTCCCAAATCTTTTCTCTTAGACTTCATGATAGCCTAGTTTGCATAATGCATCTGCTTTTGGATGCTTTTGATCTAAATTCGATTATGGTGCAAGTGCTTTATGAGATAAAAGTGATACAACAAAAGGTTACACGCTATTACCTCGCTCACCACGTCTGGTGGCACAGAAAAGTACAAATGTACACGTACATAGGCTTAAGAAGCGGGAAGCTAGGGCTTTATCCCCAATCAACAATGGTGATGGGGGAGGAAGTATGCTTCGGCTCTCCCCTCAATTCAAGGACGAAAACCCCTTATTTGTTCTCTCTGTAAAATGCCAAGAGATTAGGCCCTAATTTTCCTTAACGTTTGCCTAATATGTTGCACCAAATTGCATCTGAGGACCCTGGAATATCCAAAAACTTCCCAAAGGGGAGAAAGACAGCCCACGTTCAACCAGTGTTACGGATGCGTCACAGGTTGGGAGCTCCTGTAATGAATATTCATAAATGTAACTGCAGTTTATCTGAATAACTGGCAGGGTATCATAATTGTAATATTTTACAATGGTGCATGATAAATGAAATATTTTGCTCAATTGCACGCGGTTGTGTCACAGGAGAAAGTAGCTTTGCCTCAAGTAAACAATTGTAAGAATTTGTTGATTGATGATCATTTTGATGTTTTCCTCTGTAACAGGTCAATTGTGCAATTCTTAGGTTTTCCTGCGTTTCCTATTACAATATTGCCCTGACTGAAAGACAATATTTCTTCACACAGGTACATAGCTGTATCACAACCCTTGAAGTACCGTAATATATTAACAAAGAGAAGATGCAAGATTTTAATCACAATCGCATGGATTACTGGAAGCCTCTTTGGAACCCTTCCATATTCGTCGGTGCCACCCGAACCAAACCTTTGGGTGTGTGGAGTAACCAATGATAGAACTGCAGGTGTAGGAATTCAAAAGTTAACCAGTGCAGCTATAATTCCACTCACATTACTTCTTCTGAGCTTGTGTTATGTGCGCATTTTTTCAATCGCTCGAAAACATGTCGAAGAGACTGCACGGCTACAGAATCTTGATGTAGATGCGTCCACCCGGTTAAAAATGATGCAAACCACCGTCACTACCGCCATTATTTTAGGTGTGTTTTCCATTTGCTGGCTGCCGTCTACAGCAAAGTTTTTCATCGAAATTTACATCGAAACTACCGACAAACAATTGTTTGTAATTCAGACTACCGCAGAAGTGTTAGTATACGGGAACTCAATGATGGATCCAATCATATATGGTTACCGAAATGATTTGTTTCGGTTAACTTACAAGCGTATTTTTCACAGACTTTGCCACTGTTTTCAAAGTAACACAACCTCTGGTACTAAGAAATAGTGGGGAAGTCATCAAATGTACTCCAGTCGCTATTTTTTACTTGAACCTTGCAATTGAGTATAAAGTTTATTATTTTTATTGATTTTGCTTTTCATGGTAATCAGGATGAAAAAATAGCTGTTGACACTCTGGCAGTGTTGGACATTTTTTTGTAATTAGCATAAACTAGATGGCCTCTAAAATTATGCAACAGAAGGCCTGGTTTCGTTCCCGTTTAGAGTTTTCAAAGTTTTGAGTTTGTTTTCTAGTGCTTTCGACTACGTTAAATCCTAATTTGAAGGTCAAAACACTGAAAGATCTGCGATTTGCATGTAGAGGTTGGTTTCTGTTTAACAGAATTCATTTTGAGGTGCTATGAGCTGAAACTTTATAAAACACTGCTTGTAAGGTATATTTGCCTGTGCATTCCAGGACGTTGAATCTGAATTTGTGATTCCAAATTCTGTGGGACACTGAAAACTTCACTAAAGCTACAGAAAGTAAGAGTTGAACCTTGCTGGTTTGTAAACTGTAAGAAAGCAATATTAGACCTTTTCCTGTACAGGTGAGCATTCTGAATCCAATTTTGGACATCCAACCTCGAAATTATATGATGAACTCTAATAGAATGATCAGACAAGACATTGTGTCATGATATTAGTTTTCTTACAGCTCCCTCTGAGTTAATACTCATTTTTAGAAGAATAAATCAAAGATTGTTAACACTAGGAACGAGAATAGTTGAGAAGCTTGGAGTTGAAGGCCGTCCATGACTGTTTCACCGGTTCAAAGGGGGTGGGGGAGGGGTCGTGAATTTATCCCGATGCCAGTTTCACGAAATCGCATGTAACAGTGATTTTCCAGGTGCAGATGCAGATCTTTAAAACTCACGTTGTTGGAGTAAAGCCCGTCCCCTTGAAAACCATAACGAGTGTGGAATTCTCGCTGCAGGAAAACTTTTACATTAAACAGTCTTACATTTTTCACGCCTTGAAAATAATGCCAACTTATGGTCCCAGCGAGAACTTACTTCCTTAATCAACATTACTCTAGTAAAGTCCTTCCGTCTTTCATTCTGAGTGTATGTTCCAAATAGTGCCTTTAATATCCCCTGATGTGAAGTTCATTTAAGAGGTCGAATGTTGTGTTTTTAATTTCATTTCAGAAAACAAGCTGCATGTGGATAAGGCATACGTAAAAACTGGAATTGCTCCTGTTACCCACATTCCAATTTTTTATTAACAGTTTTAAGTGAGGGTCGGTAAAGATATACCAGGATAAAACCGAAGGTTCTTGAAAATATTATTTTGATTTTCATTGATTAAGCAAAATAATCTTCCCTATTCAAGTGTTTTTTTTTCGACTTTGATTAATTAAAAATTACTAATAAGGTATTAGTTAGTAAACATGATCGAAACTAATTACTTATCTATCGACCTACTTGCTCATAGTCAATCTACCATACTCTACCTTCTGAATATTCACTGATGAACAGGGTAGTTATCATGGTAATAGGAGAGAAAATTGAGTACGGCACTACTTGTACCTAGTGATCACGTCTGAATCCACATTTGTCTTGGAAAAAAAAACAAGTTTATATGACCCGGCAGAAGAACAAAACCCCACAAAGTTTCAAATGCTAAATCTCATGGCTTCTCACTTAACCACTTTTTATCCCCTCGGCTGTAATACCGATACAATTCCAAAACGACCTTTTACCTGGAAGGGAAGGAACCGATCAGCAAAGATTGGTTTGGTATGTTACTGAGGTATAGCCATTTTGTTAGCTTTGTGCCCTATTGCTATTGGAATTGTGTTCAAACTGTGCCAAAGCTTACTCAAGACAATGTTGGATAATTAGAAAGTAGAAGTCTACGAATTCATTCACAAATTTTCTGAAAGGTGCTAAATGTATTTGTTCTTGAAATTTTCAAGAAAGTTTTATCATGAAACTAGTAGTTCTCGTTTCATAGGTGGGTCTTTTGAGATCCATCTGTGATGGTTTAGAAAAGGAAAGTAAAATATAACGGTTTATCCGTTGAATGTGACCCTCCTAAAATTTCGACAAAATTGGAGGTGCTTCCTCGAGCCGAATACTTTCCTTTATTAAGACGAAATGAACATGTTATGGGGAAGTTATCTGCGTTAGTAGCTGACATACATTTTGCAAAAAATATCCGCCAGGCCCACACGCCTCGGATGGTCCATGGCAGATTACCATATCTGAACGTTCCAGGTGACTACCGTTATGCCCATGCATTGGGTTAGTCGTACTTAGTTCATCTATACCAAGGCTCTTGGCTGACTGTATTGCACGGGTGCCATGTGACAAACTGGAGTAAAAATAGGCAATGTGTGGAAATGTGTGGATAATATGTGATAGCTGTGGTACTAAGAACAGAAAACAGTAATTTGATTTCTTGCGTTATCTTTGTTTGTCACACCGTCACCTGTTTTGCCATAGTATCAGCTTGACGACACAGCTTTTCCGGCCTTTAATCCCGATTATAATGTGTGGCAATCATCCACAGAAAAGCATGGATGCATGTGAAAAACTGGTTTTCATACCTAACGTGTAACCACTGAGGATCACAATTTTCCTTAATATTTCCATATGCCTCTTTATATTTACATGTGGCATGCCACAGGTTTTATGGAAGGGCATTATTCAGTTTTTATGCACTGAAATAAAACGAAATAACTATTAAATATCAATTAACTTAATGCTTGTCTTGGGAAAAAAATTTTACCTGGTGTAATATTGTTCATCCACACTCTCACTTATGTAGAAAATCCCTTACTTGTACTACAAAGTTATGAACTCAGTAATTAACAGAGATTACTAAAATACAAAGGTCCCGTTTCAAAGTACATTGTTATATGTTTATAGGACTGGAGGCATGCCAATTTAAAAATAATAGAAAAGGAACTACGTCTTTTTCTTAACGAGAAACTACAACATTTACGTATACGATTATTGGCCTTTCAAAGGTGTAACACCTTAGGTTTAATGTTCAATGTTTGCCTGCTTTCCTTCCATAGCTCACTTGTTAGAAAATTTTCAGTACACATTGGTGAAACGTGCTACATTGAAATTGTTTTATAACAGCCTAAGCATTGGTGAGTTATTATATGCATACCTGGATCTATGGTCAATGGAAACTTTATATTTAAAGCCTGAAAAATGTAAATTAGTGAAAGCATCGGATACATTATGATAGAAACATGAAGAATCATTATTAGTAAATGCACCATGTCTACATGATTAGTAAAGTCAAACCAAGTTTAGCGAGTACGGTTTGTTTATTTACAATGAAACAGACTATAAACTTCATTTTATATGGCACTCCTTCGAAACAGAAGCTCGTTGCCTGTTGCGTAGCACTCTCAATGCAAAAACCATAAAAGGATAAGCGATCAACTTCATGGGTCGTATGTCTATACAAGTCATTCAGATGGTCGTAGATAAATAATATAAATACAAGTTGGACTTTCAGGATACTGGACTTTGTATTTGGAATGCCTTTTCGCTTCAAGTCTCGACAGGCGAAAAGCATGTTGTTAAGTGGTAAAAATCACTGTTCTGAAAAGAAATTGTCAAGAAAGTTTCGTTTACTATCACCCTATTGTTTATATTTCATCTTTCATGTCTGCATAACCTAATTTCAAAACTAATTAAGCCTTTAGCCAATAGATGAATCTGATTTGCTCAAAGGCATCGGAAGTTTCGAGGTGCGTAACCTGCTCTAATGCATATTATCAGTTATTAAAATGTTTTGAAATTGTAATTTTGTATGTTTTAAACACGCTTTGTGAAGCTCAGAAGTTTGAAGTTCCACGGGGGGTTACCCATAGTGGCTCTCAGAATGTTTCACTTAACATAGGCCTATAAAATAAAGTTACATTCGGCCAGGCAAAGGTTAAAATTGGTGTCTTGAACAATAACTGAAGTTGGACAAGTTGTAACCCTGGAATCCTCATGCATTTTTTGCGCCTACCGTTTGCTGTAAAGCTGTAAGTCAGTTGAATTAGTTGAGGATAGAAACGAAACATTGGAATAGCCACTAAAATAAAAAGGGCGTAGAAAGCTGTCCCTAAATGTATTACACGGTGATAGTTATTTCTTTAATTAAGTACCCTATGCGTTCAAAATTATTTTCAATTACAAAGCAAGTTAATTTGCAGTTGAACATTTTTGCCAACTTATTCGTCCGATTTTTTTACTTGAAGACGTGCGAATTTACAAGCTATATGACAACCAATTTTAACGTACTGTATGCGTCCATGAAATTGATTGAATCTATAAATGAGGTAGTAGGTCTCTCTTACATAACGTCTTTCACTTAGCATTAAATAGTAAGGTCTGTGAAATTACCACATCCGGAAACCTTGGCTTTCTTTCTGGATGTGGCACGTGTTCATTTTACATGTGAACATTTCACCATTTTCTGAAGAAGAAATAGGCTACCACTTACATGGAGCCGGAGGATCAACTTACCAATACAAGAAAAAGGTTGAGAGATCATCCATGTTCCGTCAGAGCATGCCACTGTTGCAGGTCCATTCTCCATATATCCATCGGGACAAGAGTACTGTACGTAATCACCGTCCTGGATAATGACGGTCTCTATTCCAGCCGAGTTTGTGGCAATTACGTTTTCGTTAAGACCAACAGAACATGGTGCTGAAATTTTAGACCAAAATATCTCAGACATGATATTATGCCATTAAGAGATCAAGAAAGGATTTACAGATCCGTTTAAATTAAGTACACAATCCTTTACGTCTCTCGTCAGTCGCCTCCCCTCTTTCGATTGAGGGGTGGTGTCCCTTAAGTATATGATCAATAAATTTACAGTAGCATTAATGCTATACCAAGTGCTTGGAACATATTTCATAACTGTTTATATGGTAATTAGAGTCGCCCTCATTAGTATAGAAGATAGACTTGTTTCCAGCAAACCAACCTTTTACCAGTGAGAGATGTATGATGCTGTACCACTATCACAAATATAGCGGGCGCGATAGCGGTTCAAAGTTTAAAGTACTTTACATATCGACCGATGGAGCTAGCCATAAACTTCCTACTAGTAACGAGCACATTGTTGAAATCGAATCTGGATTTCTAGAATCTTTATGCAGATCTCTAATGAGAGGTATAGTTAAATTTGGATATCACAAATTATGCTCGCCTTTATGTTCTGTACACGCCTATGTCTTAGCAGATATTTCACATACGTACTGTAGTAGTCCACTTTTAATATAGACCTAACAAACATATAAATGTTAATACGTTAATGTTATTAGAACAATTGCTGAGAGCATTAGGGTAATAGCTAAAAGGAGCAATTGCAACGTACGGCGTGTGCTTTAATTTCATGCACACCGTAAGTAGCTTTCTGTGCATTTACTGTGTAACTTATTTGTACAGGCCACCTGAAATCACCAAAAAATAACTGAATAAATACTTATTTTATTCAGTGGTTGATCATAAAATTTATACCAAGTCCAATCACGGAGAGTGATGAATCGATATATTGAAAAAAATAGTTCAATTGTGTTGCAGGTGGATGTTTGGCCTTGCAGTTACAGTATGCACTTGCATATCTGCTATCAGCGGATCAGATCCGGACAAGGCTGGTCGCATTGTCACTGAGGCGCTTATCATTTGTTTTTGTTTTTCTTTGTAAAGACTTTCGTTGACTGACTCGGAAAGTAGTCATATTCAAGGAGTCGACTTAATAGATTTTTGCTCAGTAATGCTTTAAAGAAGAAAACCAGAGCTATTGTCCTATAATCGTTTGGCTAAAAGCAATCGTTAGCTAGAACCGGTATGTGGAATCGTGATTATTACAACAACATTTCATTACGATTTTAATACATCCACGATTAATTTGGTAGCCTGTCCTCGCGATATGCCAAATATTCTCCACCAGCCTGGTTACGTAAAACTTTATAATCCTGCATGATAACGGAATTTTGTTTGCAAAATATGTTGAAGCTGTAATGTCACTAAAGTAATTTCTCCTACCTCAGTGTACGTCAGACCTCGACTTACCCCTGCATTCCAGTGAATAAAGCATTTCATCGAAACCATTCTGATCACTACACCAGTAAACGTAATTAGAGTGTATTAAGCGATAATCAGGATCACGACATTTGCACGATAAAAACTTGGACCAGTGACCGTAGCAAGGTGGGTCTGTATTACCATGTGGTTCTTCAGTGCAGAGTACATCTCTGTCAAGACGCGTGCTGTTTAAAGCACACTGGACACTCGAATTACACGCTGTAAGAAGTAAGATAAGGAGCAAAAATCAAAGCATCCTCTATAAAAAGTTACGTCGGTACAATGTTTCGAAACTCATGTGTAAATTTAACAGAGTATGACACAAGAGTTCAACATATAACCTAATTTTCTTCTACATTTTTTGTCCTTTTGCGATCATATATAAAGCAAACCATTGATTAAATTTCGTTATATTACACATGTCCGAGTCTTTTTACAATCTTCATTAATGCCCTAACGTTTCTTTTCCCCCTGCATTTGTTTACCGGTAGTTGGAAAATTTAGTCATAACCTTTTGGTTACGAAAACCTCTATACATACATTAATAACTTTTCACAACTCTGTAATACAGAAGAAGTGTAATTTTTCAAGGCCATGTGACTCAGGCGTGAAACCAGGAATTTGCCAAGGAAGGGGCGAAGCCTGTGGGCAAATTAAGCGTAGCACCACCATAGGTTTGCGCGAATCGTGCAAAAAAATGTTGGCCTAAAATGCCTCTCAGATTGCTGAAAGTGGCACTTCCCAGGCCTTGTAAGTTGCATCTAAACATTTTTTGTTATTTTGAGTTACTAGCAATATCATAACAAATCATTAAAAATACAAAAATATGCTCAAGGAGGGAGTGGCTGCCACCTTTCTCCCTTGACTACGCGGCTGCCTGATGTGACTTTCAATTTAAAACGGACCAAAATGAAGAAAGATAAGGGACTTTAGTAAATTCAGTATTTGCAAAGGAAAGTATAAGATGCAACTTAATAATCATTAAGATGTGGAAATGGATTAAGTGATTGACTAAGTAGTTTTTTTTTCGGTACGAGTTCTGTAAAAGTGCCGTGAAACAATACAGCCCAACTTAAGAATAGGTCTTCATCATGATAGTAAAAACCAACAACACAAAACATTTTCCATTTCCAGATACGCAATTCCATTTTGAACGACAATCATATTACCTTTGAAAGTGTTAGAGGATTTGGTAACTATAGTAACCGCCAAGACATGCAGGTTGACAACAGGAGGCTTATTGGTTACAGGTCTTTAGGGATACAATTAGCAACTTATGCATCAAGAACTATATACGAAACATTTCTTTCATTTTGGAGATAAGGTTTGTTAAATGGTAAACCACAGAACAGCTCTCTACCGAGTAATTCATTAAGCAGGACTTTACTGTCTCACGTATATTTAAAGTTTTGCAGACGTTTATTTACTTTACCCTTCCTGCCACATGACAATATGACGGTTGTCTCATCCAAGGTTAACCTTCAGTTTTCCTGGTAGATCTTTTTTCCAAAAGGAAACCGAATTTACCCAATTTGCTGAGTTGGCTGGTCACAGACAGCACAGTTTTAATTTTTAAGTCGTAGACTTACACCCTTCAAGCAACTGTCCTTCAATTTTCTACTTTATATTCATGTGCACATTGCTTGTTACTTTGTCATGACTTCGAAAACATTTCACTCTATTTAATTGCCAGAGCCTAACTACCAGCAGAAGCTTAACTAGAGAGAAGGAGGGGGAGACTGGAACCTTAGTCAAAAGTCTTTCTCTTCCCGGTTGCTTCCAACGATTATATTTATAGCATACCAATCGTGCACGAAAATTACGCTCTTAATTTACCTTAAACAAGCAGAAAGCAGTATTTTATCAATGTTTATTATTATGTTAACCGGGCAGATATTTTACAAAATGTTCATCAATAGGCCTATTGGACGATTAAACCGTCTCTTGTAATCACGTAGAGACTGTAGTGCGCAAACCGCACTTCCTGCCAAATTCGTGTTAATCATACAGTGTACAAGTACATGTAGGCACAATGTGTACAAACGGTATTTGAGTATGCATGCTGTTAAGGATACAATTGTGTATACGACGGATGCGTATCCAGACTAGTACAATTATAATTAAATTTGCTTGTATATGAAAAAACGAATATGTAACCAAAATGTCTAGTGACTCGACTGACCACAGGGAGCATCTCAACTTACACCCTCTGCTTTCGTGATATACAAGTAAAATAGGAAAGAAAATTTCGGCGAATGACGAAACCCACATAAATCCGATTTATGGTCATTTAAGAGCCCCACCCCAAGAAAAATAATTACCTTTTCACCCAGAATACATTCATTGCACTAGAAGTGCAATGAATATCGCATCAATTCATGTGCAGGTATAGTTTTACGTCTGTCTGTGAACGCCCTTCTTATGGAGAAAGGAAAATATAAAACGAGATCAAGGACTTTATATCTACTTACATACACATTCTGGAGTATCAGGTGATTTCCAGTTTCCAAGCTCACAAAACGTAAAGACTGTGCCATTGACAACGTGACTAGTGGGACAAGAGTAACGTATCTCCAAGCCACTTTCATATGTAGTCAAGTTAGGGCTGACAATAATTGATGGGTCGTTTTGAGTGAGTGGAGTGCAAGGCAATGCTGTAAGGGAAGATAGTTTTTGTTTATACAAAACAGTGACACAGGAGACTAAACTGCCCATATCCAGATATGTGGGCAAGAGGAGAGCATAATGTTTACCCTCCTGTTGTCAAAACTCTAATAGGGTTCTAATTAAATGTACGGTTCATTCAGTAGCACTCTGGACTCGGTTCAGGCAATATTTGCATACCTTCCAATCAAATCAAATTAAAGAGCGCGTTACATTTATGTGATAGTTCCACTCACAAGGTTATGAGATTAATGTATTACATGAATACAAACCAACCCATACTAAAAAGTATTTAAGTGCTCAGTGTTGTATACAAGTGCCCAGTCTTTAAGGTGCCCAGTGTTGTATACACCACAAACGTTGCCTTGCTATAGGCCTTGCGATAAACATAACGGTTACACTAGAGTATGAATTTATGCAAACGATGACATACTTTTGAGTATTATCTTTCAAGTTATCTTGTTCTACAATTCTTACCATCACAACTAGGCTCATTTTGAGTATACCATACACCATACAGACATATTGAAGTAGAACCTCCCTGTAGTCCATAACCGCTTGGACACCAAAAATGTATTTGTGTTCCATTGGTGTACTCCGATTGATTTGGACTAACAAATAGTAATTCATCAGTGAGGCTTGGGATGTCGCAAGGTGAAGCTATGAAAAATGCGGAGTTGAAAAATCTTACAGTTCAGAGACAATATACTATCACTATGTTATTTTAGCTTTACATACAGAGTAGCGGTCATGGGCAAGGACTATTTGATACATTTACTTTGCAAAAGGCTTAAAGTCTGCAAACACATGGATGCACAGAGAATTGTATGGTAACATAGAAGCACTACGTTTGGGAATATGAAAAATGTAGAGAGCTTATATTAAAATGAGTATGTAGGATGTTCACTATCAACACCTTGGCAAGTGGGTTCCTGGGTGAAGTCCCATACTCCATAAAGGCACAAACTTTCGACATCCCCTTGTAAGTCATACCCAGTTGGACATGAAAACTTGACATCTGTTCCGTTTTCATATTCTGATCCAGGACTATCCGGAAATACCAGTACAACTGAATTGGTGGAGACTGGTCTACCACAAGAAGAAGCTGGGCAAACATAAAGATAGGGCAAAGATATTGTTATCTTCATTTATGTGATGAACTATACAAGTCATTTGACGGATGGCACTTATGTCCTTAAAAATGAAGAAACTTGGACATAGTATAATAGTTCACATGGTATTGATAGATGCTTCTAATACATGTGTCAACTTCAAGTATTATTTTAGGGTGTATTTCAAAGTGGTCCATCATAATTGTTAGACACTCAAAGGATCTAATCTGGGAAAACTTTTTCCCTGGACAAAGTATGTCACCTGACATAAAGTAATTTATCTTCCCCACTGGTAAGGTGCAGGGTATTTATTTATTTATAGTCTGGTGTCGGACATACAGAAAGTCAATAATCAAATACTCAAGAAATCATCTCATATATGTTGAACGGGTGAGCCCTAGGGTATAAAATACGTGTACGAGCTTAGTTGATAGACGCAGTAAAAGGAACACACATTAAGAAACGCAATTATTTCCTTGCTGAAACTGAAAAAGTACATTCAAATGTCTGGCCTATCTCCGTATGACGAAACGGTAAAATACAAAGTTTTAATAGTTGGAAAGTGTATCGGATACATATGTGGATGTTGCAACATTTCAGGCCTTTGGCTGCAGATGACAGTACATAACACATAAAGTAAAATGCTCATCAAAACAACTACATGCAATACCCATAAGGTAACATTAAAGAAAACTCACGTAAAACTATGCCCCGTTTTTCTGATTCGAAATGTGGTTTGCTTAAAACTGCAATGTTGTACAGAATTGTCGTTATTCACTTAACAAGTAGGTGAATGTTGGTGCATAAAATATTTTTCGAGGTAAAAAGCTAGTATCCGCTCTTACTGATAAAGATGATAGAAGGATTCAATGCCGATGAGTTTTGAGATTCATTAATTTAATCATGAATGATGCATTTTGGAAATACGGTATTAGAAGTATAAATACTTTGTTGGAGTACATGCAGGATATAACAGTATTATATCTTGATAATAGGAGCAATAAAAGCTTCCTTCTGATCCTTTTTCCAGTCCTTTATGCAGGATTAACAAGAGTTTTTATCAACTTATTAAATTTAAATTACTGATGTATACTATAATACAGCGATATTGAACATCTGGACATTCAAGGTAGAGAACGAATTCTTTTAAGCGAAACGAAAACACAAGTCCCGTTTAGCAACTTTTGCAGATTTGGTGTTAACATCACTAGTTCATCGAAGATAGTTGGCATGTCACAAAATGCAGCTTTTAACAGAGAAAATGACCAAATATCACGGTAATGAATTGTAAGTATCGTCGTAGAATAAACATTTTGGAATGCTATAGTTATTCTTAATTGCTAAGAGGTGGAATTAGTTTTTATCCCCGCCGATCATTTTTTCTTATCAATAAAAGGCTTGGAAAGGAGGTGGAAAAGGAGGTGTTAGCCAAATACAACTATGCAAATGCATTGTCCATCCAAGCTTTTCGGAACAAATGGCAATAGTTGAAAACTTCTTTTGCTATTGCTTACAATGAAGACAACTATCATCGAAATCTATCCAGGTCCTACTGTATAGCTTTAAAAGATACTTTTATGTCATTCAGAATTTGAAACTTTGTAAAGCACAGAACAGTGAAAATTGTTACAATTTTCACACAAAGAGATCGAAATTTTCAAGACAGCATTGTTTTCCACGGAGTAATTTTTTAACGCGAGAGACGCTAACACAAGCTGTATGGAGTTAAGTAGCATGCAATGTGATATGCAAAGTTGTTCGAGGATGTGTAGCCGCAAATGGAATTGAAGTCAACTGTGAAATGATCCAAGGTCAAATGTAAATTGGACTTTAAGTGAGTGTCATTTAGCACTAGGGATGTAAGCGAGGTAGCTTCATGGTTGAGCATTTCTTGGCGACACTGAAAAATAACTAATATTTTCATATGACTTCATGGTGCTGAAAATCGATATATGTTTCTGTTATCGTATTGAAGGCAATGCATGCTAACGGTGAGACATGCAATATCTTGGCGATTTTATGTACTTTAAACATACCAAGACACGATGGTATCTCAGGGGACCATGACTGATCGTAGCAAGTTGACACTGGATTTCCAATTATTATTCCATCACAACTGAAATAAGCTACATCACCAGAGTGTACTGATCTCGACATTAATTTTTCATCCTTAACAGTGACCTCAACTTCATTTTCTAGATAATCCAGCGAGCATGACCCTGTAATGACAGATGATTAATATTACTTGCAAAATATTGCTTACACCATAAATGAGTCAGTATGAGGATGTCCATATTATTTAACAAGGTCGAAAATTGAATATTTGGAGAAAAAAGAAGTCAAATAACTTAATGGGCCTTCAAGTTGTTCAGTTCGGGATAGCCGGGAAACTGATGGAAGTTTCATTTTTAATTTTTTCAGTTTTATAGCAATTTTATAGCTTAATTATATCCTGCAGGGAAAATCTTCGTTGCAAAGGGAGAAACATTTGATTATATGAAACCAATGATATGATGCCAAATTAAAATGAAAGGAAAACCAGCACGTAAAAGTTTTTGTGTAATAGACTAATTGGAACCACGGCTCATAAACGATTGAAACAACTGAAAATCCGAATAAGTAACACATAATTATTGAGTATACTGAAATGTTTTTTGAGCAAAATACTGAACCTCTGCATGACGTAATGGTCGTGTCTCTATGCCAGCTACCCTCAGGATTGCAGAAAACTCTACGAGGACCAACAAGTTGGTAGCCAGTTGGGCATACAAGATTTACAACGTCGTATAGGTTGTAGATAAAACGATCCGGAGATATGGTGATTAGTATATCCCTGGTACCAGGTGGATTACATTCTGTACGGGTGTGAAGAAACGTTTTACAAAGTTTGGGAAGAATTCAGTACTTATATACATAAATCTGACACTGGATCTTCTCGCAAGGAGATTGGCGGCACTTAGGGGTGGTCCAAAATACATAACAATGGATTCCGTGGGTTGGTATATAAATATAAGTAAATAAGCATATATCATATGCACCCATAATATCATGCGTGAGAGCATGGAGCTACCACCTCAGAGGTGGTTGCTCCATGGTGAGAGTCTCTTCAATGCCAACATAATACAAGAACATTGTCTTATATTTCGAGGTCCTACCTCTTCCTCGGGGACTTGGGTAATGGAGCATATTGATCATACACTCTTCAACGTAAACCAATTCAAAATGCCTAAATGTTTTTTTCAGGCCCTGTGTATGGCTATTGATATATAGGATTAGCATAGTCTCCTCAGCTTTTGCTTTTCGTCATCCCTGAAGTTGCCTTTCCAAATGTAGAGTTTGAGATTATGTATCCGGGAGAGGAGAAGTGTTCGGCAAGAAAAAATTGCGGAAAGTCCCTCATATATATATATATATATATATATATATATATATATATATATATATGCATATTAGAATTCATAGAATATTTGCTACTCTTTTTGTTACGTGGAGTAACCACTCGTCAGGCGATTCAAAACACGACTGACAACAGTACGAATATTCCGCATTTCTGACAAAATAAATGTGCATTTCGAAAGAGTTTGAAAATATCTTTGTAAACATATTAAGAGAGGATTTGTCAGAATGCCTACAGGTGGAAAGTAAGTTAGACCGGGAACTTAGCGTAGCTAAGTGACGCCTACATGTAATAATTAAAATTCTTTTCCCACAGGCACAAAGTACACCTTTTAGTTGTAAGATTATAAACACTGGCCCCATTTCAAAAGTTTTCGAATGAATGTTCCAGACTAGCAAGAAGAACATATAGGCCTACTTTTCCTTCAGAATTCTCATCAGATAAGGCCTACAAGCAAGAAACAGTCCTGCAAAATTCAGCTTCTACTGTGCATACCACATACTTTACAGGCCCTCAATCATATGTTGAGAGGCTATGTTGAATATGTTTCCCTCAATAAGGAAAACTTTTTGTTCAGTTCGTGTCGTAACTCCAGTAAGGTACATACTTTATTAAAACGTAGGGATAAACTTTCAAACCAATTCTGATCGGAGGGCGCGTTTCCGGGATTCTAGTAATTTCTTTTATCAAGTTTAAATAAACATGGTCCAGTCCGAATCGTTTTTATCCAAAGCTGATCAAATTGTTGATGCGGGTTCCACGTCGGGATTCCTCTGATCCTGACACTTTTAAGTGCGCAGCCCTTGTTAGACAACCTCCCGATTTTAGCATCAGCCTATAGTGTCACGCTGAAACGACTGAAATTATTCTCATGAGACCTACCTGCGATACATCCGATGAAAGTTGTAAAGTTAAGGATTTGAACAGTCCACAAACAATTGATAGCATTAAAACATCTCATTTCTAACGTCATTTTACATGACTATTTCCGTACAAACCGTTCGTAAGGAGGTCGTTTGTCCAGGAATTTTGTAAACGTAACGGCTGTCACCTCCTATACAATACGTAACTCAGTAAAAGGGAATGCTTAATCAAAGCCATACAAATTGCTATTGGCCTTAACCGAGTGCTATTCTATTAGCCTTTTAAAAGGGTCAAAGGCCGAGTTGAAGTTCAGAGCAAATAGTTACATTTTTGAAGAATCGTATACTTTATTAACCAAAAGCTCAATTAAAATATTTGCCTAGATTTTATTGCAGTCACAAAATTTGGATGTTTTTATTGTAAGTATAGTAAGTTTCTACAGTAGTATACGTTATGTATTAGAAATTCTGTTAAAGGTACGGAAAAATGTACTCACTTGTAAAAAGTTACTAGGCAGAATCAATTATGGTTAGGAAAATTCCTTTCTGAATGTGAATGGAATAGACTTTAGACAAGAGTAAACATACATATTAAAGCAATAGGCAGACAGATGCAAACCCTTAAACTGCAATTTAACTCAATGGTCATCATGGGAAGGATTTTGTGTCTGAAAGTGGGGAGGGGAAACTAGGGAGGAATACCAAGTGGCGCCAAAGGCGCCACGGGAGCACCAAGCTCTCCTTTAAAGTTGTGGTTTCAGGGCCTTCTCTCGGGCCCCTAGTGGGGTACAGGGGTAACGCCTTGGAAGCCTCAAGGTATTAAGAGAATTCAAACCAAGTTAAAACTCCTCATCGAATGTGCACTAAAAAGATCAGAAAAATCACATTTTGTCCATTCTAGTAATAGCCTCATTCAGATTAACTGGTCATTTTATAATGAAGGGGGTTTGGCTTGCGCGTAGTTACTACGATGATAAAAGAGTTTGTACAAATATGGAACACGTAACACGTTCTAGAGGAAGGAATCAGGAAACTGTATCGCAAACTGGTGCGCACGAAGCGCACCAAAGAAAACATCATGTAAATTTAGTCTATTGTTGCCTTTTTATTTTTTGATGCAATATCATCCATTACATTAAAAGACTTCTACTTTTCCCTGGTGGGTCCCTGGTGGGTCCCTGGTGGGTCCCTGGTGGGTCCCTGGTGGGTCCCTGGTGGGTCCCTGGTGAGTCCCTGGTGGGTCCCTGGTGGGTCCATGGTGGGTCCCTGGACCCACCAGGGACGCTACAGTTAACCCTTAGGGCCTTCGCCTACAAGAGAGCACCCTGCGTCACTTCGACACCTCCAGAGGCTTTCAGTCCTCCATTTTGCTTTGCCCCCAGACGGGCAAACCAAAATGGAGGACTGAAAGCCTCTTTAACCTCCGCCACTGTATTAGTTGACATTCTGGCATTACAATGATATGTGAAATTGTTTTCCTTCATTTTACATCGCAAAATAAAACAATATATTAAAAATGCCCTCATAGTTTCTAAACAAAATGTTGGTAAAATTTCACCAACAGTGGGCACGTGAGTGAAAATACTAAAATTGGGTATTATTGTCAAATAATGTTTGATTGGTTGGTCTATCGAGAGATCAGTTAATCAATTAGGAGGTCACCAGCTTCTCGGTAAATCCATAAATCAACACTTATTGGGCAACTTTACCCAATTTCAGTTTTATCACATACGTGCCTCCATACAAAAGACGAGCAACCATAATGTTTTTCAGGCAGTCATCATCCATGCTGGACGTTTATTCAGGACATGGAAGTATTGAACTTCCGCAGGGGCTTCTCAAACCAAGGGCAGTTTTGTGCCTGTTTGCTGAGTTTAGTTACTAGTTCCAACCAATATCACTTTTTCAACTGATTATTGAGTCTCTGCAAAACTGTTCATTCCGAGCTCAAAATGCGTATATCACGGATAATTTACACTCGCATTTAACATTTGCTGCTGAGTTGACTCGGGAAGTGTGTCATCCGTTTCCCTCAGTGGTATAGCCTCCCAGAGATTTGCTTTACTGTACTAGTGCATACCAAGTACCTCTGGCTAGGTGGCTAGCTGGTTCTAGTGATCGTTTCCTTTCAAGTCCATCTGGAAAGTAATTTATAACATCTCATTTTTAAACGCTGGGTGCGGGTTGTATTTGCTGAGTCTTTCCGTTTCACATTGACGATACACTATATACTAAGTTATGGCATAGCACACTGGTAATTGTTTAGTCCAGGCAGTATAAAAATCCACTATTAAGTCAGACTGCAGTGAAGTCGATGCTGGTAGCTTGTGATCATTTAAGATCACCTGGTAAAACGTAGGCTTGTGCTATAACTGGAACCGTAGCGCGAAGGAAACCAGCATATGGTAGTTTGTATCTAAGGTCATATTTTCTATCGTCTATATACACTTTAAGAGCCTGCAAAATTATAATAATCGGCTATGTTGTAAGACTTCGCATTTTTAATTCTATGGTTGAAAAGTCACAATACCTTTTCAAAAATGAACAGGGTCCGTTCCTAAGACATAAATCAGAGTGATGTGATAAAGAACATTGTGATTATAATCAGGTATTTTTGTTAACATCACTATTCATCACTATTTCTTTCAGAGATTTGTCTGGAAATCATACCCAGGTCATCAATGACAACAAATTTTTGGAAAATACAAACTTGAGAGAGTCGTAAGTCTAAATGCAAACTTCTAAGTTTTACATTTGCGAAGAAATTATGGACGATTTAATAAAAATCTGTATTTCTTCTTTGTAATCAGAAGTCTAACTTTGTATAGAATATCCTTAGAACCTCAACAGTGGTCGTACTTTTAATATATTCATGCATCAGGTAGTAAGTAGATCTGGACAGCAAGCATTTCAAAATCAAAAATGCAGAAAGTTATGGAGGACCAGTCTGAACTAAAATTATTTTGCGTTCATCCATTAAGACGTACCTTCCTCTACCTGGACTAATCTACCTTAATAAAGTATAGTTTTTCAAGTTACCATAACTGGCACGTTTCTATACGTCTTGACTGCTTCAATTCACAAAAAGTATGTCTTTCCATTTGAAAGCGAATACCGACCTTCCTCGAAATGAAAACTGAAATTAACAGTAAAAACGTGTTAAAATACAAACCGTTAGGCCAGCCATTACCAGGATTTGAACACATAACCACTTAAACTTCAAAAATGGTTTACGACTGTCCCGTTTTCTAAGGTTACTTTCCCTACTTTTTCATTGCATTACCTGTAATCAGGAATGATAAATTCTTGACGAGTCTCGAAATAACTTGTCAGTGTATATGCACCTTTCCGTTTATGTCTTTTATTTAAAGTATGCATTTTACCTAGTCAGTTAGCCTAGGGATCTTAGTTGTATTTGTAATTGTTTCTAGCTACGAGATGCAAATTTCATATGTGCGAAAATACTTTTTTATTTACATGAGGAATCTGTGGGGACATCTACTTACTGACATTAGAGACACGCCCTTCAAACTGATCGTTAACCTTGAAATTCTGTATTTCAGGTTGGAAAAGATTATGAGCCAGCTGAATTATACATGAAACGAATCTATAATTATGTGTACCGTGTTAACTATCTCCAAAAAATGAAATGCGTCACTCATATTTGAATTCAGAAATAAAGTTTGTTGAAAATGGTATCTCTTTAATGGATAAATTTTATCCAACACTATTGAAATTGTTTTCGAGGCCATTAGCCAGCCGTTGTTCAATTTGTTGCCAACATGTAACATCTTTTCATTTTATCATTATGATCCACTGCTATGTAATCTGAAAAAGTTTGACGTTAGCTTATAGACCTTTCTCACGGAGCGTCATATTTACGTACCCAAGTTGGAGGTACACTTGAACAGCTTGTGTGCATCTTGTACACTACATTCACATGCGCTTTTAATAGCTCGCATATGCGGCAAACCGCGCGCTCAATTTTTTTTCCCACGAGGTTATGGGCAAATGACGTCAATGAACCAATCAACTTCTTGGAAATTGGCCACGCCCCGGACTCCCGAAATGACAATTTCTCTACATTTTTTGGTAATTCTGACGCCGGATTATGAAAGAACATGTCAAATATCTCTAGAGGGTGTAACCCAAACCTAAATTTTAACCCGAACCACTATTTTGAAACAATTTTCAAAATTCATGAAATTCGGATTTGCCCATAACCTCGTGGGAAGAAATTAAGCTACCCGCGCACTAGTAATATCACCTCCTGACTTCAAGTGATTGGTCACTCTGTGTAAGCTTGTATATCCACGCCGCCATTATTCTCTTAACATAGTATGATTTTAAGTTTTCAATAGAAGCGTGGTGTGCGTAAAGTGAGGCTGTATGCAAGTATCGAGAATTTTAAAAATTTCTTGCTTGTCCTGCAAGGTCTATTGAAGCAACCAACATACATTCAAGAAAAAAAAAGATTGCAGGACTTGTTAATCTTAAGACACTAAGTAAAAACGTAAAAACGAAATCATTTCCAGAACCGCGTGTTTGGTCTAACGGTAGAGCATCCGTCTCTCACGCGGGAGGCCAGGGTTCGATTCCCAGGTCGAGTCATACCAAAGACTTTAAAAATGGAACCTTCTGCCGTTGTGCGTGATGCTCCGCATAAGCCAGTGAGCCACAACTGGAAAAAAAAGGCCGTGGCCGGCTCGACTTGAACCAATTGGTTGGAAACCAATCTAACTGATTTACTTCACTTCCAGAACAGGAGTACAGTGCAGACTTTTTTTATGTTTTAGTGTTGATATTTGCAAATTCGCTTTACGCCACCAGTAACTTCACAAAAAGTATTGCACGTCTACACTAAGAGTACTACTACGTGATCTAGGCTTAGCCTTAGCCTTATACGTCGTAAATTCTTGTAGACTTTTAAGTGTTTTAGCAGTCCGGGAGATTCTCCCTTTTGGGAGAAAACCAAAATTCTCCCGAACGGGGGAAAACTTATGCAAGACATTGTATAGGCTTGCCAGCCTAACAAAAATAAGGTTAAGCAAGAATGAAAACCACTCCAAGTCTCAAAAACGGCGTGGTGAACCACCGATTAGGACGTGGCTTTTTTGTAGCTATGACAAAAAACCTTCCGAATATACATTTAATTCCTTTACATTTGACCGAAAATTTTTGCAAGGGGGTTCCAAAACCCATTCGCCTTTGGCAATGTACACAAAAACGCGTGGGACTGTGGGTAAAATAGACAAAATGGCTGCGCCCATGACCAATTTTTCTCCCGATTGGGAGAAAAGTAGATGCTCTCGAGTGAGGGAATCTCCCGAACTGTTTAGTCATCCCTGCAAACTAGTACTCCCTTCGGCACGATATGGAGGTCAACATTTCATTTTAATTTTTTGTAGAGATTAGATCCCGAATAAGTCCGATTTGAATGTTGCAATTCACAGTAATTCCTTGCATAGGCAACTCGTTAAGGCCACCCCTCTTCAAAAACCAAAAACACACATAAGCAACTAAAATTCGTCTTCTACCTTCATTAATATATATTCTCCTAACTTTGGAGCAAAGCATTCCTTCTATTTCACAAATGTTACATATTTTAATCGGGGCACTCGACAACCGGTAATAGTGCGAGGAATCCATACCCGAAGAAATTTTGCCTGCCACCCCCATCCAAATTTCTTAGAACGGCTAGTGATTTTTGCATTCTTCTTTACACAATGCATTTTTTTAGTCATCTTGAACCAACTTAAATACTATTTAACTTTCTTTTCTCATATGGTTTTGTGAAAGGGTTATCTCTGTTACATGTATACATGTTACGTTTTAGCAAGTCAACGCTGGCAGACTTGTCGTTGCGTACTACTTATGTTGCAACTTTGAGGGAACAATCATTTCCAACATAATTGTATTATACAATCCACCGCACATTATACCACCGTCTACGTTGCAACTAGGTTAGGACCATCGTGATCTAGTTTTAAATGATCGTTACAATTTCAATCTGTCTGACAGACCCCACCGACTATAGGCTAAGCCAATGTTAGCAATCATAGATGGGGTTTACGCCTATGATTTCTCCCCCACTTTCTCCCAGAGCTTAGGAGATAATGAAAATAATAAAAAATATAAAGAAAGCAAGAACAGAGAAATAAGAGAATATTCAATGGCCTATGATGATTTAATTTTTCAATGTTAAATGAAGGAAAATATATAAAATACCATCAAAATTCAAGGAGGATTTTTCTCTGTGGGCTTCGCGCGCACCCCAGAGAAAGCTAGCTAATACAACTGTCTGGCACCCAAAATTTCCTTCAAAGCACGCGCTATAGTATTGTGACTTGAAGCTCTGTGTAGGGACGCCACAGTTCAAGAAACGTCGACTCTGAGGCGATCCCAGATAGGGAGGGATGCTGGGGCCTAGACAGCGCATACACGTTCTTCATTAAAAAACAAGTCCAATTCGTGGCTTCACATTGTTTATTGACAGAAGATGCGGTTTACTGAAATGAAAGAAAATAAACATTTAATAAAGCTTCTGTAATGCAATACAAACGATATTTACACGTTCTGACTGAGACATGCAAAAATAAATGTTTTATACTTTCTTAAAATTATAATAACTCACCGACTGTGTCGGGACCACCAGCATGACAACCTGGATTGCTAAGGCATCCGGCCTGCACAAGCACCATCGAGATTGTGCCGTATACAATACATAGCATAACGTGGCTAACTGCCCAATCCACTTACAATGAGCTTAGAATTCCAGAACTTCTTTGTTACTCAAGTAATTCAAATGAGATGCATAATACACAAATTAACTTAAAAGTGACACCATAACACTCTGAAATAAGGGTTACTGAAAGTATTAAATGTATGTCACTAAATGAACCACGATCCTTGCAAACAAAAATCTTTAACCCTACCTATGTATATAGTGAGTCGAAATTCTCGATAAATTTTTCGGCGTGCTTTGCATGAGTCTAAATCAATTTATCTCATTAGCACTGTCGTACTGCAGCTGTGCGTAGGAAACTTTGGTGGAAATGCCTCCTTATTAATTCTGGTAGGGCAGTTTCAGTTTCCAGACCCTCGCTACACCTCTCGCGGTTCACTTTCCCCATCCAAGTGTCACCAGTCTCAGCATATTGACTGACCGTTACTTTCTTAAATTTGCGATCATCATAAGAAAAATGTTTCATTAGCATTTTAAATTACACCTGGGGAAGAAGGATTGTCTCAAGAAATGGTCTAGAAAGACCGCAAAAGCTGTCAAATATAAGAAAAATTACTCGGGGAGAACAATGAAAATTACTTCCCTGGCACTTTAACTGCCGATGCCCTTGGCCATGTCCATTTTAAACTACCCATAAAACATTTCACTGATCCTTTAAAGTAGCCTATAATTATGTCCTATAACCTTCAAAATAGACACTTGGCACTATTTTCACAATATTAACAAAGTTCAGGTTCCTATATCCTGCTCTAGAGCAGGTACCTGGGAAAAGAAGGATATTTTTATGTAATGAACAGTAATGCATTTGAAACTAAGGAAAAAATAGGCTACAAATAAATGCCTCAACAGCTGTCTCAACGCCGTTTTCTTCGGCGAGCTTCGCACCTACCCAGATTCGGGGTTACCCCTCCTTTCTCAAGCCCTCCGCATAATCAATCAATCAAGGCCGACTGTTAGTCATACGTATTGAGAATATAATTGAAAACAGTCAAATTGTGATTTCTGTAGTCCGTTGAGTGCCCACGTTATGTCATTTGAAGTTGGAGCTAAAATGCGTCATTTTAATGCCTACAATTTCTTGAATACCCCAGAGCTTCCGGGGGTCGACTATCACGTATAGTGTGCGGCAGGCCCCATTTTTTTCCACGAGGTTATGGGCAAATTTGGTTTTCAAAATTTTTCAAATTTGTTTTAAAATCATTGGTTGGGGTTACTGTAAGGGTTAGGGTTACGTGGATGGAGGTTATTTGGCCTGTTCTTTCTTAATCCGGTGTCAGAATTACAAGAAAAGGGTCAAAAAGCTGTCATTTTGGAATTAGAGGTGTGGCCTATTTCCGAAAAGCTGATTGGTCCATTGGCACGATTTGCCCATAACCTCGTGGGAAAAAAATTGCGCGTGCGGCAGGCCTGTAGCGGCATTTTTGTTTTGAAAGGACGCCCGCATTTTATGTCTAAGCGCAGGAGAGGCGAGCCACAGGCGTTCAAAAGTACATATACTACACACACTATATAATGTATAATAAGACAAGGTAGGTCATTTCTCACAATATGTAATGACAAGGAGTAGGCCCAGTCGCACTTCACTGCTAGTGTTTCCACACTCTAAATCGTTTTTCCTGACATGGCCGATTTTCACGTAATTTTAGATTGCATTTCAGGAAAAATACATTTAGAGTGTGGAAGCACTGGCAGTGAAGTGCGACTGGGCCATACAGTAGGATGTAAGAACTAGAATGCGCACTCCTAATACCGCGTACGTAAATCCGCTGTGATTGCGTGATGTACATGTAGATCAGAGCATGTGTGTGCAAACTGTATGGCGGCCGAGTCCAGGGGCGGATTTAGGGGGGGGGGGGACCCGGGGGGCCCGGGCCCCCCCTTCCAAAAAATTTTGAAAGTTTTTTTCAACTTCGTAAAACAAAGGACAAGGCCCTATTTCAATGAAATAGGCCTATGAGATGTGTCAGAGTGAAACTCAAACTTGTTCATTATTTTCTACCTCAGAAAATAAGTGTTATGTTAATAACTCTGCTACTGACTTTCAGCTGATAACATTTTGGCTTATATTGGCCTCAGTAACTTTCTCTGGGCATTGCAAGGAGTTACTCATGAGCGCTGTATTAATGGATTACTAACTTCAGTCTATTACCGGCCAGGCCCACAGCATTGGGAGCACTGCTTCTACTTTCAAGGGAATTTCAGAATTCTTTAATATTTAGACGAATATTTTCGACAACATCAGGCATTTAATTATAACTTGCTGCAATATTACCCTGTAGTGTCTTATTTAAGTCTTGTAATTTATTTTAATAAAATGCTTTGTGAATTTAGAGTAAAATTTAAAATTCATTAAATTATGAACATTTTCCAGCGATAAATGATCAGTTCAAAATATGCTAAAAACATCACCATTTTGCACCTAAGCAATCTTAAATTAACATAAATTTCTCAAAGGGGAGGGGACACCCCTCCCCAGAAAAGCATCTTTCACCCAACCAAAAATTAAAATTCACTGAATTATGAACACTTTCCAGCCATATAAGATCAGTTCAAAAAATGCACCACAGACATCACCATTTTGCATCTGAGCAGCCTTAAATTAACAAAAATTTCTCAAAGGGGAGGGGGCACCCCCTCCCCTTAGACCCCTCCCCCAGGACGGCGATTACTCATCACATGCTTTCCCCTATCAAAATACCGTTGCACTGCCCTCCCCGGGGCACCTCCTCTCCTTAGACCCCTCCCCCAGATCGGACTTTTATACAAACCACTATGACCTGGGCCCGCCCTTTTGCCAAATCCTGCATCCGCCACTGGAGTCCCCCCCCCCCCCATGCGATCACAGCTGTTTCGGGGAGTGAGCACTCTAGTTCCTATATCCTACTCTATGGACTGGGCCTACTCCTTGTCATTACATATTGTGAGAAATGACCTACCTTGTCTTATTATTTATATATATATAGTGTGTAGTATATGTACTTTCGAACGCCTGTGAGGCGAGCAAGACGAAAGTTGGAAAGTTTATCTAACGTTTCCAAAGTTACTGTTGTTTCCGACGATTATCAATAGTTGGTAAGTAGCTTGCTCTCAGAATTATCATCCTGGCTATAAATTAAATAATCAAGAATCCACTTGCTCTCGTTAGAGACGAATTGTTTACTACGTCATGCAGCGCAAAGGTCCCACTGAGTTTTTTGTATGTTACTTATGTATTTATTGTCGGCCTCGGCAATATTTAAGTCATAGACACGGTCAATTGTGCTAGCTAGAACCCTTTCTGTTGGCTGTATTGCTCACGAATCGCTATACCATGTGATGTTGTAATCCTTAACTGTTCTGAATTTCATATTCATGTGCCCTAATGTATTGTAGTTCTTAAGTGAGATACAACGAAAGTTACGTAGTGTCACGGTCTGAGGCTGTGTATAGGCATGCTATCCTATCGCTACAGGTTCAATTATGCAGTTTGGTGGACACGCCCGTGCATATCTTAATGTGAGGGCAGCAGGCAAGAATTGTTTGCTCAATTATTCATGTTGTGTCTAGAAGGTGGTCAGCAGGATTTAAAGAGGTTGATTGCCTGGGTTGAATGTTTTTCTGTATGGGGGAGGTTTCTTTACCTCCACATATGGTTTACATGATTTATACTCAATTATTCTATTTTTTTGTTTGTTTCACCTTTCAGTGAACCGCACCATGATTGTCCTTGTTATTGTTTTCAACAAAGAAGAATAAACGAGGGAAATAGCTCAAAGATTGCGAGTTCACACTTTAATTAATCGTAACTATCGAAGAGGTTACAGGTCTTATGATTGCAGGTAAGCTACTGCTGTTCTCGATTGAAAGCGATGAACAAAATACAAACTCGAAAATGTACGGTTACTTCAAATCTATTTACAACTGTTTTCAAGATCTGGCTGAGCCAGGAGTTTTCCCGGTCTCTACATCTCGAGCCCTGTCTAGCTCTTCTAAACCCTCATTCTAACTTCCTCGATGTAGAAATTACCCCGTCTTTTATAGACTTCGAAATCTCAACCATCGTCACACAAAATAATAAAATAGTTAACGAAAGCAATACTTCAAAGAACATACAGAAAGTTAAACAAAGGTTACAAAAGAAATTCACTGGACCAGCAATTCTAGGGGCTCGAAATAGTTGACCTCCCTGGGACCTCAGCAAAAACAGGAATTACTTTGTCATTCTTTGACAGTCATGAACAATGGCATGGTAATTTAAATGAAAGTAAGAGGAATCATTCTTCAAGTTTAACTTAGGCAAAACTTGACAGGACTTTGACTTATTGCCACTTCACCCCAGGGAGCTTTAAAAACACCTCTTTGCACCTAAAAGCCAAAGTCAGACAAAGTTTGACAGGCAACTAGAAGTGATAATTAATTGTTTCACAGATAAAACATGGACACAATTTGACAGTCACTAAAAAATCGACGTCTAGACCGCAAAAACATACATTGCCAAGTTTTGGCAGTGGTAATAAATTCCTAATCAGGGACCAGTAGCTCTCAGGTTACAAAGAAAAAACATTGAAATTCGTTGACGGAGGTAATAAACGAGCACCCAGGGACTAATGATTGGCCCATGGGCCAACAAAACAGGATACCGTTGGTGTGGTTTATAATAATTCACTCGCTACATCAAAGCTTGAAAAAAAGGAAATTAAGCAGGGTGATATTTTGGACATCTTTTTCTAATACAAAGTATCTATCTTCTCCAGAGTGAGGGCGCTTTAACTAGATGTATGTAAATTTTTAACTTAATTTGTAACACAACAGGATGTTTTAGTCATGCACTAGCCTATAATAAATTTGGAACTGTGATAATAACGATAATAAAGGGAAAAGAGACACGGAAACATAAAAGGTATGTGTTTGTGTGTTCGTGCTTGTGTGGGTAGGAGAAGGGGGTATATAGCAGGCGTGGCTATCAGTGTAAAGCATATTCAGGTTTAAATGCCAAAACAGAGCAGGAGGCGCCGCAAGACCCTGAAACGTTCTTCCACTAACAGCTTAGGGCCCAGGAGCCGGCCTTAGGGACCCTTGATGGAGTCGAAAAGCAACGCCCTGTGGGGTTCAGGGGATTAGCTCAGGAAGCTTTGGATTATTCACAAAATTATAAACCTTAAAATGATGCATGAGGGATTCAGGGTGGAGGGCAGGATGGATGATGATGAAGGTTTCCTGGGGCTTTGGTACAATAATTTCAACCAAATTATCCTACAGGGAGTAAGAACGGGAAAACCAGCATTGAGAATGGGTGCGCGAGAAGCGCGTAGAAAAGAAAACGCATTTTCAAAAGATTTTTGCTTATATGAGTAATAGAAAAGATAAAAAAAAATCTACAAGGAGGCGGCTTCCTCTTTCGCCCCTTCCCCCACCTTATCTATGTGCCTCCCAATATTGTCTCCGAATATTGCCGTATCTTACAGGTTGCATCTAGACAATTTATTTCAAAATCTAGGAAATTTACACAAATTTATGTAATAAAAATTTGCTTCGAAAATTCCGGGAAAAGGGAATCTGCCCTGCCGCCCCCACCCATGCCTGCGACCGTGCTTATAGGGCTACATATTCAGTCAGTGCTTTGAAAGTGTCTTGTATGAAAACTTAATTATATTTTGCCTAGTATGTATACTTAAAATGTCAAGGCTTTCTCTGGCCAATTTTAGCCATAATTACGTTTAGAAAATATTTTGCTTCTTGCCCCGGCCCTTACTAAATTAGTATTGGACAATGTTTTCACAGTTCAAATGCATATATTATTAACTGAATATGGTTGGCAAATATGATGGCTAACATGCTGTTTTGGAGAGATGTGTCTCAGGAACTTATATTCCGAAATTTAGGTTTGTTTCATAGGCCCAAGGTTCATTAATTTCCTCCATCTAATACACTTAGTTCTTTATAACGACCAAAGTCTAGTCTCACAGCTTTCCCAAAACAGGTAAAACTACTCTTTTCATACACGCTGCGCCACTAAACTTCATTTTAATGTAGAAAGATTAATACGGACCCATCAGGGGCCCTAACAATACACTTACCCAGTGGATCACACGGTGGACGTGTCATGTCTCGGCCTGCATGCTTGCAAAATGCTGCATTATACCAGGAAGGTGATATTATCACTTTCTGATTATGCACTCACCTACCTTTTTTCAACAGTCTGCTTAACTGCATGCGTCGCGCGCACACAAAGTTCTCTGTCTTCTACTTGTCATTGTCAGGAGCAGTACCTATTTCTTTCATCCTTTTCAATTGACCACTCAAATCAAACTGGTTCTTTGGATTAAAACCGCATGATAAAAGACTGGTAACTGACTACTGAACGCACGCGCAATGCTATTCCCGACCTAGGAAAGGAAGAGTTGTGCTCTTTTGGTCCCGCTTACAAGGGGAATGTTACCATGAGCATCAGATTCACATTAATATATGAGGTTTACGTATTCATGTACCACAAAGTGTGCGTCTACGTATTCATATGTTACACTTATTCATATATGGTCATAGTTTACATTATATACGGAGGCGTAGACATATACGTTTATCATGGGCGGGGGGGGACGGAATTTTTTTAGGGGGGTCAAACTTTTTTCATAGGAAATACTCCCAGAAAAGAGTTTAGATGCTACCTCACACAGTGTTGACAAAGGCCTATCCAGGAATTTGTCAAGGGGGGCGAAGCCCAGACAGACTTTCCGGGCTCCTCGCCACCATGGGTTGGGGCGGAGCGCAAGAAAATTTTGGCCCAAAATGCTTCCCAGATCATGTAAATGGCACTTCCAAGGCCTACTTACCGCATATAAAAAGGGGAAACACTAGCAATATCGTAAACATAAACTTTAAAAAATATCAAAAATATGCTGTTTTGAGAGTAGAAATTTGCACTGAGTGAACTGTTAAGAAATGCTGACGTTATATTTTCTTCGTTTTCTTTCTTTATTTTTCGTTTTTTCAAGTTTTTGTTTTTCGGGGGGACAAGTGCCCCCTCAAGTTGCCCCCTCCGGACGCCATGACGTTCATGTACATAAATACATTTCGAGTTTTCCGGCTCACTTCCCCACCCCTTCCCACATAGGCCAAAAACAAAAATCCCTGTCATTGGCCTAGGTGCACTTCTGTTCTCTGAAGTCATACGTACGCTCTTTAATTAGCTTATATCTAGTTATTCACTTTTGTAAAGACTGGTTGAAAGCAGTAAGCAGTAGATGCAAAATTTCGTTAAAACCACTTCATATTTGGATTGGTGCCAGATAGTGCTAAATCACAATCACTGGCAAGTCTACTGGAAGAAGTACGACTACGGAGTGCCAAGTGTATCATAAATGTCGAAAAAAAAATTAGCACATCAAAAATAATTTCAGCATATCAAAAAAAAATCTAACATTTTACAAAAAAAATGTAGCATACCCAAAATAAATTCAGCATATCCAAAAAGTATCGAGAGTGTTAAACACATTTCAGCATATCCAAAAACAAATCAGCACGTCCAGTATGTAATGACAAACATGTTTTGTCACGTAGGTTGGATGCTTGTTTCATCCTGTCATTTTTGATACGTGACCGCGAGACTGTAGTGTGCCGAGTGTAACAAAAATTCAGAATAAAAATCAGCATGTCGAAAACAAAATCAGGGTGTCGAAAACTTGCCGATATACCGTATAGGTTAGAATACACTTTCTAACATTGTGTGGTATCTGACAACTGCACTATAGAACATCGCGGTATCGTGTGAGCTAAGCGGGTGTACGACATCGTGTTTACGCGTGTGTACAACACTGTATGTATATAGCCTACGCTTTACTCCTGTACCTACTGGTAGTACTGTGTACTGTACTGTACAGCTAGCTCGACTCTGAAAAAGTATGCCTCTCGTAGCCGGTGACTCCACCATTACACCCAAAAATGTAATTACTCCTTGATCTGTAGGTCGGAATGCTGCGTTATTTGCATCCGGAGAAACTGAGACGCCCCGCATAAATTCGGGTGTTTGGGTTCTGCTTATTGCGAGGTGCAGTGACGATGCCATGACCGTGCACGGAGACAAAGTAGGCCTACCCGGGGCCAACCGCACTGGACGTGCAATGCTCTTGCATGGTACTTTTTACCTCTTTGTAGGAGGGACAAAGCCTGACCCATTCACCACAGGTAAAGTTATTCATCAATTTATTAGACTGTGAATGGTTTGCCAGAATTCTGGACTTTGATTTGCAGGCTTTAAGAGAAAATAAACTGTGGAGTGTGCCACAAGTTTTGCAATACAGGGCTAGGCCTAGGGCTTAAGTATACAGTTCAATGCGGTGTTGTTGGTTGTTTGTACCACAGGCAATCCTAGCGTTATATAGTAAATACTACATATATATAATAATGGAAAGGTAGCGCACTTCACGGCCTTTCGGTTCCAACTTCGCCTAACTGAATTACGATTTTTATGCCTTAATATCCACCTTACCTCTTTTCAATACATACGGATGTTCAAATCGCGTGTTCCAATCACTTGAGTAGTGTCATGATTCATTTGGATCAAAAAATGTCCTCCAAAAAGCAACATTTCTCCGCGAAAATTTGGTTTCCACACTATCACGTTCAGTGAAAAACAGAATCCGGGCCTCCCATTGGATAGTTCCACCCTCGTCATGACGTCATGACAAGGGGCCGTATACCATTCAATGGGAAAGCCGACGACTGAACGCGATAGTGTGGAAAGCAAATTTTCGCGGAGAAATGTTTCTTTTTGGAAGACATTTTTTGATCCAAATGAATCATGACACTACTCAAGTGATTGGAACAAGCGATTTGAACATCCGTATGTATTGAAAAGAGGTAAGGTGGATATTAAGGCATAAAAATTGTAATTCAGTTAGGCGAAGTTGGTACCGAAAGGCCGTGAAGTGCGCTACCTTTCCATTATTATATATATGTAGTATTTACTATATAACGCTAGGATTGCCTGTGGTTTGTACTGTAGGTAGGCTATGTTGGGTTAAAACCTAGCCTACCTTCGCATGAATTAGGAGGGGGGGGGGGAGGGGAGACGAGACCATACTGGAAAGTTCAAGTTTTCACACAGATCTGTGGCTATGGAATGTGCGCCAAACTTTTTAGCGTAGCCTATGGCATGATCGTCATTTTTGGATAAACTTAGCAGTACTGTAATGGCATGGCGCACATTTGACGATGTCATCTGGTATACAGTAGCCTAACGCAGTGACTGGCCTAGGCCTAATACAGTACTAATGTTAACTTAGGCCCACACCCTTAAGCCACGTAGACACATTTGATTTTCCTGCAAAATCTTCTTGGGCCACTTACATCCCTGCAGTATGGCTGAGGGACATGCCAACCCTTGGACTCTTCTGACTGGGATGATTCGGATGATTCCAAACTTGGACCCTTCACACTGGGACATACATTGCACAATCTGTGAGGTACAGGAGATTGCATGATAATTGGCTCTGAAATGTTTTATGTAGAAAAGACAGGATCATTGCAAACAACCCAGCAATCCGATGCCCCGAAGAAGGCTTGGGTTGATGGATGAAAACAAAATTGGCATGCAAAGCAAGTAGAAAATTTGGGAAGTTTTATTGACTCAGAGCATTTAAAAAATGTGGGTTTTTTTACTGTGAAAATTTTGAAAATTCCAGTGGGTTTTACTGAAACAATTTTGAGAAATTTTTGTTTTTATTGGAAGAAATTGACAAGTGCAGGGTTGCTATTGAAGCATCTGCCTTCCATGAGAGCAAATTCCAGTAAATTTTCAGGAAAATTGGTTGCCATCAAGGATTATACTACATACTTTATTGTACCCATCAAGGCTCTCAGACTAAAGTGGAAAATTTCCCGATGGTGAGGCCATGGCCCTGACTATCCCCCACCTGGTGCTGCACCTTCATAACATAACATAACATAACAGGTTAAAGGGCAAAGGAGAGCTAAGGCCCCATAAGATGCCCTGAAGTCCATAGCTACTTAACTAATAAAAACAAACAAACAACCAACACCAAACAAACCCAGTACAATTAGATTCTACCACAGTCATGGAAGAGCTTGTCAATGTTAACCTTAAAGTGGGCATGACATGGCCAAAGTAAGTTTCTCAGTAAATAATCTTTGGGTACAGCTTGAAATGAAACGAATGTTTTCCGTACTAAAGTATGCCCATATATACAGGAATAAGACCATGCGAATTCCATTTATACAGACCAGGCTCAGCCCATCTGAGATCCGATAGCGAAAAAACGTATGTGAGCGCGTCTCAAGACATGACATCATTGGCGGCACGGTCAGTAGCACTACAGTACTAGACAGTTCACCCATCCTTGTATACACCAAGTCATATGCATGCTAACACACATTAGTACATCATTGCAAACACCTGTGCTACGTATGATACTAGAGCAGCCTGTGTGACCAGGGACCAGATTGTGAATGATGCGTGGCTGCGCAGCGACTGCTTAGCATTTGCAATAACACCATCACTGAACACCCACTGAGTACATAGGCACACGTATTACTGTCCATACATGTGCTAAGCAGTTCTGTGCAGCGCTCCGGCTGCGTTTGTGCACAAAAAAAAAAACGAGGCTTATGTAGGGAAGCTAAAACACGCGCAAGCATATATGCATGTGTGCATATTGGCCAGTGATGCATCTCGAAACCCCTAACATGGTCGGCGCTTTGCACTAATGGTTGCGCCGGTATGGTGATGTAAGCCTTTCCATGAAGCAGCTAAGGTAACTTTACATCGGCGTTATATTAGTTCCACATCTAGATATGGGTCCTTATATAGCGCAGTACTTGTGCCACCAATTGCGTCATAAAAGTCAGGTGACCTGTTGTGGCATTTTTCGAAATCGAATTTTTGTATGTGTTTCTTCAAATTCCATTTACGGTAAATTGCGCACGTTCTAACTGTGTGAGAAAAGATATTTATACAGTACTGTATCTAATGTTGCAATACACAAAAGTTATTTTGGCCGTGTCATGCCCACTTTAAAGCAATGCACTGATGTGGAGCTAACTACCCACTCAGGCAGACTATTCCACTCGTTGACAACTCTATGAGAGAAGCTGAATTTCCTAATGTCAAGCCTTGCAAAACACTTTACTAGCTTCTTACAATGGCCTCGAACCCGAGGATTACTTTGAACCTTTAAATAACTACAAGATAACAAAGGATTCCTTTCTGAGAGAAATTTGTAAACCTGGAGCATGCCCCCCTAATCCTTCTTAACTCCAGGGTGGTAAGACCAAGATGTTTAAGTCTAGAATGGTAAGGCAGATTTCTCACCTCGGGTATAAGGCGAGTGGCTCCCCTCTGAACTTGCGCTAAAAGAAACTTGTCCTTTTCATAGAAAGGACTCCAAGCCTGAGCGGCATAGTCTAGATGGGGTCTTACCAACTGCTTATACAAATTTAGTACAATTTCTTTGCTAGAACTATTGAAATTCCTCTTGATCAATCCAAGCACCCTACTGTTTTTGCCCTAGCAGCAGCAGCTGCACACTGTCTAGATGGCTTTAAATCACCTGTAATACTGTAACTACACCCAGATCTTTCTCGAAAGTCAAATCACTCAAAATACTACCATTCATGTTATACCGTAGTCATAGCTGAAATTTTTAGGACCAAAGTGAAGGACTTTGCACTTATCAGCATTAAAAGACATTTGCCAAGTCTGAGACCAAGAAAATAACTCATCTAAGTCTTTTTGCAGCTATGAGGCATCATCCTTATCACTTTTAACCTTCCTAGAGCTTAGTATCATCAGCAAACAAATTCTGGATGTGAGAGAGATATCAATATCATTGATGAAAATTAAGAAAAGAAGTGGGTCAAGAACAGAACCCTGTGGCACTTCACTTGTGACTTCTTTCCTAGAAGACAATTTACTATTAAAAACAACTCTCTGAGATCTACCATGGAGCCAGGAATTTATCCAGTAAGCACAACTGCCCTTGATGCTTAACCTATGCAGTTAAACCAATAGTCTACCTAATGGAACTTTATCAAAGGCTTTTTGAAAGTCAAGGTAAATGACATCAACACTGTGACCAGAATCCAGAGATAAAGAAACATCCTCCAGAAAGCTGAGTAAATTAGTAACACAAGATCTACTCTGTAGGAAACCATGCTGTGACAGATTGAGTAACCCATTATCTAAAAGATATTTAAGCAAACAATCCTTGATTAAAGATTCCATAACTGTGCACACAACACTGGTTAAAGTGACTGGCCTGTAATTGCAAGGCAAGCTCCTATCCCACTTTCTAAAAATTAGAGTGACATTAGCTACCCGCCAATCAGTAGGAACAAAGTTTGAGTCCAAACACTTCTGAAAAAATGCAAAGGGAACCGACAAAATCTCAGAACATTCATGAAGAATGGCAGGATGGATGCCATCTGGCCCAGGGGCCTTACTAGCCTTTAAACTCTTTAATTTCTTACAAACCAGTTCTTCGAGAAAAATTAACATCAGTAATTGAAGAAACAAATCATGTACTAAAACTTTCATGTGTGATAGTGTGGAGCTCTTGCATGGTGCTCAACTTATAATTAACAAGCGCAACAATGTTGCTGAAGCTCAGCTTTTCCTGTTGACCTAAAAGTCTGCAGTCAACATTTTGGTTGGGTCTGTAACTCACGTTGTTCATACGTACGTTAGAAAACAAAGAGATAAATATAAACTAAATGCAGTAAATATGTATTGAACTCCCGAAGTCTCTGAAAGACTAAATCTGGTACACAAAGTTAACTTTATATACTACACAGATGTTTGTATACAAATAATGAATTTCATTGTGCTGCTTTGTAGACCTCATTTGTTTTCCATAATTAGACCCAGATAGTAACTTCCGATAAAGGAATTTTACAAATGGTTAAAGGTCTTAAAAGCGATATTTTGCCCCAAAGATATTCCTTGCACTTGTCCAGGGACAAAAGTTCAAATGCGTGTTGCCACTATGATTTGGAAAAACCAAAACTGCTCAATTGCTCAATATAAAGGGATAATTTCTAAATTAAATTCTTTACGCGCCTAGTTCTGAGTGCTCTTTAGTCCCGTTTTTCCCTACAAAATTATTTTACTGCATAACATTTCTATGATTGGGATCTACCAGGTGTAAATCGTCGATCGCTTTTAGGCAGGTGAATGTGTCGCAACACGGCAGGCCGGAGGGTAACTACAGTTCGTAGAGAGCGTTGGGAAAATATGCACACTTATACTAAGTCTAAGGCTATTGAAATATCATCCCCCATGGCTTCCCCTTAACAACTTGGTGGGGCTTTCGGCAACAGAGAACAAGACTGGGGCGGTTCCTGCAGTGTCGACGCCCATGTGACTGCACCAGGCTGTAGCCTGACAAGGTACTGAATGGGGGCGAAATGGCTTCCAGGGGCTAACAATTTTTTAAAGGGGAATTTTCATCATCCCAGACAGTTCCAATTCTCCCAGCTATGCAAATTCTAGCTCCTCCCATAACTGTATGAAGCTTCTCCTTGTGCAGTAATAAACCTGTTTTATTGCTTAAGGCCATGTCCTGGTGAGCATACACGGCTATAAAATGTAATAAAAGCACTCTCTCTGCCTTGTATGGAATGTGATCTACTCTGCATCTTTCAAATTTTCAAACTTTGATGTCAATCAAAGAGCAGTCACCGACTGAGAGTTTTTATACCCCCACACTAAAAATATGCTTTGGGTGATGACTGTCTGTCCTTAAGGGGGCCAAATGTATACAAATGCCACTATTAAGCCAATGGCGACTTGAAAACTTGCTAGGGGGCGAACAAATTTCAAAGAGGGATTCTCCCCCTTCGCCCGCTTGACTAAAAGCCTGAGCTGCACAATTGCTGCAGGCTCCGAGACTGACATGTGGCACACGCCTTCAAAAAGCATGTTTTCCTTTTCAAACCGAAAATTGTTTTGAAATGTTAGCACAACCGACAAGCTTAAACCATATGAAGCATTGTATTTTCAATCAACGTTCGTGCTATGTTCTTTGTTCAAAAGAAAGGGGTGGGTTCCTCTTTCCTCTTACGACATTTCGTA
Source organism: Holothuria leucospilota (assembly GCA_029531755.1). Taxonomy (NCBI): domain Eukaryota; kingdom Metazoa; phylum Echinodermata; class Holothuroidea; order Aspidochirotida; family Holothuriidae; genus Holothuria; species Holothuria leucospilota. The sequence goes on along the minus strand of CM055976.1, from coordinate 9,825,890 downwards.
GACAATATCACCTTAACTTGAAGTAGTGTACCCCGCGCCAGCATCCCAATTCACGAGTAGCTTCTTTCCTTCATGTGACAATGTAAACTAATTTGCTATTAAGGAAGGATAAGTCATTTGTTTACCTTTCATACTAAATATTTTTTTGTCCAGAAATGTTAAGAAGAATGATTGTGAAGGGGATACAAGAAGATTTGAAAGATTAAGGTTATGTTTACAAGTAACTTGAAACTTGAAGTGACTGGATATATTCTCTTTAAACTTTAAGCCAGACTCCTTAAACCATTCAGACATCAGGCTAAGTTGAATACTTGTTTCCGCCTCAACACAAAAATGTGTAGGCCTAGCTTATACCACTGTTTCGCACAAGGCCACATATTCGCAAGAACTTGCACAACTTTCAAACGTCCGGTATTTCTTTTCGAGTAGGCCTAACCATCCAACCAATTTAGCTAGTCTATTATTAAAACACATGAATGAGATCAGAGCCACATGTTCACGTAACGCCTCCATAGTAGGCTGTATGGTATATTCCTTATTCATGTCATATCCCTAGTTTGGAAAGCAAAGAGCTGAGCAAACATAATCTGACACAGTGGGGTAGCCCACGTACAGTATTCGAAAATGGATACACTGCACTTTGCGTAAACACTTCCACACGATTAAGCATGAGACGTCCTGGTACAATAAAGGGGTAGGCCCTGGGCTCACAAGATCGAAGGTTCACTAGACCCAGTCCAACTTTAAACTTAATCCTATAAATGCTAACCATAGTCCTTGCCCAAAACCTAATCCTCTTCTAGGCTCATCCTTAGCCTATCCTAAACTTTATTCTGTATCTAACCTGAATCCTAACCCTAACTCTGACTCAAAGTAGATTTATGTTCAAGGGGTTCTGTGGTCCAGCAAACCTTTGTTTAATGAACCTTCAGTCAACTGAGTATCCATCTCCTATCCTGTACCTTGGATCAAGTTCCCATGTTCTTTTACACAGTGCACCATTCTCTGTAAGTCCATGAACATAAATAAGGGTGTGACAAATATATGGTCCCTTTACAGAAACCCCTAGATGGGCTTGTTTAAAAAAAACAAAACAAAAAAAAAAACAAAAAATGTAGTGTGTGGCAAATGTACACTTCCTGTTGGGCCAAGTGCACAAATGTTGTATGGGTTACTGGGTTAGTGTCAATTTAGTTTATCAGATCATGGAGCTCCATGGTCAGATGCACTATGAGCTGGCCTTTATTAACCTTTAGAAATTTTGAGCCCTGACATAAATGTACAGTATACGTATATAGCAAATTAAAAATTTTAAGTGTATACTGGTAAGGTATTGGACAAGTTTGTTAAATTCCTTTTTGTGAACAGACTCACACAGAAGCTATACGAATTGTTGAAGGACGTAATATGTGATACAGTAGCTTTGGGGGAGGAGGGGGTGTATAGAGTGTGAGTAGCAGGCTTGTGCATGTTGCCTGACAAGGTACTGCACTGAAGGGGTAGAAGGTGGCAAAATGTTCTGCAGAGGAAGGAGAGAAATGCATTGTTTTGTGTCTAGGTAATATATTATGTAATTTTTGGGGGGTGGGGGTGGGTGGGCCAGGGTGGGGGTTGGGTGGATTTTTAATAATAGATGTTACAACTGACAGACATACTGTAATGAATATCAAGTTGTAGACTTTGCAGGAAAGGTTGTATGAAACCATGTAATTGTCATCTTTTCTAATGAAGTTCTTCTAAAGTGTCCACAAGACTTACAGTACATCAAATAATTTAAATCAGGATGTCTTCATGTATAACACATTCCTCAACGTTACGGTGCCATACTGGGTTTGTGGCTGCAATGAACTGGAATGTCCGTCAAAATGAATACTGTAGTACAGTATACTCTCTTAATTTATCAACAGAGAGAATGGTCAGGCTTTACAGTGGGTTTCTGATATGGGAGCCCCAGTTGTAAGTTATAACTTTAATAAAGTGCACACAATTTACAAGAGCCTGCCTTTCCTACATACAAGTACAATAGTGTAGCTCAGGAACGCATGTTTAATGTTTTCTGTATTTCTCATTTTGTGTTTTGCAGGGGAGTTCAGGTCCATATGTTATGATGACAGCACATGACACTGAGAAATGGTACAGTAGCCTACAGTATTGCAGCAAGCCAAACCAATGATGTACTGGCAGCAGCTTCTCAGTGTGCAAGATTAACTTGTGTTTATCCAGGTCAGTAGTTTATCACAGAATGTGCACAAACATGTCTTGTTGCTGGGCATATGGTATATACTATATGCCATAGAAGTGCAGGGGTGAATCCAGGATTTAAAGGGGGTGGGGCAGGCTGCAGGGCTGGCTAACTTAATGAGGGCAAAGTTAACACCCACACTGAGCGTCCAATGTATGTAGCCTTGGTTGGAAGGTGGTGAGGGGTCCAGGGAAAGCTTGAAGTCTAGACACTTAAATGGTGTTTCTCAGCATATGTCAATCAAAAGAAGCATAAATATTGTACAGCAGCTTTGGGACAGTCCCCAAAAGAAAGTGGTGCAAAAGAAGTGGGAGGTGGAGCCAGAAATCACCCCTCTGGGTCCGCACTGAGTGCTCCCATGAGCATGATGAAGCCCTCTGTTTTCACATTTGAATTACTTGTAACAGTGTCAGTTTATCATGCAATACCATACTAAATATTTGTATGCTTTACTGTTTCTTTTTTGTTTTGAACTTTTCATACAAACTTCAGAGTAATGTTGTGACTGACATGTATTGTGCAATGCTGCCTCAGAATGTTCTGTAACCTGGATAAAATTTATTTCTTCTGCAGGCATTTGTCTGTTTCTGCTTTATACTTACAGTAGGGGTACTGGCCACCAACACCAAAAGCCAGTACTGAGTATGAAGATAACTCCATTTTTACTCTTCCAGCAAAAAAAACCCTGTTACCCTGTACATTGGGGCAAAAAATTAGCAATGTGGAAAGCTCCTTGCAGGGACATTTTGGTATTTGTAGAAAAATATGGGCCTTTGGGGGCAAAATTTGACTTGTTTTGTAACATGAAAACATGTAAAAAGTGTTTAAAATTTGACCTACTTGCTGGAAATAATTTTTTATGTTCAACTTCTTGTGATTCCCACCTTTAAACCAAAATTTCCTGCAAACTGTTTTGGAAGGGGTGAATCACCCCCACCCCACAGCCGCACCAAATTCTGAGACATAGTGCCAAGAACACTTGTTGGGGGATACCAGTATTTGCTTGAGAGATAAGTGCTTATATTTCCAACAGTACATGTCTGCAGATGAGAGTAGTAACTATGCATATTTTTTTCTCTTTCTTTACTCAACCTAGATTGCATAATTTTGTCAAGAGTTTGACTACAAGAGGTCTCAGTGCAGCTTTTTCAGAGACAGCCAAAGCCCCCCTGAAGACTGCACAGTCTGCAGTACTGGAAATGGAGCAGATCAGAGTGTTGCTACTAGTGAACCTGTATTAATTGTGAATGTATATACTGGAAGTGCTTTTTACGTGTACTGGAAGAGTAACATATGTGCCACAATACCAGGCATTGAAAACAAGTGCCACAGGCTCAAAGAAATTTGATCCACATGCCTATGGCATTCAGAGATACTTGTATAAGACTTCAGCTTGCCATTGAAGAGAATACAGGAAATTATGTCTGTGACAGTGTAGGGAAATGGCAAAATGATCACACTGACATGAATTAAACATTTAATAAAGAGCTTCTTGCAATTTACTGCAAAACTGTTTTTTCTCCCCAAGTTTTATTCATATCAATATACATATCAGTGAATTTCCGTGTTTTCTGCCTTCAAGAATCTATAAATACAAAGATGGCCAATTGACAGAAGGCAGTGGTTAATGGGTTTTTACTGTGTTATCTGCAGGGTTTTTTTTTTGTGGGGGGGGGGGGGTGTTGAAACCACCCCCATGGCCCAAGTGAAAAAAGTAATGGCAAAACACACATGATTACTATGACCTTTATTACTTTTGAGGCACAACCATTGCACCATTTTGCATCTAAAAAAAGCTGTTTTTTCTCCAAAGGAGAGGGGGAACCCCCTCCCCTTAGACCTCTCCCCCATGAAACCCCTCCCATGACAAAAACCTGGCTATGTGCCTGGGCCCCACATTGCATTGGTGATAACTCAGTTAATTGCCATATATCAATTTTTTTCAGAGAAACTATTTCACAGTTTTGCTACATGTTCACAGCCTTATGAGAAATGAGAGAAAAAAGATCTACGGTCCGTACTGAAGTAACATGTGTAAAGGTAACTCCATAGTCTGGGGAGAGAAGGTAAAATGCTGCCTCCTCCTTGTCCTTTCCATTGGGAGAAGTTTAAGGTGAACAGTAAGCCTGTGGCGGTAAGTCCAAACCAGAAACCGATTTCTACAGCCGCTACAACCGGTTTTTAAATCAAAACCGTTTTTTTTTAAAAGTACAATGGCCTTGCATATGAACCCTGCACAAGGTTTAGCCATGTACTGGGAATTGTCAAAAGTTTGATTGAAGTTACGGTTGACGGTATACCCATATACATTTGTTTAAAAAGATAGCAGACTTTGTGGCGAAAAAGTGTGAAATGCATGGCAGAGTCAAATTTTGAACGGAAGTTAATCCCCTATCGGTTTAAATGGGTTATTTTTCAGCAACTGGTTTTGCAAAAATGTTGAAACAGAATAAAACCAAACTGGTTTTGTGAACTACCTTAGTGGACAGTACTGTCTGTACAGAAAGTGTTCACACGTGGAAAACTCACACAACTAGTGTACTGTAGCTGCAGTATGATGTAGACCAACTGGCAGAGTTGGAGTGTACCTGTGAACATGTAAAAATAAACAAAGTGTGTATTCTGTATGAATGAAATAGTAACTTTGACCCCCTCCCCTTTGAGAAACTTTTGAATTATTGCATGTCATTAGATGCATTTTGGTGCTATATATTTGTCAACTTTGGAAGTAACTCACTACACGGCGCCTGCACGGTTATCTTCACTTTTCCATTTTTTAATATTATTATTATTTTTGTAATATTCGCTGAAAAGTGGTACGGCAGAGTCTGTACCTGCCATAGCAGTTCCGACGCCTCTGAACTGCATTTTCCCTTAAAGAAGGGTAAAAGAAGGTCAAAATGTAAGAGAGGCACAATTTTCCAAGAACCCATAGAGGGCCAGTACTGAAATTAGTGTTGTAATAGTTTATACTCCCTCTTAAGGCAAATAGCTGCAGATACCACAGACTGTTGCAGAACTTCTTATATTATCTCCCAATTCTGAATGTAAATGAGGGTATAGGTAAGCATGCAGGCCCCTTCCCCCTCTCACTTGGAGAAAAAAGTTGCTAAATGTGGTCCACTGGCAGTAGTACATTTACTGTATGCTCATATTAACTTTCAATATATACTACAGTGACTTTCAGTAAAATAGGTGGTGATCTGGTGACATCCCCCCCCCCCCACACACAGGAGACTCTACCTATCATATATCACACACAAGGGAACTGTTAGGGCAGGGGGTGGTTGTTAAGAATGTGGTAATGTACAAACACGTTCAACATCTGAAATCAAGGAGGAAAACATTCTATGTGCATCTCATGTGTAGAGGCCTCTAAAGAAACAGCTTGTTTCTTTATCAGTCACTTTAGGATGGTTTTCTTGGAGAAGATGATGTTGTGTACACCAGTGACACTATTCCGCTGGATTACCACAGTGTAGAGAAAATTTGCAAAATCAATGTGTCACTTCAGATTTTCTGTAGGAAGATTTTGACTAAGAAGGAAAATAAAATTTCACCCATAAACATTGCCAGTTAGGGAAGTATACTAGAGCATGACAATGAACAAGCATTTTTAATGTATTGAATGAAGCAGTAAATTTAAATCTTGTCAGCCTGTTTGTAAATTGAACATTGTGTGACAGTAATTGTACTATTTTTTTCTTGAGGAGCAGGGGGATGGGGGTGGGTAGGTTGTCTGTTTCAAATGTAGTATCCATCCATTTCTGGCATGGCACAGCAAGGTGGTTTCAAATATTATAGCGTATAGAATTGAGTGCAGTCATGACCGTGTCAGCATTGTTAAACCTAAAACTGTAATAAAACAAAGCCTGGGGTAAAGGCAGTGACCAAAAGCAGCCTAAAGATTCTTTTGTAGTGATATTGAAAATATGATGATTGAACAGTAAACTGCGTTCTGTAATTCATGACAATCACCTTAGTGGGGCAGGGAAGAAGTTTGGTTCTTTGGGAAAAGGAAGGTAAGAAATTAAGTATGGATTGTGCAGAAATACATATTTTCAAGTGAGGCAAGTGATTATAGCAAAAGTTTTTCATGAGAATAACACTAGTAAGTTTGTATATAATACAATTTATGAAGAATAGAAAAATAAAAAATAAAATGAAGTTCTGTTTTTGTCTGAGGTTTTTCTCCATACATTCTAAACCCCTCTCAGCCCTACCTTAAAGCTGTTTATGTGCACCTCCTTATTGACTTGTCAAACCTTAAGGAATTTTTGCCCACCAGTCCCACAAGCAATTTAATAAGTAACGAAAGCATCCATATCCAACAACAAATTCAAACTTACTCTTTGTGCCACAACTTGCGAGTGGCATGTAGGCACCACTCTGTTAACTTGGCATGTGCTACCCCACCCTGTGCTCCCACCTAGGTAAGAAACGAGGTCTGTGACAATATGCTTTTACTGAGGAATGGCACCATGCATACATTTTCCTTGTAGTAAGGTCATAGGGGTTATAATTAATTAGGCTGGGGAAAGGGACACCAAACCCAGCTTGACCAAGCCCCCCCCCCCTCCCCATTGGGGAAGGCTCGACCGTTGTCTGGGAAATTACCCTTTTTTATCAATTGGCATGTAGCAGTACCCAACAGGGGGCAGGGTTTGGTAGATTGAAGGTTTACTAAGTTGAGGGTCACCCCAAGATCCTAAACACTTTACCCCCTAACCATACCAAAGGCTACTTCTTAATTTATTCCTGACCTTATTGGTATCTATAACCCCACTCCAGACCCGAAGTTGATTTTTGTTCAAGCAGAAGATTGGTCTAGCGAACCTGAATTTTAGCGAATCTTTGGTCTAGTGCAGGTACCCCCCCCCCCCTTTCATCTAGTGTACTGCTTTGATTTCGTGAACCACCTTCACACTAATGGGTGTCCCGGCCTGTTGTTTGTGCTTCCAGTTGCTGCCCTCATCCTCGTCTGGAGCGTGTCACCCATCCCCTGTCCGTTGGGCAAATCCTGGCACTATAGTGACCACCACGTTTCACCCATGCTGTGTGAACCACCTCTGTGCGGGAAACGCGTTTCCCGCGGTTTTGGTGTGAACCATAGAAATAAAAGTAAGGGAGTGCATCCATGGAAGTAACTACCTCCGAGGTAGTAGGCCTACTTCCATGGTGCATCCCTGCATGTTTAACCGGTGAAGCCACGAAAATTCTCAGGGCGCTTTCGTTGTTCGGCAATATACCAGGTTGATTGATGTGTCTCCGTACCTACAGTGTGCATTCTGCTGCAGAAGTTATAGCTTATTCTATCCGTTTTTCGAAAGATTAGTAGTTTCCACAACATAACATAACAGGTTAAAGGGCAAAGGAGGGCTTAGGCTCCATAAGATGCCCTGAAGTTCATAGCGCCCCTTAACTGATAAAAACAAACAACCAACCAACACCAAACAAATCCAGTTCAATTAGATTCTACCACAGTCATGGAAGAACTTGTCAATGTTAACTGTTAGCAGTGCACTGATGTGCAGTTAACTATACTGATCAGGCAGACTATTCCACTCGTTGACAACTCTATAAGAGAAGCTGAATTTCAGGCTAATGCCAATTAGTTAATTAAATGAGATTTAACCACACACCAACACGAATGTGCCACATAGTGTCAACTAGATAAATACGGTTCAAGTCCGGTTTCAAATATTGTTCAGACACAGTGCAAGTCCTCCCCTTCAGTCGCCCCTTACGACAGGCGGGGAATACCGTAAGCATATTCTACAACCCCCAGCCCACAGGGGATTTCCTAATGTCAAGCCTTGCAAAACACTTTACTAGCTTCTTACAACAGGAATAAGTCATGGTACCTTAAGTGTTTTGTTTTATACTCCTAACTTGAAAACCTGTAGTTTCTCCGCCAATACTTGGGGCAAAAGTAATGACGTGATATTTGTATTACGCGCCGTTGCTCTGTTGCCGTACAGCCTGGCCAAATCAATGGCTTCAGTCCAGATCGCCAGACGTCATTCTCCCTTTAATTTCTATGGTGTGAACGCATTTATTTACGGGGCTTTCGAAAATGGGTATCGAGTAGGCCTATGTGCTTACTGAACACGTAAGCAGCTACGATACCGCGATACATCGTTATAGATTTTCGGTGTATCGTTAATAGTTTGTGATACCCTGATTTCACTTTGGATATGCTGAAATCAGTTTGGATATTTTTGTTACACTTCGCACACATGAAGATCGCTAGTGTGTAACACAAACGGAGTTTTTAGAGCAGTGCGTATTTGGACTGAATTGAAGAGTCAAAATTGTACATATTATAACGTGTTGAATGTGATTCGAGATTTTGAAAATTTTTTAACATGTTGATTTTTGTTTGAACATGCTAAAGTTAGTTTGAACATGCTGAATTTATTTTCGATGTGCTGGATTTTTTTTTGATATGCTGAAATTATTTTTGATGTGCTATTTTTTTTTTCGATATTTATGATACACTTGGCACTCCGTATACGACCTGCTTTTTTGGTTCCAGGCGAAGCCGGGAACGGTAGTTGTCGCTCACCTGTTTAGCGTGCAATGAACCCGCCACGACCCCGACTGTTACTACTTTTGATATCTGTTGCCGGGTTTGGCGTTAGTTAAATGCACCGTACATGCGATGGCAAAATGCTTTATGTTAAGTCGAAACCGTGTGAAATAGTTTTGAAAGGTTTGCTTCTAATAATTCATATCCGTCGCCAGCTTGAGAAATATGCCCAAACGTACCGTACATGAGACTTCCACAAGTTGCACTCGATGTGTGTAAGTCGAAACCGAGCTAGCGACGTTCAGTCAGATTGTGGCATCATAGGAGATTCCACTGTCGCTTGCAGGCACATGCACTTATTTTGTGTCAGGCACAAGTATATATTAACTACATACATTCATTTTTATTTTTTAACGGTGGGTAGAAATATTGTTAACCTAACTTAAGTATTAAGCAAACCTTCACTATCTTGCTAAGCTAACAAGCCAATACTTTTTGGCTAGCCTACCTTTTTTAACTAACTTTGCTGCACTAACGTAGTTGTAAGCTACTTACAAGGTTCCATCATTCCTTGCGTTAATTTTGCAATTCATGTACATAATTAGGCAAGCTTAATTGCAACGTGCAAGCCCGCGCACTATGCTTAGTTGAGGCGATCACCTGGAACCATTCACAAGTTTTCCTTTGATTTCTACAAGAGTGAAAAAAGGTCGTCAAAAGGGATTAACTTAAAGGTGTGTAGTCTCTTCATAGCAGTGGTATTACCCTAAGCAGAGTTTCAGCAGAGCACGTCATCATTGATGAGATATACTAGATTCACACTGAGATATCGCATTTTAGGAGCGCAAGGCGGAGAAGTCCGTCAAGGATGCTTAAACAGCGTACCATCTACTAACATATAATGTGCACACTTGTAAACATTAGCTTGATCACCTGAATTATAGTTTATGCCTAGTTTTTAGCACTTTTAGTGGAATGGGCATTTAGCTTGGCTTACCTGGAAGACAAAGATCATCTGTAATTGTTGAAACAAATCAATAACTTGCGGCTAACGCTCAGTCAGGTATTTGCTTCTTTGATACAGGTGACCCTTATCTCCAAAATGGACTAAAATTGTTTACAGTTATTTTTCGGTGATTTATAACCGGGTTACTGAATTAACATTTGTAGGAACGGCCAAAGTGGTATCATCAGGCAACTATAAGTGTATTCAGGGCCGTAGCCGTAGGCGGCAGGGAACACTGCCTCCTGAGATTTCCAAATCGTAAATGAAAGTTGGCCTACTTGTGAAAAAAAATGAAATGATGTAAATTTCACTGTCCAAAATATGATTTCTAGAACCCCATCATCTGGGAAATCACATCTAAGGGTTCTAAGGGTTCCTTTTCTTCCCGACTTTTCCAAGGGAGATCCCTGAACCTCCACCGTGGACGTGTGTTTCTTTCTAACTATTAGTAAGTGCCCAATCGTCCTCTTACAAGATACACCACTTGTATATATATATATATATATATATATATAATATATATATATATATATATAATTATATATATATATATATATTATATATATATATATATTATATATATATATATATGCTGACTAAAGATAGCCTATCATGATTACTTTGAAAGCTAATCCCAACTAACTGGAAAAGAAACTTTTAATTTGAAGGGCATAAGCAGTCGCCGTAAACTTAATTTTGAAATAACAGCTTTGTATCACAAATACCCTCTTATTTCACTTCTTGTATCTTTCATAATATGCTAGAACATCAATATTGCATATTCACAATAAACTACTGAGTTCCTTTGTACGTGAACTTTACAACTCAGCGAGAAATATATTGCAACATGATTCTCAAAGCCATTCATGAAAGAGGATACACGAGTACACTAATTCAAATTGGGGTGACTGCAATTTATCTTTAAATCAAATGTAATTTACCAAAGACAGCACTATTCTTCATCCAAGCCACCTCACGAAGACAACAATTTCTCACAGTGTACATATATTATTCTCTTAGACAGCACATTTTGACTTACGTCTAGCCGAAAAAGAGGAAGAATACCACTTAATAATGTCAATTTTTAAAGATATAATCAGTTCAAAGCTTTGCCAACGATAGCACAATTTGCACCTAAGCCATGTACCCCGTGGTGTCAACTACCTGTAGGCACGCCACTTGGTACCCCGCTTAGCTAGTGTCATGAACTCCTCCCCCCCCCACCCCCCCCCCCAGGAGTTTGCCCAGGCTACTGCCCTGGTAATGTATTTTGGAATATGTTGTAACAGTAGGGGCGGCATTCAAAATGTGATAAAACTGAGTGTCACTGGTCTAGACACCCTCCTGGTAGGAACACACCTACCCTGATATTTAGCTATAAACCACTGCTCGATCCCTACGTCACATAACCTTCAATCACTGAGCTATATAACTGGAGGACGCACGTCAATGCGGAATACGCGACGAAACTGAAGCCGACCTGGAGGGTCACGTGATGTAGGTTAGCTTACTCAAGTCGATTCCATTGCCCTAGAAACGCGCAGCTACAAGTGAAAATAATGAAACGCAGAATCATTGATGTACACGCTAAAGCAATCGTTTGTTACTCATAACATCTCTAGTGCTTTTGTTGTAATTACTTAGTAGAACATCTGCACACAATGATTCATAATTGTGTGATCAAAAGATTGTTTTTTTTTTACAAACTTTCCTTGTTTTTAGGAGTGATCCTGCCCATTTGAAGGACAGCTCGTGTGACCGCATTTCGTATGGTGCGTCGAGACGCGATGACTGCGTAACATTCGCGATAGCACCGTCACTGAACAGTACACAGAGTAGGCGCGCTTGTTACTGACTGTCCATACCTGTGCACAGATAATCTGTACAACGCGTCGAACGCGTCCTCTTGACAAAAAGGCGCACGAAGGGAAAGTAACACGCGCGCACATGCACGCGTGCTTTTTGGCCAATGATGTGCCTCAAAGCTTCCTACACGGTGAGCGTTTGGTGCCCTGTATGTTATACGGTTATTGTGATGTATGCCTTTTCAGGAAGTTACTAAGGCAACTTTACCTTGGCGCAATGGTGTGCATGCTAACGCGTGGTAGCCGGCAAATTAGGTCCAAGAGGCTGAAGAGACGCTAAGGCCGACTACGGCGCGTTAGCATGTACATTATTGCCTAAGCGTTTTCACTTCTAGGTACGCGTTTCTACGGCGGTGGCGACTTTAGTAAGCTAACCTACATCACGTGACCCTTCATGATGGCTTCAAAACATTATTGTGGAATGATCCTTCCTAGCATGTAGTTCAGTGCCTTCAATGGTCAATATAACAGCTTTAATGAAGAGAAATCTTACGAGACAATCAAGCAATATATTAGAAGACAGTTGTATTTACCATGTGATCAGAAAATTAGAGATTATTCTTATTCTTCGTTAATGCTTATTCAAAGTTCTTAAACGGTGCTAAGGCAAACCTTATGCAACCTATTGACAGGGAAAATTATTTCTTCAGTGCCATTGTGACCAGCCTATTAAAATGGGAAAAGACCAAGGGTGTTTTCATGCTCCTTCCCTTCGTGTCCGTGAATCGGATTTATTAATACTGATTTATTTCGATTACAGAACACAGAGCATCAAGGAGCGTTTCTCCTGTGCATCCCTTCAACTACTTCATCAGCAGGATGCAACCCAGAGTCACAAATGGAATGCTTTGAGGATTTGAACAAAATAGCTTTGCAGTACTTAGGCGAAGTAATTGATGTACTGTAGTTTTCTTTTAAAGGAGAACAACCTGCCTGTCAAAACAGTGGTTGGGGATGAGCGTATTCCATGCCATATGTAACTAGAAAATGTGGTTACGAAAATCGTAACCACTTACTGTCCATGATTGTTTCTGTGCTGGTATTTAGAAACGTCCTCAGTGGTTATGCTAGCTTTAGAATATCGCCCTTTCAATTTTCAGTGTTGGCACAGCCACCTCCCTGGGCACAGTTAAGATGTGCGGAAAAAGCTCGACGAGGGAGCTGGAAGAGATGTCTTCCAGCTCCCTGGCTCGACCAAATCCGTCAGACAATAGGCCTATATGTACTTGAAGACAGGGGCGGCGCCAGGGTTTTTCGATAGGGGTGGCAAAGCATGCTGGGTCGGACCCAGCTTTATTGTTTGGAGGGGTGCAGGTATTGAAGACTTCCGAGCCTCACCCAACCCCCAACCCCCCCCCCCCCCTCCGAGTGTCAGAACCTGCGTTTTGGCGTTTTCATTTTCTTTGACTTTATTTTGCTCTAAAAAAGACTTTTTTGTCTGAAATAAATACGAACTGTGAGAAGGTTTGTTTGTCTGTCAGTGAAAATCGGCCCCTCACTGAATGAGACGCTTCAACTATGCAGCAAGCGCGGCGGAACGAAAAAATATTGGGGGGGGGGGGGGGCTGAGTGCTGGAAGACTATCTAAGCGGAGCGCCACCATCGGTTGGCGCGGAGCGTACAAGAAAATTTTGGGCTTTACAAACCCTCCAGATGGCCGGAAATGGCACTTCCCGAGTGTTCTAAGCTGCATGTACCCAGCCTTGAAATATGGATCATATGTCTGCAATTTCTCAATTAAGGAGAAAAAATAAATCTATGAAAAATGGTAATACATATTTCTAAGCGGAGCGCCACCATCGGTTGGCGCGGAGCGTTCAAGAAAATTTTTGACCCTCCAGATGGCCGGAAACGGCACTTCCCGAGTGTTCTAAACTGTATGTATTCATCCTTGAAATATGGATCTCATGTCTGCAATTTCTTAATTAATGAGAAAAAATTAATCCTCATTCTGTGATTTTTTCTTGCTTATAGAAAAGCCAAATCACTGAGGAAGAGTTATACGCAAAATTGAATTTTATAAAAGGGAGAGGAATCATAACTCTTATGAGATAACATTAAACTTTTACCTATAGTTTTTCGAGTTTTTGAACCAATGATGTAACCAAATTTGCAAGCTAAAGTAAACTTCACGCAAACAGGAGTGACGTCATTTCCTCACATTAATAGACTGAATTATGTGTATCGTTAAATTTAAATCCGATTTAGTGTCCTTCATAATCGTATGGTATCATTACGTAATATGCTTAGGAGATATTGAAATTTTGCAAATTGCACCCTTAAGGGTCTGTAAGCCAAAACGATTGAAAGGCACAGAAAAGGGAGAACTGCTCATCAATGTGAGAATGTGAAATCGCTCCAGCTTGCTTTGAGTTCACTTTGCTTTGAAAATACAGTTAAATCAGCTTTTTATGTTGAAAGAAACGAACATAGAAAATGCATTTTTGTGGTCTACAAAGAACTGCCAAATTTTAGCTAAATTTAAAGTGTACCTAAAGGCTAAAAATTCAAAAACATATGTTACAAAGCTTGAAAAATGAATCCAAATGGTCTAACTGCCATCTTTACAGAAATTCCTGAGCTGAGATATATAAAATGTTGGTGCTTATTCAATTTAAAAATGGTAGATGGCGCAATAATTTGTAATGTCATTCTTGTACTACTCAAATTACATTCTTTGTTATCTTTATTTTTTCGAAAGCCTCTGCACCTTGTGCCAAAACGTGATCACTTTCTCACTGTTATAGGGTGACTTGACTATACAAAACCTCACCGTACAACAGTTATTTTTGCAAGGTTATATAAACATTTCAATTTCAAAAGGAAACAAAAGCAAGTAATGTGAGTTTTGAAAGAAAATCATCACAAATTATTGCGCAATCGACTGATCAACTATTTCAAATAAAATGAATAAATTTTAACTTTTCATATCTCAGCAACAGGGTGAGCTATGAAAATGAGAGGTGGATGAGTAAAATTCGTTTCCAACGTCTAAAATATATATTCTTATAATTCTACACTTTAGGTCCACTTTAAACTCCTAAAATGAAACGTGCATGTATGGGATAAGGGACAAAACTGATTGCAATTTGTTTTATTGCAGTATTATTTATGTAAAATTTGGACTTAAATCTTAAGAATGAATTCACAGGCAGAGGTATAAATAATTGGTCGGGATGGCGTCACCAGGGAGGGAGAGGGCGGAGGGAGGGAGATACCATACCATAACACACGTCAGTCTTTAAGCGCCTGTCACACCTAGCTCACCGGATTGCAATAACGGAGAGGAAACGAAGACCCAAAATGGCACTCCGTTGATGTACGTTAGTATCCGTTTAGTCTCCTGTTCTCCTCCTCCGACTTCGTTTCATGACCGGGAACGTCCGGTATGAACGGCGAGAGATTTTGAACATGCACAAAACTTGGACCGGACATCGACCGAAAAAGGTCCCCCTTACGTGTTCGTTACTTATCCTTTAAGCTTCCGTTTTATTATTTTCTCGTGCGTTTCTCATACTGGACTTCTCCGTTAGTATCCGTTCGTCTCCAGTGATTGCTATTTGCTTACCGGATCATTACCGGACAACAAACGGATGAAACGTAGAGGTACAGTACCTGTACCGAATGTTCGACCGACACTAAGCATAAGTAACGGAAGCGTAAAGGAATAGAACTGACAATGAACGGATAGGTAACGTACGTTTAACTGAAGAAACGAAAAAACACAGGCAAAGAAACGTATAGGGGACGGACATAAACCGAAGATGCAGCGTACTTGCATCCTGTCCCCTCCTCATACTATAGCTCAATCGTTTTTGCCGTTTTTTCTTGAATATTTTGGGTGCGAATGCATCCTTCCCCCTGCATCCGCCCAGGCATGAGATGAGTGATCGCGGTTCTGAGGGAGGGGTTAAGGGGAGGGGGTATGAAAGATTTTTCGACTACCAGGAAGCCTTAGACGCAATCTGGTACAATATTTGCATCTTTTGGAGTCATATTTTTTCTCGAGAAATCTAGTTTCTAGGTAAGTAATCCAACGTTCTTTACTTTTGGCCGACTACAGTTTTCCAATTTTGTTGCACTTATTGTCGACGACTACATAACAAACGGGCAAGGGCGGCGACTTGTGTTGGCTATTGGGGGAGGGGCGCAGAATGGAAGTTGCCATCGAAGCGGAGCGCCATCATAGTTTGGTGCGAAGCGTACAAGAGAATTTTCGCCCTACAGACCTCCAGACTGCATGAAATGGCACTTCTCGGGATCTTGGAGGCAGTTTTGAACCGTACGATACTTGATACGTGACGACTGACAGGCATGAGCGTGTGAACGGCGTTTGGTTGCGTTGGTATAGAAGCGGAGCGCCACTTACAATTGGCACGGAGCGTACCGTTTAAAATGTTGCCAAAATGGCTTCTATATCGCAATTAAACGGTCCATATCAGACCTTTCAAATTGCACTGAAGCCATATTGATATGTTGCAGGATTTCTATTGGCTGGCGCGGACTGCGCCGATAAAATTTTTGCCAAAACAGCTCCCAGATCGCAAGAAATGGCCCTTCCCAGATCTTTCAAATTGCACTGAAGACATCTAGATATGTTACACGCCTTATATACATTTTCCAACTTTCATGGAACTCTTACTCTTCCTCTGGTATAACCTTCCCTGCGTACCAATTTAACCATTTTGTGTTTGTTGTGACATGATTGAACAATGTACACGGAAGTGAAAATCCTACCCCCCCCCCCCCTCCTTCCCTGGTTGGATACGATACTGCACTACAGACATGTCACTGCATGTGTAGGGCAAGTGTAAAACTAGAGCTGGTAGTCCATGCGTACTGGATTTACACACTAAAATATGATGTAGGCCTACTTCTCCGTGAGCCACGGTCGTGAAGGTAGCCATCGAATTCGTAATAGATACCACATTCGCGCGTAGTCCGAGAATTTACAGAATATTGATAAATACGTCGGTCAAATACGGATTTGAATTAACTTTTAATCACTCAAATCAGTCAGTTTAGTGTTGAATACTACGTTTTGCTTGTTTTCAAATAGTAAGCAATTTTCACAGAATCTCGCCAAGGGATATACTGTATTTTGGCCCCCTATTGTTTACGCTACTAGGTATTAACCCTTAAACGACAAAAAAAAAAAACTCAGAGAGAAATTCAATCATGGGTCCTCTGGGATGTAGAAGAGGCCTAAGTGTAATCTCTGAGGTGGATGAAGATAGGCTATATAGCAAATGATGAATGCGTGTATACTCGAACATTCCAAATATTTGCACGAAGGACTATTGCAGTATGGGGCGGATGTACAATGATTTAGACAGAGAAGACAACGCGCGCGAAGCGCGCAAAATTTTCGAGGATTTACACCGGAAATGTCCTATATGCGACGGATAATGTATCACAATACTTTATTCCATGATACTGTTACACCTCACCCCACCCCCTACAAAAATTATGTCTTAAAATGTTATTTAGACGATTTTATTTTTTGGGTCAAAAACCATAGGGGGGGGGCAAATGCCTGCCCTGCCCCCCCTGTGGCGCCGCCCCTGCTTGAAGATAACTAAATCCTCTTCATGTACCGAAGTTTGAGTGACAAATCACTTTGCTTTTACCGTTTGACTTTGAGAAGCACAAATTTTTGGCTTGGCATGCAGGAAATGATACTCTCCAGGTCTTGTGGGAAGTATTCAAAAATATTTCATGTCTAAACAAATCGCCCCTTGTTGAGACAAATTTTCCCCGTCAACGTGCATACAGTAACGAGGGACCGCCTATGCACTGAGCACTGTAGGCCTAATAGCCCAGTGCGTGGCCGCGACGCAGCTAGGAGTTAGCGTTAGTGTACTGTAGAGCGCTGTCAATGAGCCTAGCTGTACTTCTCCGCAGATATCATCACAACTGGACTTATAGTAGGCTGCAAGCTTCATTTCTTGCTTCAAAATGTTTCAAGAAATCTCACTTTTCGTGATTGACCCAGGCTTGTCTACCTACTCTGAGCAATCGACCAATCAGCAAACGCGACAGCACTTATGGCCGTACAGTGTGTGTTTTACCGTTTTACGACATAAGAAGCGTACGTAGAGTACTGTGCGAAATACCACAGTACGACCATGTGCCACAATATATACTGTAGGCCTCTACTGTTTAGGTAGTTTGACTTACTCAAGCCATTCTTAACAAAACAATAAAATACAAAACTGCCAAAATAAAAACCAATCATGCTCAGCCCCATTCCAACCAAAAGTGACCAAGAAGTCTCGTTCCCATCTACATGATTCACTCTACATAATGAGCTCAGTGGTAGAACAAAGCACTCAATGAGAATCAAGAAACATTGAACGAAAGAACTGCTTCTCGAAAATGAGAAGCGTGCCTAAGGTACTGTCCATGACGTCATGGACAGTACAATGATCCATTTAAAACCTGAGGTAAAAGGTGGAAACTTCCTAGGATTTGAAGTGACGGCTTTAACAACATTATCAAAAAAACATTAATCTACTGTAATTTTACTTTGCCTTTGATAACCTATGTAAATACAACGTGAAAGACAAATGTTCTGTAGAATTTAATTGCATACTCAATTAAAACATAATTCTGAAGGTGCAGTTAACTTCTGAAGACGTTTGTTTGGCCATGATTGTCAACTTTTACAAAAAATTACATTCAATTCTTTCGTACAATTCTAGTGGTGATGTCAGAGAATCATAAAGTTACCAAGGGATGTCATCTAACACTGCTAAGCAATGTTCTTTTCTTTGCTATCAGGCTATTGGTTTGATCTTGCAATTTACAAACCTAAGCATAACAATATGCAGGAGAACGATTGTACGCTTTAAGCAAAAACAAACCGTTGTTGATTTATGTAAGATTATAATGTCACTTGTGTTTGCTGTTTGGTGAATTTCCCTGCTATCTAGGAAATTACAAAGAAGGATGGAAGGATATATTTCATAAAACCGATGTATTAAGTACCTCCTTTTAATGTAAAAACTAACGTTAAGTTTACATCCTTCATCTTTTAATCAGTATACATATGCTTATTCATAGTATCGTAGGAAGCATATAGGCGTTTGAAGCTGTTGGGGGTGGGGATGGGGCTAAAGCTCCCAGTCAAAAATGTGGTGGGCAGAAGTATGCTTCCCCTCAACTAAAGGACGAAAGTCCTTTATTTGTTCCCACTGTAAAAATATCAAACATTTGCAGTAATTTTTCTTAAAAATTGTCCATTATGTTGCACCAAATTTCATCTACGGACCCTCAAATAAACAACAACTTTTGAGAGGGGTGGGCACAACGTTCAACCACCAGTCGAGAACACATTCCCACGTCTATGGTAAGAAGGAAATGGAAATGTAGACAATTTATGCCAAAAAAAAAGTTTGCTACTCATCCCTTTGAAACAGATTAAGTATATGTAGTTATTTGAAGAAAAAACAGTTAAGTTTCGACACGTCAAGGTACAGTGATAGGTAGCGCTTAGACCTTATTAATTGTGTTTGACTGAATGGATATTTATCATAAATAAAGGAATCCTCGAGGGATGTGATGTTAATTTATACACACTCGTATGAAGCGAAGAGAGGTCTGGGAGGTCAGTAGCCCCCCCGAAAGAAAAAAAAAATGTCATTTTCAAGTCAAAACTTGTGTGATGATTGTTTGCGAGTAACTACAATTTCAGGATAAATACCCCCTCCTATGAAATGTCATTCCTTATGCCCATTAAGTAAGGTATCATTTTCTTCTTTTATAGCAAAATTCGTTTCCACAACAAACCCATTTTTTAAAACTTGCTTTGCCTAACGTGAAATAATACTCGTCAGCTTTTTTTCCCTAATAGCGTACTTTAAACGTTTCCCCAAGCCTCAAACAAAGTGCAAAGTTAATTTGTCAACGTGAAATGAGGGATCAGTTTGAATGAAGGAAGTAAAAATGTGAGGTGTTACTGATCTGAACAATGTTACGTAGTCTTATATGACTACGTAACATTGTTCAGATCAGTAACACCTCTCAATAAATACCTCATTCACCCTATAGAATAACCTCAATTCAGGAGTTGTTTGATAGTAAAACTTAGGGTTCGAAGTATGAGAACAAATCTTTCACGCTTCACCTCTACTTGCAAATTGCGAATTCAATCAAAAAAATTGTATTTTCATTTTTGCATTGACAACATAACAGTAATTATTGCGTAGGTTTTCTTTTACTATGAAGTAATTCAATTAAGTCAAAGGTAAGATATTCATTACTTAGTATATCACTGGAGTAAAAATGTTCCCTCTGGTGGGAAGTGAATATTTCAGACCATCGTCCCCAGGAAAGGGTATAAGTGGAAGGTGCTCCTCTCCATCTTTGAAAAAATAATATTGGGTCCTTAAATGTCTTTTTATGTATATTATGGCACTTGTAAGGAGAATTGAAAAAATGATATATGGGGAAAACTGTAATGAATTCAAGGAGTGGACAAATAAGTTTTCGTTCTTGAATAGTGGGAGGAGGCAGACGCATGCCTCCCTCACCCAAGCTCCATCTCCTCCGCATTAGCCCTTCACCCCCACCCCCTTGATTCCTGCACCCTTGAATGACGCTCATTTGAGTGCATTTTAAATCAGTGTGGAGTTGTATATTGTGTTGCCCATTTTAATTGGTAGTGTCAGCTCGGTGGAAGCGTACACAAGATGTTTTGTTAAAGGCGACCTTACACTTCACCGAATGTTGGATACATTCAAATATTTTGTATTGCTGTTGAAAAAAATCCGAGTTTTTCCTTGATCCTTTGTCGATTCAGTGAGTCTGAGGTATATTTCTAAGGAAAAGCTGTAATCTAATGTGCACCATTACGCAAATAACACTAAAAACATGGTTAGCGGTATGAGATTTTTGTCACTGGATACCTTGAAGAATGCAGACTGCTTGCCAAGAACAGTACACAACTGCAACTGCTTGTTACAAGTCATTTAATAAATTTAATAATCATCTTCGTAAAAATCTGTTTACCAAGATGCATCCCCCCTTCAGGCCACGATGATTTCATACTTTGGCAGTTATGTCAAGTGTTGAAGTTTGTTCTTATGTATGGCCTAGTAAATAAGAATTGAGCAGTTTTGAAGAAGTTTTGCCCTTTTGTCTGATTCAAGCGTGCTACAATTGTGTAAAAAATAATTGTGTGAAAGTACAAAAGTAGAATTAATTAGTTGAACTTTCCCTCCCGAATCAAAGGACTGACCAGTTTTGTAGATTTTCACCAAATAAAATTTGGCCCGCGCAGTTTGGGATAATGCATCCTAACATCATTAGAGCCCAACTTTATAGAAATAAGCAGAGGACTTGGCCACAATGAGAGGTAGGTATCATGCGTTATACCTTTCATGAGAGTTCAGGTTATTTCATTGGTACGATAAACAAAGTTATTTGAAGCTTTGCCTTTGCAGAAGAGCTAATGTTGCGGGGGGGGGGGGGGGTCAGGATTCCATGATGTTTGGACTGGGTTGGCCGCAATACCTTTCGTCCTCTAACAATTGTTCAACTGATGGAAGTACACTTTTGCTGATACTTATGAACACAGGACCCTGTTCCTATACAAGCTGATTACATAACAACCGTGCCTACTCTGACTAATATATTCATATATGTGTTAGTGAACGTACTAACAAATATCGTTATGAAGAGTCCGTCCCTATCAAAATTCAAGGCAAATCTAAACAAAACTGTACAAAAATGATACCGCTGCAGGATTTGCTCTACGAAGGGTCCAGGCTGCTCAAATGATAGACAGCAACGAACAATGAGAACGATAAAAGGTTGGGGAAGGGTGGATAGGGGGTCAAAGAGGGCTACTGGGGGGAAATTGAAAAAAAAAAACAATAGCCTACCACTTCATAACATATTTGATGAGTTTGCATTCTTGATTTATTATGTTTAGTGCTAAAGTTGCATTTTTCGTTAAAACCTGATGTGAACATTTTCATAGCAATGAAATGAAATAGATTTTCCAGTTATTCATATTCAAGAAATACCAGTCCTCATTGGAAGCATATCTGAGTAGCCGAGGGGGTGATGGTGATCAGAGATCTCAAGTGGATTACATCTAGTTTTTGAGAATGTATTTTTTTCATTCAACGCAATTCACACAATTTGGAGACAGTTCTTTTTTTATTCAGCACGATTTACAAAATATGACCGGAAAGCATCAGGAAGTGTTGCTGTTGAAAATAGATGCTAATAAATGAAAACAAACATATATAAGCTGCTAGCATGGTTCATGTTGCTCTGAGTACGTTAAAGTAAGGTTTTGAAAAGCATTTCCAATAAATTTGGTAAGTCATATTTCCGAGTAACTGTAGCATGAAATCTCATCTTTTGGTGAAGAATGACCCCGTGATTATATTCGGTGATATGACCGCATCCAAATAGCTCGGTCCACGGCTGAAAGTTTCCTAGTATGCAACAGCTGAAAGACATAAAGTAATCATTGTCATTTTTTGTGATGACTATGAAAGTAAGTGATGAAAGATTAAAATGGAGACAGTGTTTGTGAACTGTTCTCAGACCTTAAACAAACTCGTGCCATATTACCATCTCGTTTAATGGTCGAATGATAATCCGTTTATCTTACTTAATTCTGGTTAATCCAATTGACTACTAGGATACTTCTCTTGAAGGAGTTTAGAACAGTTTTGGTCTTACATATGGGTATGAACGCGTTACTCTAAATGGATTGGTTGCTGTCCCAAGACTTTAGTTAAGCCAATTCGTGTGCTCAGCAAACAACTCCCATTTTACCTCCATGATATTATGTTTTATAGGATTATCATCAACTCTTCTTCAACATGACTCCCAGTTTGAGAGAGATAGAAGTGAAGTACTATGCGCACCTCCTGGATTATAAGGCCGGTCATGAAAGTTTCTTCCGTAGTACCTGTCGCCTTGTGGGAGTGCTTCCTCCGCCTATTATTAGGAAACGAATAAGAGTACTGATATAAAAATAAAAACATGTCGTTTATCTTTAAGCTCAAAATGACTCATTTTTATGTTAATAAATCTGTTACAGACCTCATTTTACGAACATAGTAGTTAAACCAGGGTTAAAGTGAAAGGCTATTTGTAAACTACAGTTGGTAATTGATAACACCTACATTTCGCAGATATGTTACTTTAAGGCGCTTACAACATTTTCACCATTGTCGCATTACGATGTAAATTGCAATGTTACCTTCAAATTAGGAACACGGAATTTTCGTATTACTACTTTATTTTATAGTCTATATTCATTTGTAAAACCAAAGCGCTAAATGGAAGTAAGTTAGATTCAAGGTATTTGTGATAAACATACACTTACAGTATCAATGAAACTATTTGGTCTTGCCAGTGGATCAAAAGTAGCCTTCGGAATTGGGCTCTGCAAGAATAGCAAATGTTTTATAAAGATAACTTTGCTTAACGACCTGATTTTACCTGACTGAATATCTTTCGTTGGAGATGAACAATTTTAGTGAAAAACTAGAACTTTGTAGCTAAGTACTGTGGCTGTTAATGGAATATGAATAGATTGTCAGAAGAGGTCTTTGGGCACTTCAAAGACGAATAAGAGCCAGCAATAGCAATAGGCAGGCCTGTGACCAAAGGGGCAGCTACGGGCTGGCACCTATTGGAAAAAATCGCTGCACCCACAAGAATGAAAAATTTCTGTTGCCTTAATGTATATCTCGCCCACAAAATCCCCACCCAGCCACTCCCGAAGTTACCTTGTCTGGCTCAGGGCCTGGCAATCTGAAAGCTACTCAATCAACGTATTGTGAAAGATTGTGCACGTTTTCATATCCTCCTATTTAAAGAAATATGGTATTACATCTGAACCGGATGAAGCAATTTGTCCTCATGAAAAGTGCTAGGCAAAGATTATGATGTGAGGGTGCTTGTTAGTGCTTGAAGAACTTTCGTACAGCATAGTAATTATGGTAAAGTAGAAAGGTTTTCTACTTCATTTTGTCACGAAAAATGATCCCATCACAAGAGTTACAAGTTCAACGGACCTTTAAAGTAATTTTGTTATGGCAAGACCCGTAATTTGATGTCCATGAACATTTGTTTCCATGAACGCATATATTTATTTTTTTGTTTGAGATACAGTTGTCCTACTTGGAATAATGATTTGGCATGATTGGAATAGACAAAGAAAACTAGTTTTCCTCTTATCTTTGACAACAAAAAGGAAAGACAGAAGGCTTCTGCAGAATATGTAACTTTATAATTTGCATCAAGTTTAACTTCTGTCTCAGTGCAAGTTAGCTACGTCATACATGAAAAGGCAAAGAATCTTAAGAAAAAAAAACACCGGAAGGATAACATACGTCCTACTTTAAGCGGGGGGGGAAGGGGGGTCAGAGGCCGGCTTCAGGAGCTTCAGGTACATGATTCTTCACCTTGATCGCCTACAGCTACATATATTGTAGACTCGCTTTCTTTTTGAACGGAAACTTTTAATTTGAAATTAGGTGATGCAAAAATTTGACGTCGAAACATTTATTTGCGATGATGCAAGAGAGTTACATGTCACAATCGCTTCCCTTGGAGAGTGAGAAAAGCACCCACAAGCACCCACAAGCAAACACATACACACACATCCAACCGGACAAACTTGTCAAGAGTAGCAGAGCTGGTGATCATAGGGGCGACAATGTTTTAAAGCGCTTCGTAGTCGTCAGTTAACCTTATTACCCGAAACTAAGCCAAGCGTGTGAACCTCTCAATACTCCCAAGGGGCCACATTTGCTCGGTCCTGGGAAACATTGAGAGGCTAAATTGGGCACGGCTCACTCGAGGTGTAAAGGTACGTACGTGTAAGTTACAGCCAAAATTTTTCCGTTTTCAAAATTCGGGATTCCGTTTTGCTAATTTTTCACTTTCCGTGATCTCCCCGTTTTCCGTGTTTTGTCAGTTTTTCAATAAATAAAGAATTTTTATCATGAACGGTTTGCTGTGGACAGGGTCTCGGTAGTCCTGCGTTTGTGCGTACGATTTTCATACTGCTAAGCTGTAGCAGAGTAGTAGTAGAGTTTAGTAGACCTTGATAAACAGTAACAGTATCCATTGTTTTCCGCTTTGAGTGTTCTAAAAATGAAAGTTTTACAACTTCTGCTTACAATTCTAATGTTTTTTGTCATTGCCACTCAAAATCCCGTGTTCTGTTACCGATTCCGTGAATTCTGTCCGTTTTCCGTACTGCGGAAAAATGTTAGCTTTAGTCTAAATCAGTCTTAGAGGGAGGCGATGTTTTTTGTACACTAAGTAAAAGGTGTAAAATAAAGGTTATAATTTACCGGTTTTGGAACCTGTAATGTAAAGCTCACAGATGGATAAAGGATTTGAAAACCTGACTTTTCATAATAGTCATGAACCTGAATCTAAGAAGCGATGCCGGGCAAACGGGGAATTCGTAATACCTCGGGGGAACTTTGCCCTATACTCATCTTAACTCCATCGTAGCGTCTCTTATAACCGTGTGGTGTGTGTGGGTCTACGATTGGCAGTTTCTAGACGGGTTGTAAGTCACCTTCAGTCGGTAAACGATTATATTCGTACCTCCCAACTAGGGTATACGACAGTCGTAACGGGAGAGCAATTTGACCAGTCAGGTACCAGCGACCATGTGAGAAGCTAGCCTACGTAGCGCCTCTGTGGCTGCCGCCCCTTTTGTAGGCTGCCGCCCTCAGCAGTTTGTTTTTTCGCAGCGATGACCTGAACGAAAAAACTTCGTCCGCTCCGCGGGGTAGTAAGAAGCCGAAGTGTTGAATGCGTTTCAAAACGGGCTAACCTGTCTTGTACGGTGCTTTGTGAATCGTGTTTACTGAAGAAAACTAAGGAACGACGGTCTAGTGGAGTATCTATTTCTAGCGTAGGATCAAGGTCGATGATTTCTCAAGGAAGTAGCCCGGACGAAATCTCTAGGGGGCAGTTGATTACACTTACTAAGCAGATCACCAAGTGGGGTGCCTACAGATAGTTGACACCTGGGAAGATCCTTCATTTTTTACCCGTACATGAGTGCCATCCTGGGGAGGGTGCTGAGGGAGGGTACACGTGAGGCTTGGCTAAGGTGCAAAATTGTGCTATCGTTTGCAAAGTCTTGAACTGATTGTATTTTTACAAATTGTCGTTATTAGTGATATTCTTCCTACTTTGGCTGGGGTGAAGAGGTGCTCTCTTGACTGGGGTCCAGAGGTACTCTCTAACAGAAGGAGATGACAATCTACATATGACACTCTATTCTCTTTGAGAAATGTTTGTCTTTGTGAGGTGGCTTGGATGAAAAATGGTGCTATCTTTGGTAAAGCTACTAGAACGTAGAATTGCTTATAAGTTTAGGAACCCTCATTGTTTACAGATTTTTTTCTATTTTGGAAGGCCCAGCAGTGTAAGGGTGTTACCTCAAGGGAAGAGTGTCACCTTTAAGCTTTGAGAAATTTTTCTTGTCCTAATCTTTCCGAGATCTAAAATGGTTTTAACCTTTGGGAAAGCTTAAGACTGATGATATGATCGGAGTTAAATATGTATTGATATTTTCGGTTGTGGCATGGAATCCGTGAAAGGCGCCGGGGCACGCGGTGTGGGCTTCCCCCTAGCGCTCTAACTAGTACGTCACTGGGGAAACCACCATCGTTTGGCGCGTAGCGGTAGTGCAGGCCCTGCAAGAAAATGTTCGTTCGAAAAGTCTCCCAGATGAGCGGTGGGGGATGACACATTTTAGACGTTAAAAGTTGCATCTAAATATTCTTCACTTTTACATTTTATGCATTAGAAACAAGCTCATATTTCAAGAAGAAAAGTTAAATTTGATTCAACGGGAAAAAGCATTCACCCCAATTTGAATGAGTGTACTCGGCTATCTTATTTCATGAATGGCTGAGAGGATCAAGTTACCATGATATATTTCTCATTGGGTTGAAATTCACGTATAGAGTAACTATTTCATGAAGCAGGAGGGTTTTCAAATACCACCATAATGTTATCTCGTCACTATGGCTTAATCGATGCTTATCAATCCTATATGTGAGACAGTTCCTCGCGCAGCTTGCAATAGTGACTACGATTTACACCGAGGTCACGATGGTCTACGTAGCTACAACTTGAAAGGCCCCACATATATTTCGTGCAGTTGCGATATTGGCAATGAACACTACCGTGACACTTTCTGACTACTGGCTAGACTGTTTTGGTTGCATTACGGAATTTGAGATTCCTATTCTTCTCCGTTCACAAACATTGGTGACTGAAGTGGTCAAACCCATTTTAACTGTTTTCCAAAGGCAGGCAATATACATTATGACTTTGCATATTGAACGTCGCCGGTAAGTATGCGTGGGTTCACGATTTAGGACGCCGATTATTAAACCCCGATCACACCAGACAGCAATAACGAAGCCGATAAGGCATGGGCGGATCTAGGGGGGGACGACCCGGCCCCGGCCCCCCCTTTTTGAAAATGCAAAAAAAAAAAAAATGAAAGGGAAAAGAGAGAGAGAGAGAAAAAAAAACGGAAAGGAGAAGAGATAGAGAGAAGGACAGAGAGTGGAGTGATAGAGAATGAAGCTGCAATTAGCAACCTCGAAGCATGGGAGTCATAGCGCACAGCAGATTAGTTTGAACGTCAATTGGGACGTTCACACGCATACTAACTTACTACACATGATTGGATAAAATCAATACGATACAATACCATCAGCCAATCGAAAAACACCTTACGAGACAGTGAGCATCAGTTGGGATGGGCTGCTATCAAGCCTGGCAAGTGCCATTTCCGGCCATCTGGGATGTATTAAAACCTCAAATTTTCTTGGAACGCTCCGCGCCAACCTATGGTGGCGCTCCGCTTAGAGAGTAAACGCAGTGGCGTCCACGGGGGGGGGGGGGGTTGGGGAATGGGCCATCCCCACTCACTGATGCCTATTTTTTTTAGTTCTTAAAAATACGTAAATATTTTAACACAAATTTTACTTCAAAAGGTAGCATATGTAGCACCAGATTGCATGTAAGGACACCTAATTTTTCAAAAATTTTCAAAGGGGAGGGGGACACCTTACACCCCTCTCCCAGGCCGGCGATCACACAACATACTGCATCCCCCCCCCTTGAGAGAAACCCTGGGTACGCCACTGAGTAAAACGGGATTGAAACTTGCAACCCTTGGACCAAAAGTCCCACCAGCTGAGCTAATCCGTCCTCACAGAGATGTGTTATAAAATAAAATGAAACGTTACATTTTGTTCACAAAAATTGCACTTCTTGATGGCTGCTATCAAGCCTGGCAAGTGCTATTTCCGGCGATCTGGGATGTATTAAAATCTCAGATTTTCTTGGTACGGCTTCGCGCAAACTCATGGTGGCGCTCCGCTTAGATAGTAAACGGGAGCCCCGCCCCCTCCCAAACAAAAAATCCTAGCTACGCCACTGCAAGAGAATTAAAATGGAAAATCATGCGAATTACAAGGCCTTAGAAGTGTCTTTTCCGGCTATCTGGGATGTGTTTTTCTCCAATTTTCTGGTATGTTATGCATAGGCGGCGGAAAGCGGGGGAACGGGGGCAGGACACGTCCCTCCCTAAAATTTTCAGTGAGGGGGACGTCCCTCCATAAGTAAATTCCTAAGGAGAAAAATGAGGAATTATAAATTAAGTAAAAATCAGCAATCAACAAGTATAACCATAATCAATGACAAAAAAATGACCAAATGCTGTTCTGTCAGTTAATTAATCCCTCGATTTTTCTCTGAAAGACGTTAAGATTGGCCTACAGTGCACGTCACCAACAAAATTTTATTTAGAAATATAGTGGTCGGAATCATTACAATTCGGTCATTCAGTTTTGATACTATGTAAGGCCTACAATAATACCATGATTACACTCCCTGGACGTACCCCCAAAACAATGACAGGGCTGCCAAGTCTCGTGCATTTTGGATCATTTTCACTTTCTCACTGAGTCCACGCAAAAGAAGAAATTAGGCAGGGAACATGCACGTGATAAAACGTACATTTACGCCTACATGTCAATGCAAAGGTACCTGGGGCCTGGCATCAAGTCGAGCTAAGATATGGGTCACAAATTTCTCAAGGAAGTCCCTCAATATTCACCAAGTTAGAACATGACTACTAAAGATCTGATTAGACGCCTTGAACAGGATGCATTGTAGTAAGGCACTGTGCCTAACTGTCTTCTGTTAATAACTTGTGGAAAAATTAATGTGTTGAGAGTTGAGACATGAAATTATATGAAGCAGAAAATGCAAAAATAAGACATGGGAAGTGCAATTTCCGGCGATCTGGGAGGTCTATCTTGTCAAAATTTTCTTGTACGCTCCGCGCCAACCGATGGTGGCCCTCCGCTTAGATGGTATAGTGCCGTCAATCACAGGTCGAACAACTTCGGCCCCCCCCCCTTTTCAGAAATCCTGGATCCGCCCCTGCATCTAACGATTAGCATAAAAATAGTTACCGTGCAGTTTCAATAGAGCATTAACACCAAAGAGATAAACGAATTGACAACCGTACGAAATATCGTACGAATTGTTTGAAGAGACAAAAACACAAGACAAAACAATACGATAAGATTCTAAGCCAATGAGATGCTTTGTTTACATATGACCTAGTATCTCTCTCCCCGCTCGACAAACGCCGACAAGCCGGCATTGTTGAAGCTACACTGTGCAAACAACCAGGGATTCCGCCAGAAATGCAAAAAAAAAAAAGGGGGGGGGGGATTAATTGCTCCTAAACCCCTAGTCCAAACTGATGCTCAGCTGTCCCTGGCTTAAGTTACAAGTGGGTTCATGGGGACAAAAGCTTGCTTCAAGACCCCTATAAGGTGCATTTTGAAGGGTTTTAAAGGCCATTTACTTATGAAAGTCCAAACATTGCTGCAAAGGTGTCCTCTTCTTAAGGAAGAAACCAAGATATGGACAATTTTTTAATTTTTATGGAAATGAAAAAGGGGGGGGGGGGGATTTTACCCACCTTCTTCTGGAAAAGGGGGACAAATGATCCCCCTTTCCCACCTTTGGCAGAAACCCTGACGACGTAGACATGGACCGTTACATGTTGTGTAAAACGTATAGGCCTAGGCCTGTTTGCGATACTGTGATTAGAGAGGAAAACCCCGATTCTGTAGGACAAACAACTGTATGACTTCACAATGGGAATGAAATGAAGCGCTCGGACGTATAGAAAGTAAGTGCTACATTTGTTTTACATCTTCGACTCGTTGTGATACTGTATATCTTGAGCAGTTTGTTAACAGCAGCATTGGGCTAGGTTCATAGTCTCAAGGGTTGGCTATTTAGTTTTAAAATGGCATCGGGAGTTGTTTGTATCATAATTGAACTTATTTGTTCCTTTAAAATGAGAGAAGGGGCTAGTGATGTAAAAAAAGTAAAAAACCGGTAGGAAAACTAAAGGTAGTATAGTCCTCGGGGCTTCATTATTCGTCTTTGTAGCCTTGGCAAAATTAGCATGTAACAAACACGATTTCTGTCCCTTATATAGTTATGGTGTGACCGCTCGCTACAGCACCATAACCAGAAACGATGATCGTCATAATATCGGATTTGTTATCGTTTGCATGGGGAGACCGGGGCTTCAGTCTTGTTTTTTCAGTCGGGAAAGCTAATCATGTTCAGTTTTCCGACTGACGATCATGAAGCCGTAGAAAGATGTTCAAATACCAAAGTACAAGGTTACCTCATCAACAGATACGATCTAGGTTAACCAGCCATATAATGGGCAGGGGTCTGCTACATTACTTGAAATCGGACTACTGATAAAAACTAGTAAGTCTTGGTAGTCTAGTAAAGTTCCACTGTGCAAAGTCGTGCAGTGTGCGACGGCTTTAAAACTTGCTAAACACATTTCAAAACTGCCTGCCGCTCTCGTTGACCCACGCCCACTTCACGCTGCGTCGGATAAGAGAGGGGGACCGATCCCCTGACTGTAAATGAAGCTTTTTCACTAATCACAAACTGGCCAATATTTCGTTTAACATAAGGTTATATATTTTTCACTTACAATATGGTCGATGTGCTGCATTCTCTGAGCATTTCTAGACATACGGCGTTCTAAATCCATGTCATCGATATCAGTTTCATCTGGTTTGCCATAATGATCATCACTGCTGGTTGACGTTGTATCTGGGTAATAACTTTTCACAACGCGCCTGCGTCCATTTAGTGATATCTTCAAGCAGAATATAAAGCAAATGAAGATTGAAGCAAGAAGTAAACCGGCTGCTATGCTCACACCAATGACAAGGCCCGAATTGTCTTCTATGAAACAATGACAATAAAATGTGCATCTGCAAAGCGGTGTGCATAAAATCTATTTTGAAAAAAGGCAATCTAATAAGCAATTTTGAAATAAATATAATACTAACCATGTCAAGTAGTCATCACAGCTAGGTAAGGGCGAAAATTTTAGCCCCAGTAACTTCCATTTTAAGGATTTTTCTGACTTAAAACGTGAAATGTGATAACTCCCATGGAAAATGGTTTTTTCCTCTCATCTTATAGATTTACCTTCTTTCTGTGCTGGCATGACATGCTTTTATCAAAATATATTAAAATTCCTGAAATTTTCCAATTTGAAAATTTGTCCCTATTTTCTGTTAAGAGCAGCAACGATTGAGTATTAGAAGAAATAGCGCGATTCCAATGTTATTACAATTCA
Organism: Holothuria leucospilota; assembly: GCA_029531755.1. Classification (NCBI taxonomy): domain Eukaryota; kingdom Metazoa; phylum Echinodermata; class Holothuroidea; order Aspidochirotida; family Holothuriidae; genus Holothuria; species Holothuria leucospilota. The sequence continues at coordinate 9,794,519 of CM055976.1, read as the reverse complement.
ATACTTGCCTTGAAGATCATGGCAGCTGTATCAACTTGCATATTACTAAAAGCCTAGGTAATGTTGGTAATATACCATGGGAGATGAATCTGTAACGTTACCTGGCACGCAAGACACGCCATCTACTGCAACCCCTTGCCTGTTTACAAAACCTTCCTTACATGTGCATGAGTAAGATCCCTTTCCTGTATAACTGCAAATGCCAAACATCATATCGCAGTCATGGATACCTTCATCACAGGGATCTAGTTCTGAACAGAGAAATATCGAATATCGTTACTGACCTATCAGGGGGAAATTTAGGTTACTATTAGACCAGTATTTACACTAAGGTTTAGTAGATAGTATTGTTTACATAATACTCGTTTTAAATGTAAAAGATATCTAAGGTGTCATAAAAACACTACATAAATATTTTCCTCGAACCCTTAGTCGAAAATCCTGTATAAGGGATGATTATACCCATCACATATACAAACTAACCAATTTCTTCAATCAGCTACCACTTGTTTTCATCTTACTTCCTGATCAAGGTAGTTTTACTGGGGGTTAATGCAATACATTAGAGTAATAAAACCTCAAATTTTACAATGATGCTCATCTGCTCAATGTATTTTTATAGTAAGGTATCCTTCTAGACGAAAATAGTCAGGATGTGCTCTTTATAAATATAATTGAAATTTCATCCTCCATTTTTTGGCAGATCATCACCCTGCCAAAACCACTGGAATCACTTAACCAAATCAAACCACTTAACCAAATTAAAACAGTACAAGCGCTTTACAAACCTTTTGAAGTTGCATTTTTTGTAAAATTGTATGTCATACCAGGTAAGGTGAAACCTTCGTGATTTGAGTTAGCGAAGTCATTAACAAGAGTTTCTACATCAGCTGGCGTTACTTTTGATTTTCTTACAAATGTAGTAGACACACTGGCTTGTACACTTCCTTCCTTAAAAGAAATGACGGAACATACCACAAAACTTCCAACAGGAATGCTGACACTCACTTGGAAAGCAGACTCAAACTGCAATGAAGTTTTGTAGGTTGGCAGTTCAGTATTGAGTTACAAAAAAGTATTATCATAAGAAATAAGTCCCACATACATACATATACATATATATATATATATATATATATATATATATATATATATATATATATATATATATATATATATGTATAAATATATATATATATATATATATATATATTTATATATTTATATATATATATATATGGTATAAAGTATATATTGCATAGTAAATAGTTATATGTATATGGTTATATATATATATATATATATATATATATATATATATATATATATATATATATATATATATATATATGTATATATCTTTCACTAATTCCCCACTTAGGGGGAAACACATGCTAAAATTAACAGCCATACGGGCGAAAAAATCATTTCTCCTTAGCGTTTTTACACACTTTTTACATAAGAATACGTTAACTTATGGTAACGTCCTTTTAACTACACAGTCTACATGCTATTACTTCTATGTTGACGAATTTATGGGCAATTATCTGTCAAAACGTACAGATGGCAGGACATCGAAATAATGTTGATTATATCTTGAGGTCGTAATGGGATTTGCCAGCTGACAAAAATCAATGACTTCAAAAAGTGCAAATAAATGTTTCTTCTTTTCTTCTAGGAGGTGAAAACCGCATCTCAATAGCTTGAAGCATTTGGGAGATACTAATTTTCAAAGAGATGAATTTTTTTTCTGAAGATAAAGTGCATTATGGGAAATGTGTGATGTTATTGCAGCACATTAATTTGACAGCGCATTGAATTTCTTTAAGATATTGACGCTGTTGTAGGGAATATTTAGCAACTTTGTTTGTTATGTAGATTTATGCTAAACCTACATGAAGAGATATTCAAACATTCCCACAGTATCAAATTTCAACGACAACAGGACATTCGATTATGAAGGAAAATAAAAGATATCTGAGGCAATGTTTCCACATTGCATAATATTCTGTGACCTTGATATGAACTGGAGGTGTTTTTACAAAAATAAGTAGTCTTTCATATTAGGTATTTCGAGTAAGGAAAAGAGTATTGCTACGGGGTTTACAGGGTAAAAACTGATTTTTTTCTCTTTCACATGTGAACTTTGTGCATAGCTACTGGAAAATGCCCTAAAGGGTGAAATATATGCTTATGTATTTTATTACTTTCCTCGCCCGAAGGGAGGGCGCTATACAGGTTTCTTCCGAAAATAGGAATTAGCGTTACATATATATCTAAAATAGGAGTTAGCGTTTATATATATATATATATATATATATATGTATATAAATATATATATATATATTGCTCCAATGAGGAAGTTTCAACATCATGGATGTGCGTAGGAGCCCAACTTGATGGGGGGGGGGAGGGGTGTAACGACTTACCCGAAAAATGTAACCAAAAATTTCCGCGCACTCCAAGCGCATTCAACATGCTAATGTACATATCATATAGACATGCATCGGTTATCACACCGTATGCCAATTACATACAATCATTTGCCGTGTTACTATACCCTTCCATATTGTTTATAATTTGGGGAAAGTCGTTACAATTATAATGATAAAAATCAGTTGCTTAGCCAGGATAACACTCAAGGGGATGGAGGAATGCATACGTTGTGCTATTGCAGGCCTGGGAAGGTTTAAAGGGAGGGAGTGTCTTTACATGCAATCTGGTGCCACATATGCTACCTTTGAATTGAAATTTGTGTACAAAATTTACTTATTTAAGGTACTAAAAAATCGGTATCAGTGGGGGAAGGGGGTATATTGCCCAATGGCACCCCTAAGTACACCATTGATAATCATAATATAAATGTAACCCAGTGGCGTAGCCAGGGGGGACAGAGGGCGAGTTGCCCCCTCTGGAAAAATCTTGGGGGAAATTTTGAAAGTGAATATATGGTAAAATTTGCGCATGATCTGGTAAAATTTTAAATTTCTCAACCAGTACACTTTATTTATGTAAAAGTATATGCCACACTGGCACAACCAGTCCTCATTAAGGTTTTCAGAGATGGAATGATGACACCATGCTTATAGTTGTACTAGTTATGTTCTACTATCTGTTTTATACAGCATGGGATCTTTGGACCTCTGACAAGGGACTCTGTCCTTTACTGTATACTTCCAATGATTCTTGATAATTAAAGCAGCAGCATTGTGGTATATGCAGTTCGTTAGAATGGGTCAGTGGTCAAGTGCTATACTCTGCTACAAGGAGAGGTCCTCGTAAAATTTGGACTGATTGTGGTGAATGTGGTGAACTGATGAAGGGAAAGGTGTACCAGGGTTCACTTAATTACTGTACTTCACCCATTGTGATTCTGATCTACCAGTAGGACTCAAGAAAAATTCTCCAAGACCTGAAGACAAGCAAGATAAAAAAATCTTCCTAAAAGAATACGAATTCTTGGTGATGTATTCAGTTTACATTTACCACCAAATGAGGCACCATTTTGCATCTAGCCCACCTTATATGAGCAAAACTTTTCCACAGGGGAGGGGGAACCCCTCCCCTTAGACCCCTCCCCCACGGCGATCAGTCACATCAGCCAGGTCAGAGGAAAGCCCCCGGACAAAATTAGGACCTGCGGAGAACACTGATTATTAGGAAGCAGATCACTAATTGGGGAAAATCTCGGGGCTCTTGCCCACCCCCCCCCCGACAAAAGACCTGGCTACGCCACTGATGTAGCCATTAAATCACATACTGAAGAATTAGTACCGAATATGTAGGTACTGGTACAATTCAAATCAGAACTTTATTTTAATTACCAAAGAAGTTTTTAAACTATTGCATGCTGTATTGAACCCGTTAAAAATGTTGGTCTTTCGTGGGGTAGGATTATATTTCACTTTCTTACACCCGAGGCTATCTACATCGCCGAGCCAATTAATTATCTCTTTCCAACAAGCTGTATCACATGTCATGATCTGGACAATGGCAACGTTCAGCCTTGAGGCAATTGGTGTAATAGAGAAGGGGAAAAAGGTTTTTAGTAGTTTTAAGGAGACCAATACCTCATGATTACCTTTCGCGACATCATTGCATAATGTTTCTATGAGTAGATGCCCAAAAAATCCTCAGCATATTGCACTAATTTTCACAAAAATATTTGGTTGCCCCCTGCCTCCTACGCTTATGTCTACAATTACCCTTGGAGTATGATACAATTTGATATACTTCAATTACGCCCAACAATTATGCTTACAGCAACACAGATGTTGGCTTCGAGTTTTCTAAATTCAGAACTTGATCGGTTACTGTAGACTTTATTCCAAGTGGCACTTAAGGTAATAGTTGTTTGGATCGGATATATTTCTGGGAAAAAACAAAAGTGTTATTCATTTGGATGGTAGAAAACTCCTTCCGAGAAATATTGACCAATATTAGACGATATTTGAAATTAATATCTTTCTTTAAAGATACTATTTTTGATAATCATATGTTAACGACAAAATGAAAATTGATTATTGTAAAATGACTATTCGTACAAACCGATACATTGATTGTCCACTCGAGAATACCCCGGCTTACATATGCAGACTTCTTTAATGGTACAATACCCGTTCTGGGCTTCGCATTGACGGAAATTACAATCTGATTCTAAGTGATAGAAGAAAATTTTCAAATTACTTATTATGATAATTCCAATAATAGTTTTACTAATCTGTTAATAATTATGAGTGTTCAGCATAAACTACTTCAAACGAATACAACTAAAGCGATAGACTTCGTTGCGAATTTAAACTTGTTGCATTTGTATTCAATGTCATTACAGTATCACGTTACAGTGATAATAGATAAGGATCTCAAAGCGAATAAAGGCTGGCAACTTTCCAAAGAGCTTAAAAATAAATAAAAACAGTAGAACACTAAATAATACAAAAGTAGTAAAAGCCGACTAACTGGCAGAAATAAAAGAGGCAAGACAATCTTAAAACGGGTTAAAGAGGATTACAAGTTAGGCTGAAAGGAGAGGGCGGGCAAGGGATTAGTTTCAGAAACTGACCCTCTTGTGTGAATTTCTTAATGTGCGTGTTTACCTTAATGATGGGTTAATTTATACTGATGCTTTTTCTAAGCCCACCGATGGGCACCTCTATCTTTGTACCGACATCGCCCATCCTAAGACTTGTAAATTTCGTCCATACAATGTTGCTTTACGTTTGAAACGTATTTGCTCTAGGCATGAACTTTGGAGTAAACGTCTTTTGGAGTTTAAGGAGTATTTAATGAAAAGGGTCTACAATGAAGATTTTGTTCAAGCTCAATTTGAAAAGGTTGGAAAAACTGACCGGGTCCAGCTCTTAAGAAAACCCACAAGGAATAAAGATTCCAGTCTCGTAAATATCCCTTTATTCTTGATTTCAATCCTTCTATGGCCAATATAGGCTCTATCTTACGTATTCTTCCGTAATCTTCACTTGCTTTACAATTCTCCTACTATTAAAGAATTATTTTCAGAAGGTTCCATTTTTCCTGCCTTTCGCAAATGTGTAAGTCTTTTAAAAGAACATTTTAAGTTTCCTAAGCATTTAAATAAGGACGAGGTTGCTAGTGTTGGCATGGGTTGCCACAAGTGTGGAAGGACTCGATGTGACCTTTGTTTAAACTTTTTAGATGACAGTAACATTTCACTAGCATGAGCACAGGTAGAAGATACCAAATCGTTAAAGATCCTTCTTGTACTACTCACAATGCCATTTATGTAGCAACTTGTTTAAAATGTAAAGTACAGTACGTGGGTTCTACTGCTACTCAATTCAATTTAAGATTTTAGACCTTAAGTCCGATCTCATCCACAACAAAGGAAGATGTGAATTAGCTGTGCATTTTAATTCTAATCCACATATGCTCAACAATATTCGCTTCATTACTATCGAAAAAATTCATAGCACAAACAATGTGGACATAATTTTAAAGAAGAGGGAAGCTTACTGGATGTGTACTGCCCATTCCTTTGGTCTTAATAAAAGAAAGCCGGAATTTAATTCACACAAGAGGGTCAGTTACTTAAACTAATCCCTTACTCGCCCTCTCCTTTTTAGTCTAACTTGTAATCCTTTTTAACCGGTTTTGAGATTGCCTAGCCTCTTTTATTTCTGCCAGTCGGCTTTTACTACTTTTGTATTATTTAGTGTTCTACCGTTTTTATTTATTTTAAGCTCTTGGGAACGCCTTTATTTGCTTTGAGATTCGTACCTTTTATCACTGTAACGCTCAGGCATTTTTGAAGCTTTTACTTGCGCAAGTCGTAAGTTTGTCTCTTTTAACAGTTTGTATGGTTGCTTTGCATCAGTTTGGCTGAAGAAGGTTGATCAAAAACCCAAAGCCTTCAAGCCCTGTGCTTTTCGTCCATCTTTTTAGCTTGTAGTTGACTTTCACCATTTACTTTATTGTTATTATATGTAACTTTATATATATATATATATATATATATATATATATATATATATATATATATATATATATATATTATATGTATAGTGGAAACAGATATGCTGTTAAATGGATAGGTGTTTGGAAAATGACAATGCTATTTGATATGGCTAATAAACCTTATTTCTTATTTACATTTAGAACTTTGTCCTCTGGAAAAGGCTGCCTACAAGAAAGGATATTTAGCAACACCAAAATACCTTCACAAGTCGGTTGTTTTGAAGGGTAGAACTGTTGACCTTCGCATATGGCATATTGATTACCAACCAACTGTAGATTTCCTTGACAATAGTATTCTATTTCTTCGAATTCTTCGTAAGTTCTTTTGTTGGGCGTGTACATGAGTGGCTTTTGTACTTCAGGAGGATTGCAATCAGATGCTGTGAAGATAAAAATGTGCGTTTGTACATACTGTCACTGGTTCTCCAGATTATATTGAAAACTCGATGGATTAAGATGGTAAAAGCGTTTCATTATGTTGCATAGAGTAACGGAGACAAAGGCAAATACGAATGCAGAATATTGTTTCCACTTTTTGTTTTTTGCGGACAAAGTACAAATACAGGTGAAACACAGTTTCTAAAGAGTAAAGTGGTAAATTATCGCCATTTTAGAAGGGTTAATATTTTATATACTTGTAATTCCTTAAACTATATAATTGTTGCTTTCCATTTCTCAATAATTATGTCAATAACAGGCATTTTAATCTGAAAATTGATGTCCAGTAACCTCAACTGGGTCTTTTATTTTCTGTCGAGTCAAATTCAGTGTGAACGGGTTTCGCAGTTGAGAGAGCGATTTAAATTTGGGCTCAAACATGAACTGGGAAGTACCCAAAGGATCCTTTATCCATTGTAAGCCTAATACGTGCCTTCAAGGCCCAGATGTAAACAAATAGACTGCGATACATTACTTTACATGAATGGTTTCCACAGTTTCCCAGGGTGCACTGTTTCATGGAACTGAAGTAATGCATATCGCTTCAAGACACCTCTTCCAAAGAACAAACAAATTATAAAAGTTCCTAGTTTGACCCATCTACTCACCGCAAGTTCATCCTAAATGAGTTTCTGTATTTTACATCATATTGAAAGCAATTCGCTACATATATTAACTGCCATATGTAACACGGCTTCTCATTCCTTTCTATCCAAATGGTTCAAACTCTTGAGATCATATTTCCTATTCCAGCATTGTCATTAACCGGTAGGCTACATGAATCACAAAAGGCAGCTAAGTCAGATTCTGTTTTAGAATTGGACTGTAGAATCTCTTTTGCTTAGTTACTAAAATTTTTGTCCACTCTTTTTGTTAATCCTTTCTGTTTGCTTAAGTTGAGTTAGAAATACGGTTAATTTGGATACAATAGACAAGTAGTTTCCAATAGTAATGAGATGCAGCAGATAGAACAGTCCTTTATTTTTCATCCAGTTCGTTATAATTTAAGCCAGCTCGCAGCTTTTACACAACGTTTGAATATTAAAGATATAAGAGTCCGAGATTCCGGGTACTTTTTGATTCCTTGCCGAAGGCGAAAGGATTCCATGCAATCACGCTGACGACTGTGTGTATGCGTGTGTGTATGTGTGCTTGTGACGTCTGGCTTGTTAAGACGATATCTTAAGATAGCAATGATTGATGCTTCTCATACTTGGACTATAGGATTATCATATTAAGAAGAAGATTCCTATTGTTTTTAGTAGAGGTCAAAGGTCATGTGAGGTTACCAGAGGTAAAAAAGAGAAAACCTTGTAAAGACGATGGCTCTAGGTAGGAAGAATGGGTGCTTTTCAAACTTGGCATGTGAATCCCTTATAGTCAGGAAATGAACCATATTGATTTGTTAGAGGTCAAAGATTATCTGAGGTCACCTAAGGTGAAATTACAAAATTCTAAAAAACTGCTTGTAAGTACGATATCAATAGACAATTTTCATACTTGGTATATAGCTTTTATCAGATTGGGAGGAAGATCCCTATTGTTTTTAGTAGATATCAAAGGTAATTCGAGGTCAACAGATGTCAAAAACCAAAGACCGTGAAAAGCGCGATATTTCAAGACAGGGATGATGGATACTTTCATATTTGGTAAAATAGACGTGCTACTTTAAGAGAGCGGGAACCTTTTGGGTTGTTGGAGGTTGAAGGTCATATGAGGTCACCAGAGGTAAAACAACGAAAACCTCGTAAACTATATAAACAGTGGGCGGTACGTCCAAATCGTTTCGTGACCAACGAAAAGTTAAGGCTGAATTTTTCTAGTATTCCAAAGATAAACTTGTACAGAACATTTATTTTTTTCACACGCATAACTGTTACAGTAGTAGGTCGAATGTGAATTAAATCCTAATTATGAACACTTGTAAAGGATGCTGTGACTGTAGAATGATTAGAAATACGTAAAACGTTTGGAGTTTATTGATGGCGTAGTGGATTAGTGTTCAGTTTCTCACACAGACGGCCCTGGTCCGAATCGCTCCTAAGGCACCTTTTTTGTTATTCAATTTTTGGTGTGTTCAAAGGTCATGTGAGGTCAACAGAGGTCGAATTGTAAAAACATCGTAAAAATGAGATAGTCAAAAAGTATAATTTGAGGGATGAACCTTAGTGTAACAAAGCACACCCTTTTGACGAGGAATCACTACCCTTTGGGACATTTTGGTTTTCACTACAGAATTTACCTTTAGGGTAAGTCTAGTTTTAAATGACTTAAATTGCTATTGCTGCTTCTTTATGTGTTAGAGGAAATCAATATTTTTATAACAGTTGTCACTGAAGACTTCAATTTTGAACGGAAAAATACAGCTTCAGTATTAGCAAAGTTAGTACAGGAAAATATTACACTTGGAACATTAAACTGAAATGACTTTACGGCATACTTACGCTGGAAAGTAGAACGGTATTCATTTGTAACCGATGTTTCTGGCGACGTCTTTGTAATTTGTGTGGATGACTGGATTGACCCATTGAATGAAGTTGTTGGGAGATTGTTCTCTGTTGACCTTGCTGAAGTCGAAAGGGTTGATAACAGTTTAGAAGAAACTGTGGATAATATGGGTGTATCATCCTCTACTGTTTTCATGGTAGTGAATACTGTTGGCAAAGGTGTTGCCGTACGACCCAGTGTACCCTTTCCTGTTGTTCTTATGGTAGTCGTCGAGACTGTGGATAACGTACTGGCTATATTGTCAGTTGTACTTGCTGTAGTTAATAAAGTTGAAAATGATGTCAAAGGTACGGGAGGTACAATTGAGGTTCCATCATCTGATGTTCTTCTTGTGGTTAACAATGTTGACAACTGTTGTGAGGAGAATGTGGGCAATGTGGGACCTTCATCCTTCATTGTTGTCGCAGTAACTGCCAAAGCTGTTGACGATCTCAATGAAATCTTGGGCAGTATGGTGGAGTGATTTTCTGTTGTTGTTAAGGCAGTAGGTAATTCTGACAAAGATGTAGATGATATGGTTGGTGCAGTTAAGGTAGCATCCTCTGGTGACTGTAAATTTGTAGTAGAAAATGTTGAAGGCGGTGTTGATGACAAGGGCAATACAACTGAGGTACCTTCTTTTACTGTTATTGAAGGTGAAGTTATTGATAAAGAGGACGAGGATTTAGGTAACGTAGACGTGTTATCCTCTGTTGTTTCTCCGGTATTTAACAATGGTGAAAAATGTGGCGATGGGGTTGTTGTTCCTATAGGGTTGTTATCGTCTGTTGTTGTAATGGTTTTAAAAAAGGATGATCTAACTGTGGACGAGGTAGTAGATCCGTCCGTGGTATCTTCCTTGGTTGTTCTTACAGCAGTTGAGGATATTGAGGAAGGGACGGAAGATGGAGTAGATTCAATGGAGCTGCCATCCTTTGATGTTCCTGCCGTATTTAATAATGTTGAAAACTGTGTCGATGAGGTTGTAGGTTCTATTACAGTGTCATCGTCTGTTGTGATAACGGTAGTAAATAATGATAATGGAACGCTTGACGCCGTAAATTTGTCTGTGTCGTCATTATTGGTTGTTCCCACCGTAGTTGACGATGTTGAAGAAGGGGCAGCAGATGCAGAAGGTGCGATAGAGATGGCGTTCTCTGATGTTTCTGCCTCATTTAACAATGTTGAGGACTGCGTCGATGAAATTGTTTGTCCTGTGGAAGTGCCATCATCTTTTGTTATTACTGTGTTATATAATGATGATAGATCTGTCGACGAGGTAACAGATTCGTCTGTGGTATCATCCATGGTTGTTCTCGATGTAGTTAACTTTGATATTGGTGAGAAAGATAGGGAACAGATGTCATCCTCTGTTGTGCTTTCCACAGTTGGAAATATCGACAACGGTGTCGAGGATTCTGTGGGTGAAGTGGAGGTGATGTCCTCTGTTGTTCGTTTGGTAGTTGGCCATGTCGATGATTGTGTTAAGGAATCTGTTGGTAATGTAGAGGATGCATCGTCTGTTGATATTTCGAGAGTTGACAATGCTAACGATGGTGTTGACGAAACGCTAAGTCCTGTTACAGTTCTCATGGATGTTGAAATAGATGTAGCAGTAGGTTGGAACTGCTGAGTAGTTTCATCTAATTTGAAAAAAGTAAATATAAAATTCGGTAGAATGGTGTCTGTTTAAATTGTGATATGGCTAACATGAGCTGTTTGTTTCGTAAAATTCACAGAGGGGTAGATGCGATTTCTTTCATAGTTTTTCCTACGACTGAAACTTAAAAGATGATGAAAATGGTTCTAACCGCCGTTTTTACATGTCTTTAAATACATTAAAAATCATCACTCCTTATTAGTCTGGCCGATATTTAATCATTTTCAGAACAGCAAACACCTTCCTCATATCATTGTCTAATTAAATAGCTTTTCATCCTGAATGAGTACTAACCCTTGCATTAAACAAAAATTATTTCAAAGTACGTAACATAAACTATGCTTTGACATACGCAACAGTAGCTTAGGTAGAGGGGGATAGGCCTGACTGCCCTTCGAAGAACAAAATCGGCGAAAATGGAGACGGCGCTAATAAGAAAATAATAGAGGGAAGGAAGAAAGGGGAAAAGTTAGAAAGGATAAATGAAAACAATGCTAGAATGAAATAAAAGGAAGGTATGAAAAGGTAAACATAAGAGAGGAAAGGACGCAAAGAAGAGATACGAAAAGAAAAAAGAACAAAACAGAAAACAAAAGAAACTAAAATAAAAGAGAGGAAAATAATAGGGATAAGATTTATTGGCAAATGGATGGAAGGAAGGGAGAAGAAACGGGCTTAAAAAAGGAAATTTCGATTGGACGAATGTTGCGATAGAAAGAGTTTAGGACGATCGAAAAGAGAAAACGGAAAAATGGGTATTGGTATAAACGACTACAGGGCAGTGGAGGATAGAATAGGGATGAAGGATGAGATCAGGCTTACTTTGCAAGAGGTGGAGAGGGTGAGGGAGGGAGGAAAGGTGAAAAATTTAATTGTCAGAGTATCGAGAAAAAAAAACCAGGAAAGTAAGGTTCGGGGAAAAAGAAATGACTTAAAGGAGGAAGGAAAAGGTATTGAGAGGGTCACACAGGGTAGGGCAAGGACGAGAGGGAGCTATAAGCTTATTATCACTTAACTGATTTAGGATACTTTAAATCACTGTAACGTCGGACATTACCTTAAATTTTTCGAAAATAGCCACTTGCTCAGACCCTGCATGGAGTTAGGATTCTGGCTTGGCGTCATCATCATTAACCATCACCATCATCATCATCGTCGTCGTCATCATTACCATGATCATTAGTATTATTAACGTTATAATTAAAAACCCTTTGAAATGTCATAGGCGTTCTAAACTATTGAAAATTACAGCACCTTTATGTAAGTGCTTAAGAATTTCTTAAATGTTTCCATAGGGGAGGCTTATCTGCCCTTAAGACACCCCTTGAAAGCAGTATGGTCTCAAGCTAAGACCCGCACAAACTTGACATAATTTTGGCGTCCCGTTACTACAACCGAAATAACAGCCAACTTGCAATCTCGGTAAGAGAAACCTGTTGGAGAATTTTGATTTTTGTCCTCGCACAACAAAATGTCTAGAAGAGCTTATTACACTGACAGGTATTTTTGTTTGTTAGAAGTAACTGGCTACAAATTAATTCGACTGGGCAAATGGTTATCATCCGGAAAACAATCTGTTACGCTTTAAGTCGCGTAAGACGATTATATAAAAATAAAATTTTAATCACCAGGGCCTGCTTATATCAGGCAATTTGAAGATACTCAGTGCTCCATTCTAATGTCAACAATTTAATTTGTAAATACTCTGAGAACTTTCAGGGTCTCGTCTCGGTCCCAAGGCAAGCTGCGCTGTATTCCACGCCTTGTAAGGGCGTGGTATGTCGGCATTTTCACAACTCAATTTTTCAACCATAAAACGGGACTATCGAGTTGACTTCCCCCTTCCTTCCCGACTGAATTGTCTGGCTACGAGCCTGATGTGCAATACATAGTTATGAATGCTTACTGACTCCATAGGTTCCGCAGTGACGTCACAAATACATGAGAAAACGAGACAGTCCGCCATTTGGGACTTCCAACTTATCGTGCGCAACATGTATCCTGTGTGCAAAAGTCTTTGTCAAGTGTATCCTTGATTGTGTCTACAGTTGTATTATTAATTTCCAACAAATATACAACATGGAGATGGACTGATTTCTGGAACTGTTCAAAAGAAATATTGGTCTTCGAGTTCCCCTACTAACTTGCTCAATGCTCACTTCATATACGGCGGGCGATGATGGCGATCACTATCAGGTTTGTTAAAAAACTTTCTCTCAAAAGGAACAAAATATTTTACGCTTTGACCGTACTGTGTATGCACAGTGTACCTATGCAGTAAGTTTGACGTTCACAATGGCGGTGCAGTTAACCGGGTCCATTATGACGTCACGCTAAGAGCCTCTATATGATGGCAGGCCGTTATTTTTTGTACTTTCTTTTAATCTAAACTAGCATGACTTATTACATACGGTAATTAATAAAATAAGTATAAAAGCACATTACAGAAACATTTACTTACAAATTTTGGTGCAGACAAGGGACTTGTCAAAGTACCCGTTATCACATACAGTAGTAACAGGAGAAGGCGTGCTGGAGGAAGGCTGAAATCCATCTTGACACTCTAAGGTAACTACAACCCCATGGCTGACAGAAGACGCGGTACTGTGTGTTGAATCCGTGTTTGGTGGGAAATTGCAATCAGCTTTTGAAACGGAATTGAAATCAAATATTGCCTCAAGGTAAATTTCGATAGAGTCGTAGGGGCAATGATTCAAAATTTACAATACATGCTGATAAACCATTTGTTTACTTAGATTTCCATGGATGTCAAACGAAACTCAAGTTCAGCCCTAAATACAAATAATCGGTGTTTACCTACGTCATGTCTTCTACTTGTGAGGATTTACGATCGTCAACCACTTGAAGTTTAAACGACAATACGAGCAAATGTTTGAAAGACTTCAGGTATAAAAATGCAATGCTCAGGCTATAGTTCACAAAGAAAACGATTGAATAGTCTTATGTATTAAGGCTCTCTTTAATTAATTTGTGCCACAAAATCGGCCCCTGTTTCTATGTAAGTACTCCATACCTCAGTTAACCTACTATGAATGAAATACTATAGCTTTGCTTCAATTAATTCAAAATAATTGACTAAAGGCTAATTTACTTGAATGCCTATTTTTATGATAGTTTTTACGGTCTTAAAGAATTGAACAATGTCTTTTCTTCAGTCATTTCCTTCTTTTCGTATAAACCTCCCTCCATTTCATGTGTAAGGAGTAATTGAGATGGAATGATTGTAGACCTTACCCATACACCTCGGGATTTCGGCGTTTACCCAGTTTCCATCATTGCACGACGTTGTTGAAAATGGAATTAAAGTTCCATTTTGACAAAAATAGGTTATTATTTCACCATTCATATACGTGCTTGTTTCGTTGCTAGATGTTGAACTAATGATGGTCACATTTGTCGATAATTCGGCTGGAACATGGCAAGGTGCTGTAAAAATTGCAGCATTAAACCATTAATAATTCACCATGTTCCTCAAACAAAGTTTTAAATACAGAAACAAATTTGTAAAAGTTCTGATAGAAGTTGTTATCCTTAGGGCTTTCTTCTTTCATACCTTTAGGTGTACCCTCCTTTAATATTCAGCAACTACTTTAACAGTTCAGTTCAGCTGGTAGCTAAGAGGGTAGGAGGCGAGACAGAGAGGCCCCTAAAAGAATTTGTGCCCCCTAGAAAGTTAAAGATTAATTACTGGTGTAATCATGTCACCCTCCTAAGAAAAGAATTACACCCACCCAAAGCTTATCGCATCCCCTGCAGAACCTTGTCTGGTTACGGACCTTAGTCCAATGAGAAACAGGCCTTGCCAAAAAAATTCCCAGTATCCTATTAAAGGAGCTGAGTAGTGGCGTACTTCCAAAATAAATACATCATACGAAACGAGATGATTACCCTCTGTGCGGGGCTAATTTTAAAATATTAATCCTAATGCGTGTTATATTCTCATTTAAAATAATCTTCCAAAGTAATTTTGCAATAACATTCCTATACTATTTCTTGGGTTATTTGATTTTACTCTTGCAAGATATTTTACAATTTGTTTTATGAATTTCTAGTTCGTTACTCTTTCTTCTGGTACCGGCAGTTTTGAATCGTTTCCACTTGTATCGGTTCTGATCGATGCATCTACCCAGGCATGTAGCACACACAACTTACAACGTACGTACGTATGTAGTATATTAGCGTTACTAGTGGGAAGTCACACGCCTATTTCGGGCATCATCTGCAGGAGGTTCATGAACAACATTGTGGATTTTGCAGGTATTGGAACTGTTTTTTCGGTCAATGAGTTTGTTTTTCGTGGTAGACCTAGGCCCTAACGCTACCCTAAGTTAGGCTAACGTTGGTAGTAATGTTAACGACAGTAACAAATGTACTGTTACACCAGACACACTGCATGCATGGTTTTGATAAGTATGGGTATCGGATCGAATCGATAAACCAAGAAGCATAACCGGATGTGACGTAACGAAGTAGGCGGGTCCGAGAATTTATTCTACTTTGGAGGCTACTCAGCTCCTTTAATCAAAGAAGACAACGAAAATTACCCTAAGGTCATAAAGAAACCGTTGCTATTATTCTTCAAATAACATGTATTTTGAAAGAAAGTTTCAATGAAGTGACAACGTTATAGCGTTCAGAATATAGACGCTGGGGAGAAGTAAAATTAATGCTACTAACCTAGACATTTAATCGTGTAAACTTCGGGATCCCATGTATATTTTGCAGGATTACAAAATGACGTCTTCGGTGCACCTTGCAACTGGTAATGCATTGGACAGTTAAAGTCCGTCAAATCTGACCACTCTGAATGACAGATAACGTTCTTTGAGACTGAAAAGTTTAGATTTGCGTCAATACTATTCCAATCCAAAAAGCATTCAGTTGAATCACACGCTGTTTGAACAAAGTTTTAACACAAGAATAACATAAAAGTATAAAATTTTTCGTAACATTACTCAAATTATTCAACACGGGCAGTATCTTATACAACAACCAAATTGTAGGTATTATGCAACTACACATAATGTAAGCGTTTGTGCTAAATATACAAGGTTAACAAATAACAACGGTTATCTGTAAAGCCAGAGAAATTGTTGGTATATCCATCGATTGCCTAGAAAACAAAAACTTTAAAAAAACAAGCAAAAACAAGCATGCTCGACACATGAAGATAGTTGACGGCTTTCAAGCTGAAGTGATACAATTACGACCATTCAAGAACACATATCTTTGTGCTTAGAACGGATAAAAATAATCGAAACCGTTGAACTGTAATACTTACGACTGCTTGTCGTCTGTCCACTGCATATGACTAAATTCCAAAGTAAAATGATGAAAACTTTGCAAAACACATGTCGAAACATAGTTACAATATTTTTTACATTCCGTAACATGACTCAAACATTTCCTCCAGATATTTTGCGAAGAGTTTTGCATAAAACGTTCCTCACTTTCTTGATCTTAATCCGCTTGTGAGGTGTCATGCTTCATTGTTTAACTAAGCCAATGTAGAACTGAGTCTCCCTCTTGACAAATATAAACGGATCCATTTGCTCAACACTATACCAGAATTTTTGATCGTCACGCCCTTGAACTTTAGACAATCAGAATTATCCTGAATTGATTTATGATGTTGTAAAGGCTAATAGTTAATTTACAGAATGTTCTGAGATCAAAGTAAACGGGACTGTAAGTGTACCTGTGTTGGTTGTCGTGGCAAAAAGCTATTCCTACTCTTGGAGTAAGGTAAACTGGTTACTGTTTCTTTAAAACAAGTCAATGAACACATAATTAAAAAAAACTATATTCATTAAATGAAGAAATGTATCCCTTAGGGAGAAATGTAAGAAGATTTGTCTAAATAAGTCACATGTGCTTCGGACATGATTAATAAGAGAGACGAACGGCAAAACACAACCTTTAAATCACGGCATATCAGGGGCGGATCTAGGGGGGCCGACTCAGCCCGGCCCCCTTTTTTAAAAAAAATGAAAGAGAAAAAAGAGAGAACACTGTGAAAAAAGACGTCTTCATTTTTTAACACATAGCGTTTAAGAAGTAGAAAACGAACAACAAAATGGATAAGCACAGTAAATGACTGGACGAATATTAACACAATAGAGATAATGACGTCAATTAAAGTGCACTCCGCGAACACGTTTATATGTTTCATATATTTATATATGTTAATTTTTTCTATTAAAAACAACTTGACGTTTACAGTAATCATGAAATAAACGCATAAGCGTGTTTACGAAAAGGCGTAAAAGTGGCGTCAATATGTTAAAGTTGTTTTAAAGTTGTTAAAGTTATGTATTTTATTGTTTTTCGGTTACATAAACGCCAAGACGCGTTTATTATCTGTTACAAAAAGGTGTTAATAATTTTTACAGTAAAAAACTGGAAAGGGGAAGAGATAGAGAGAAGGACAGAGAGTGGAGTGATAGAGAATGAAGCCGCAATTAACAACCTCGAAGCATGGGAGTCATAGCGCACAGTAGTTCAGTTTGAACGTCCATTGGGACAATTCACACGCATGCTTACTACACATGATTGTGTTTGCCACGCTTTGACTCGTTCTAGCTTTGTTTGTTCGACAGAAATGGAGGGCCGTCGACCAATCAAACTGTTAGAATCCAGCCACTCTCCTTTTTTTCACTAACGAACTTATGGTTGTCTTTTCCCAATTTTGAGGTTGAAATATGAGAGACCATGCTGCATTTGCAAGTTCGAGGCCGAGTTTAAACCTATTCTAACCCCAACCTTGATTTTGACACGTTTTCGTGGAATTTTGAAAATACAAAATGCTCACATCGGAGATGGAAAAAATCAGGCGGCCCATGCGTCAAACGACTGCGAACCACTGCAGCAAGCGTTAGCCGGGGAACCGCGAACTACCTACTGAACTTGTCAAGTTTCGACCAGTAAACTGTTCTCATGCTGAGAAGCCCGGCTAAGAAGGTGAGATCTTCCGTAATCCTTTTTGTCAGATTCAACTGTAGTATAGATCGGTAGTTGCCCCACCGGCACCAAGTCGAGCCTACAACAACACTACTGTATTGTCTACATGCCATACAACGTCATATCATCCTCACAATCCATACATTTACGGTACCCCCCCCCCCTCCTCTTTCTCGCTCCTTCAGCCTAACTTGCGTAGCGTGATAATTCGTCACTGCACGCTTTAGCTAATCAGAAATAATTTGATAAAACTGCTGGCCATACATTTGTTTGATCGAGTGTCTAACACGTAGGCTACTAAAAATTGCCTTTCCCAGTCCAGGGACCCCGATAGTGTGCTAATTTACACAATACTAACAAGAGGGCAATCCACGGAGTTGCTTATCTCATCGCTCGCACACGCACTGAGCCATACCAAATAAACTGAAGTAGGCACGTCAATGTGTAATCATAGCGCAATATCCTGCTCTCGTAAGTGTGGAATATACGAAGAAACTGAAGCCGATTTGAGGGTCACGTGATGTAGGTTACCTTTGGAAATAATATAACGCTGAGTCAGCATAGATTTCAAACTTAAACTAGCGTGTCGACTTTTCATTGAGCAAAAATATCTGGGTGGAAGTGCTAATCAGAGCTCAGTCGTTTTGAAAATTAATACACAGATCATAAAACAGAACATAAAACCCTTTACATGAAGAACTTTATCTCTTGTTCGTGGCATTACACATAAGTACACTTGAATATGAACGAAAAATAATTTTGAAGTTCAAAGACTATTCAAAGGTCAGTTTCTATGGTATCTTTA
Source organism: Holothuria leucospilota (assembly GCA_029531755.1). Taxonomy (NCBI): domain Eukaryota; kingdom Metazoa; phylum Echinodermata; class Holothuroidea; order Aspidochirotida; family Holothuriidae; genus Holothuria; species Holothuria leucospilota. The sequence continues at coordinate 9,775,656 of CM055976.1, read as the reverse complement.
AACTGGGCCACGCACTTTTACATCGGCCTTTAATTTCTCACGCGCTCATAAAATGAAAGCAACTACGTTCGTTCTCTGATAACGCAAAAGTGGGCGTCAAGTATTATATTCTGAGTATACTGGAACTGTATTCTGTGCGTATACAATATACTCACGCAATTTGCATTGTTCTAACAACGACATTTCACGTAATGCATTCCTATGCACATCACCGAATAGAAAGGCGCGTATATCAAGTCCACATTTCCGCACTGATATTTTTATCTGCACTAGGAGTAAATTTCGGTAACAGTGTACGTACAAGAGTTTGGTATCTATGATTATAACATCTTTGGTAATGAGCGCGCCCTACACCTGTAGATCGGAGTGCCTTTAAGCCTGTTCGGTCTCTAATTCGTTAATTGGCGATATTACGCGTTAGCGCAAGTGCATATCATTACATATTTGCACTGAGTCTCGTACATGCAATTAATAAAAGCATAGATTTCCAACTGAAAATGGCGTGTGACCATGGCCGTAAGGGACTGTTTTCCTCAGGGAGGGCGGTGATTTTTGCCCGACTCCAGACCTAATTTAACGGTCCAATTTTCCACCCGACTGAGACAAAATATTTGCCCGATTTAGTCAGGTTTCTGACATTTGGGGGACCGCTGCCCCCAGCACCCCTGGCCCGTACGGCCATGGTGGTGACTCCTCATGGAGGCTACAATATCGGGGCGGAAATGCTGATGACAGTTCAGTCATTTGAAAAACAAACAGGCAAATGAATGTTTTACAAAAGTAGCCTATTAATTACTGGCGTTTATATGAATACTGCAGTTTATCTCTTTCTAGTAGCAAATTTCACATAAGTGCCTTTGAATATGAACGCACACTGACTGGTTTGAAGTTTATAGACTTATCATAGGCCAGTAATTTCTATGGCATCTTCAAGTTACGCACTTTTATATGCACGTTTGATTTCTCACGCGCTCACAGCGGGAAAGCAACTAGCAGGTTCGCTCTCCATGTTCGCAGAAGTTTGTGTCAAGTATTTCGGCGGATAAAATAAAAATGTATACTGTGCGTGTACGGAACGCGTTGAAAAAGTGCACGCACGCTAACCTTTATAAACGATGGAATTTTCTGTGACGCGGTCTAAGTATCGTACGCAGATTCCGATTAGAACGGCGCGCATACCAAATTTACACTTCTGCTTCTGAGATATTTGCGTTTCCATGAAGAGTCCGATTAGAACGGCCCGCATACCAACTTTACACTTCTGCTTCTGAGATATTTGCGTTTCCATGAAGAGTCGATCATTTTTCGTAACAGTTTAGGTATATTAGTTTGGTATCTATGCTAAGACCTATAATATCTTTGATGCGTAGAACCTACATATATGGATCAGTGGGACAATGTTGGAGGCTTCTGCGCGAGTGTTAACTATTCCCAATATGCGTCCTTTTGTTGCGCAAAAAGAACGCTTTCAGTGCGCTATAGAAAGGTTTCAGAACGTCATGTGACGCGTCTCTTTGGTTTTGAAGGGCACGCGTTCATTGTGTCGAGTATTATCAATGGTTATGTCTTGCGCGTGTGCTGTAGGTTCTTTACTGTGCGTGTGTTTTGCCCTTCAGTGTCTGAGACGCCCACTCGTGTGGCGTCACATAAAATCCCTGAAAATCCGTGCACATAATATCATGTGAATACTAGCGCGCGTTAGCATGTGCATCATTAGAACAGACAGGCAGTACCGTACAGGCAGGCCTATACTGTGTACTGTTCACTAATGTTGCTATCATCAGTGTTATCAGAAGAGGCCATCGCGTACCGAGGCTGTGTTTAGTATGCCGTCACACGCCTTACACTAAAAATTTGGGCAACGCGTCAAGGCCGCGTTGGTATCTTACACGTTTACTGCGGGGAAGCAATTCTTGCATTTGTTTCTTTAAACACGCGCTAGGGTGCGCGTCAAGTATATTTAAGATTGATACACAGAGAAATGTATTCTGTTTGATGATACCAAGAGCAGGCCCACAAAACTATTATTTACCTCTGACTCTTGACCTCTGTTTCCGGGCTGGGTGAGACATATTTTCCCACCCTCGGGTACATTCCCACCAAGTTTGAAGAGAATCGGTCCAGCCGTTTGGTAGTAGTTTTCAAAATGAGATGTAAATTTTGACCTTCTGCCACGAGACCTTAGACCTTGGTTGCCATGACAACCATATACTTTGTTAGTACTTGATACATTTAATATGTGTGTGAAGTTTCATGTAAGTGGGATGTTTTCTTTTGAAATTATACTAGAAAATACTAAAATTGTGATTTTTTACAAAATTTGACCTTTGACCTCTGACCTTTGACCTTCACTTCCGAGGGTTCTGGGAGACAAAAGTTCTGACACTGGGGTACCTTCCCACCAAGTTTGAAGAGAGCCGGTGTAGCCGTTGAGTAGCAGTAGCAAAATAAGAAAATGTACATTTGACCTTTTGTCACGTGACTTTTGACCTTGATTGCCATGGCAAACATATACTTGTATAGTACTAGACACATTTAATATATGTGTGAAGTTTCAATTGAGTGGGTTGTTTCCTTTTGAAAAAATACTAAAAAAGGTGATTTTTGAATTTTTCACCAAATTTGACCTTTGACCTCTGACCTTTGACCTTTACTTCCGAGGGTCTGCGAGACACAAGTTTCCACCCTATGGGTACTATCCCCACCAAGTTTGAAAAGAGTCGGTCTGGCCCACAAGGAGGAGTTCATGTCACACTTTTTTGGCTTAAAAACAGGCATTTTCCCTTCCATCACCTTACCTTTGGCCTTGGTTGCCATGGCAACCACATACTTTAGTAGTACTAGATATGTTTATTATGAATGTGAAAGTTCATGTCAATCGGATGTTCCCTCTTGGAGTTATTATAAAAAAGTGATTTTCACATAATTTGACCTTTGACCTTTAACTTTTACTTCCGGAAGTCATTGTACTACCGGGGTTCTACCTAGGGCACCTTCCCACCAAGTTTGAAGAAAATCGGCTTCACCGTTTAGGAGATATTAACAAAACCCATACCCATATCATGACTGTACACACCACGGGCTCACCCATACGCACACTCAATACCTTTCGGGGTACTGGGAAGGGACCCTGCAAGGAATGCAAGGGGATTTCCCAGCAGCGCAGCTGCCCGCGAAGGAACTCAGTAGACGGACAGTTGGGGGAGGGCTGCGCTCCAAGGCACTAAGAGTATTTATTGACTAGAGTCCAAGGTCAAAATGGCGGAACGTCCGATCATGGAGGCCACAGAAGGTACGAATTTGCAGTGTCTCGACCAACCAGTCGTTTCTTCCTTACGTGTACTTTCCGTCTAACACTTTGCTATTTATAGGGCATGTCTGCGTATGTGGTGCACGCCGTATCGCGTCTCATAATTATACAGAAATAAAGGGCATTTTTTAAAAACAGGACAAGTACTTTTAATAGTGCGCGCTCAAACGTTATCAGGTTATCTGCAGCGGGTCGACGCGCTGTACATAGCCGGTTATATGCAGCCTGCGCATCGACGCGCTTTACGTAGCCGGTTATGTGTGGCGTGTCGACGCGCTGTACATAGCCGGGTAACGTGTGTGCATGCATGCGTGCGCGTCCTTAAAACAAAAATACGCGTGTCTATGAAAGCCGAAGTACTCGCTCACGAGCGCCTTCTGTTTTGCTGGTTATAGCCTACATACAAGTTATAGGAAAAGTTGCGTTCGCGTTCAAATATACTGTGCGTATATTTTGATCTTACAAGCTTGTCAGCTCAGTCACAGTCAGTGTGAAATTCTGTAAGTTTGGCGTTTTAGATCTTTGGCCTAGGATTTGTAGTTAAGGAGACACGCAAAGGTAAGTGTCTATTATCTATCTATTCCAGGGTATATTATCTATGTAAGACGACTAAAGCCTTCATTCGTTATCGTCGCCTAGGGTTTCGTAGTGAATATTGTTGCTAAGGTAACTTCTTGTTACTTTAGTGTTACATAAGCGCTGTACGCGTAATGTGTCAAACGTAGACAGAAGTTGACGTTAAAGAATGCACAGTCTATGCGTAAGCAAGGCGGCTCAGAAGGCAACTTAGTATCTCTTACCTTCGCTTTGCAGCTCTGAAAGTTGAAAATAAATCTCAGATATTGGCGGCATGCCACTAATTTGTAGCGCCAACTCTTACGTAACCGAACTAAAGGTAAAATAGCGTTCCTACAACAATAAAATTACTGTTGTAAGTTAACTCTTCGGGAATTGCGAGAAAGAATATACCTCTTCTTAAGTTATGAAAAGCACCAAAAAGTTGTCGCCATGTTTCGCCCACTAACTGCGCACAACGCAACGACTGACCGTCGGAGACTAAACCATTTTGTACCTTGCTCTTGCTTTCAAATCGGCCGAAATTTTGCACAGGGCATGTATTAGACCTTGGCCTCTAGTCAATAAATACTCTTAGCCAAGGCAGTCACGTGTAGCCGCGCGTGACTTCTCTTTGCAGCGAGCGAATTTTCGGGCAGCTACGCCAGTTTCGAGCTCCGCGTGAGCTAAGAAAGACGTGCGAGAGCGGAGCTCACACACGGACACGTTTTGACCCCTCCTTCAGTTATGGACTTCTGGTCACCCTGGGGTACCTCACCATGGGTTAGCCCCTTAGACTAGTAACTTGGGAAAATAAACTGTTACCATGGCAACCGGTGCTATTTTAGCTGGTATTGCCGTATATAGCCCAACAGGCCAAGTGACTACAATATCTCATCCTCCTCACGGAGCGATGAGATAATAATGTACTGTTTAACCCCTCTGAGGGACAAGTTAACAATTCCATGCATGTTTTCCAGTTAGACAAATTATATCGTAATTGATATCAACTGTTCAGTTAATTCCTAAGGAGAAAAAAGAGGAATTATAAGCTAAGTAAAAATCAGCAATCAACAAGTATAACCATAATCAATGACAAACTAAATGGCCAAATGCTGTTCTGTAAGTTGATTAATCCCTCGATTTTTCTCTGAAAGACGTTAAGATTGGCCAACAGTGCACATCACCAACAAAATTTTATTTAGAAATATAGCGGTCGGAATCATTACAATTCGGTCATTCAGTTTTGACACTTTGTAAGCCCACAATAATACCATGATTACACTGCCTGGACGTAGTCCCAAGACAAAGACAGGGCTGCCAAGTCTCGTGCATTTTGGGTCATTTTCACTTTCTCACTTTCTCACTGAGTCCACGCAAAACAAGAAATTAGGCAGAGGGGAACATGCGCGTGATAAAACGTACATTTACGCCCACATGTCAATGCAAAGTACCTGGGTCCTGGCATCAAATCGAACTAAGATATGCGTTACAAATTTCTCAAGGAAGTCCCTAAATATTCACCAAGGTAGTACATGACTACTAAAGATCTGATTAGACGCCTTGAACATGGATTGTAGTAAGGCACTGTACCTATGATAACTATCTTCTGTTAATAACTTGTGGAAAAATTAATGTGCTGAGAGTTGAGACATGAAATTATATGAAGCAGAAAGTGCAAAAATAAGACATGGGAAGTGCGTTTTCCGGCAATCTGGGAGGTCCAGTTTGTCAAAAATTTTCTTGTATGCTCCGCGCCAACCTATGGTGGCGCTCCACTTAAATGATATAGTGCCATCAATCACAGGTCGAACAACTTCGCCCCCCCCCCTCTTTTCAGAAATCCTGGATCCGCCCTGGGCATTGTATTAACATTAGCTGCTTAGCAACTCTTATACAATTTCTCTTTGCCTTTGCTTATACCGTCACCGTGGCAAGCATCTGTGCACATAAACAATGTTTAGCTTTGACGTAAATTTATCCTACGCTGAAAAGGTAATAGGGAGCTTACGAAACAGGACGGGAGAGCAAACAGAACGTTCACTCGAGCGGAAAATCGATCTGCGCATGCGCTAATGCGAAACTCTCTCCGTCCCATTCATCAGTTCATTTTCAGAACCGTATTCAAGCGAAATAACGTCCGGTCTGCTAACAGGACGGATCTCTGCAATTGTGTACATACACTGGATGTAAGCAAGACGCACGCGTGTATGACAGCTGCATTAACTCCCGCATTGAAATTTTTCATTATTTACAGTAAAACTTCTATCGCTTCACATGTGAATAATGTACATGACACAGATTCCACATTCTCTTCATGAAAATAACCTTACCAAGAAAAGATATACATGTATATTTTAACAGAGCAACAATGAACTGGCTAGACGAAACAACATTAGATATTACTGTCAGTCGAATACTTCAAAATTAAAAATCATAGTCATCAGTTGTTTTCATTAATTTGAAAACAGTGATGGAATCAACTTCAAATCCATTGATTGATAGCTAAATAAAAACAGCCTTAATATATTTTTCACATTGACACACAGTATTGGAATTAAAATAAACTCGGCAAGGCTAATGAAAATAACAGGGCAGAGAGTGTAAAATGAATAACCTCAAGACATTGAAGAAGTTTTATCCAAAATTTCATGGGGATCTCTTCTTCAGCGCACTGATATGCCTAGTACACAAGATGAAAGGGTACATTGAAATGATACAAATAATAAACTTCAAGAATTTATTAAAAAACTCTTCAAGATTAAAGCATGCTTGTAAATTCATTACAAGACACATAAATCATTTTTAGAGACAATGTTACAATCAAGGCAAATAAACCATTAAAAAGGGGGGGGGGGGGCTTCCCAAAAACGCATATAGTATCAGCAGTAGGGCCATAATGCAATTCACAATTTTATGAAGTAACTGGGGTCTACTGAAAATATTCTTCTAACGAAGGAGGGTCAAGTCCAAAATAGGTAGATGTATTGTTCTTGTGGACACATGTATGAGCATTTGACAAAAGTCCTGACACAATGTTCATCTTCCCACATGCGCTGAGGAGAACTTTCTGTGACTTCTTATAGTCAGTAAACTTGAAATAATTCAAAATGTCTCCGAACGACCATTCAGCACTAATGCGCACCTTAGACATAGCTGCATTAAATGCCTCCTGGTCTCGTGTAATGTTAGCTGTGGGGAAAGGTGCCTGCAGCTGTGGGCGTAGGGGGTAGGCTGGGTGCCCATATATACATAAAATCTTTCCTTCTGGGGTCACGTGACCTGGCCTCCAGCTCCTCAAGGAGTCCTGATTCCCTCAAAATGTAGGCATCATGTCTCCTACCTTCCACAGGTCCATATAGGTGAGCAATTAGACCATTTGGGGTTGTCACTGACTGGGACTTTAGGGCATGAATCCTTTTATGTCCATTGTACATCACGCCCTGGTGTTGATCTGGTCTGCATATGGGGCGAACAGTACCATCCACAAATCCCCAACAGCTGCTCAAAGCAGCACCCTTCAAGTAAATAGCGTTTGCAAATGACTGCAGGTGTTGTGGTGACAACCAGTCCTGTTCAAGGGATGAAACCAAGTGTCTGTGATTGTCAAATATGAAGTTGGTCATCCACTTCACTATCATGCATAGATGGGGAACTGGCCGGCCATTAGTTTTGAGGAGGTCACCATACCTGCAAGGGTATGCATAGCGTTGGAGAGTGATACACAGTGCTTCGAGTCCGTCAACTCTTGAGCCATTCTCCAGGGTGATCATCTGTGGCACTCCCAAGCTACCTCTCAGTCGAAAGACGACATCTTTCCGGAATCTTTAATTAAAAAATATGTAAAATGTATGTTGCAAACTTACAGCAAATTGAAATTTATTTTCAGAATGAAATAAAAGGAGATAGAGAGCCATTTGTACATCTGAATTTATTTTTCATATTCTAATATTCTATTTATATTATCATACTATTCAGTGTCATTTGCTAAGTCCAGAGGCAATGAAAAGTCCCCCTCCCCTCCACACACGCACACAATTTAGGCTAAAGAAATAAGAAAAATTAAAAAATAAAAAAAAGGAAATCCAAACCCTATAAATCATAAGAACCTAGTAAAATCATAAACTGCTCATTTCACAGGCTTGCAAAACCATAAAAACCCAAGGCCAGTTCAGGGCCCAGGGGCTCCCCCTGTTTGGGTGTCACCCCCCCCCCCCACCCAATTTAGCGTTTCGTGGCCCCTGAACTTAAGACAAGTCTCATGTAGAGGCTATATAGAAGCGTGGCCATGTTGGCTGCATTCTCACAGCCACACTCACAGCACAGCCTCCACCACTTAATCACACAACCTCATTTATTCTCATTTGAAATGGCTCTGTTGAAAAGACTAGACACTGTTTTTACAGCATTAAGCTAGCCGCACGCGCAATTTTTTTTCCCACGAGGTTATGGGCAAACCATGCCAATGGACCAATCAGCTTTTTGGAAATAGGCAACACCTCTAATTCCAAAATGACAGCTTTCCAACCCTTCTATTGTAATTCTGACACCGGATTATGAAAGAACAGGCCAAATAACCCCTGGCCACGTTACCCTAACCTTGAAACTATCCCTATCCATGATTTTGAAACAAATTTGAAAAATTTTGAAAATCAAATTTGCCCATAACCTCGTGGGAAAAAAAAATTGAGCTAGCCGCACACTACACGACTCAGCACACCGCAACTCAACTCGATTGACGGGTCGTCAACATTCGTGAGGTGTGCAAAAGTTCAAGACTGCGATTGGCAGCTTTAAAATCAGTCTTAAGTTGCGCCGACTTCAGTCGGGAAGAAGCAACATGTTCGTTCTTCCCGACTGAAATCGGCGCGACTTTAAACTGGTCCTAGAACTTTCAGTCGCAGTCATAAACTCACGCACACTATACGACTGTTGGAGATCCGACGATCGAGTTGAGTTGCGGTGTTGCTTACGAAACAGGACGGAGGGACAGTGCGACGGGGGAATCGACCGACCGTGACCGTCCTCGCACACCGTTGCCGTCCTGTTCTTAAGTTACCATGCGAAATGGACGGCGACGCGAGCGCGACCCCTGCCGTTAACAGTATACGTGTAACTTAACGTATTTACGTAGGGACTTAGTAACTTAGGATCCCCGTAATATCAATTGGTATGTCAGTATGTACTAAACTGTAAAAGTTGCTGTTAAGCTAGCATGGCTGCCTACAGGGTCAGATAATCTGAGAGGCTTCAAAAAATGTGTTCAAACTTTGTAATGTGGACAATATCATCAAAGTTAAATCTGCAAATTCACTCACCGAACAAGTACTTGTGCTGGTAGCCTTTTTTCACAACTAACTGGAACTTTTTACAGTTAAATATAACCAGGGGCGTAAATGCGGGGTGGGGGTGACACTCCCCCCGGGGGTGACACTCCCTCCCCCAGTGAAAATCAAAAGTCGGTCTCTGAGAGGCAAAAAGTCGGTCTAAAATGCAGTTCAGTGTGCCTTTCTAACAGTGGACCGGTCACGAGCAGCACTTCAGGTGCAAAAAAGCAAAAAAAAAAAAAAAAATAAAATAAATAAAGAAATAAAAAAAATAAAGAAATAAAATAAAATAAAAAAATTGAGGAAAAAAGAGGTCTTCGATTTTTCGGAGACCTTTTTTTTTTCTTTTTTTTTTTTGCTTTTCAGAAAATTTGGACGGTACAACTGTGGCAATGGAAGTCGGTCTCCAAGAAATGTAGTCGGCCCCAAACTCTCAAAATCGTTCACCCCCCCCCACCCCTGGAAATTCGAGTATATACGCCCCTGAATATAACAATTCTTTTCTTGGACTTGGTGATCGTGCATATCAACGTAAGCAGCCAGCTGTCAGCTGTCATACACGCGTGCGTCTTGTTTACATCCAGTGTACACAATTGCATAGATCCGTCCTGTTAGCAGACCGGACGTTATTTCGCCTGAATACCGTCTTGAAATGAACAGGACGGAAAAAGTTTCGCATTGACGCATGCGCAGATCAATTTTCCGCTCGAGTGAACGTTTTGTGCGCTCTCCCGTCCTGTTTCGTAAGCTCTCTTAAGTCGTGTAGTGTACGGCTGGCTTAAAGGCAGTAAGGAGTCACCCCAATCAGAGTGAGTGTATCCTGTCACTCTAGTTCATGATTGGCCCATTCTGATCATGTGACAATATTTTTGTTGGTAAATTGTGAAATTCAAGGAGAATTTCTACTTGCTTTACCTATTGTTTGTAATAGTTATGTTCAAAACATCTTCAGAGGTGCTTGTAAAACAATTAGACGAGATTTGCAAGAATTTGCCGATTTTTCAAAGAAAATTTTAGGGCGACTGCCTTTTGCCTTTAAGAGTGGCACAAGTCTAACTTTTTTACTCCACTTATTCGATTGCAATGCATTACAGTTAAAAATAACGTTAAAGTTAGGTCTACTAACACCAGTTGACTAACCTAAGTCTTAATCAATAAATTAACATTGTCAATAACATTACTTTTAACACGTTACTTATTGTTTTGAATCCTACCTGAAATAACTGTTGCATTCATCATCATTAAACTTGTCAAAATCAAACCAATAGTCTTCATACTGGAAATCTGGATTAGTCGGGGCGTTGATGTCAAATAGAAGCATAAATTCTTCTTCTTCCAGTATATCACAAACATAACAACTTACAAGAATATCTCGAACTCTGTGAAGATTCGCCATGACGGTGGGTATCGTACTCAAGTAGATATGACCAGGAGGTGTTATTAGAAGGAGTTCTGACTGAAACTTAAATTGATGCTAATCCTATTAGATCCAGTTAAGCGTGAGGAGAAAATCCTTCTAATGAATGATCATGTGGTTAAAGAGTATTGAATTCTCTCAGCCAACCTTGCCTTTCCTCATTCACACTCACTCTGCTAATCTAACAATAGGATTCCATTGAACAATGCTTTGATGCCCAACTAGTTGCCGACCTTCAAGTTCGACTCACTGTTCTAAAACTCAAAACGACTGTTTATCGCCAGGAAGCGAAGAGATGCTAGCAATCGCGCTCGCCCTCGCGTCGCCGTCCATTTCGCATCGTAACTAAAGTTAAGAACAGGACGGGAACGATGTGCGAGGACGGTCACGGTCAGTCGATTCCCCCGTCGCACTGCCACTCCGTCCTGTTTCGTAAGCTCCCTGATGTGGTGAAAGAAACGGAACGTAATCCACCACTATATATGCACTTTAGATACAGTCACCACAAGTTTTGAACTAGAATGAACAGGTATGTGGAGTAGAATGAATGTTAAGTGACAGGTTATAGTTATTAGGATATTTGCAAGTCATGCAATATTACACTCATAACAAGAAAAACTTTGTTCCAAAGCATAAACGTAATGGTTTCCATCTGCAAATGAGAATTTAACTTATTATTAAATGTTTGGCTGTGCTATTTTGCTGTGATGTTTTAGCAATTGCAACACTGAAAGTACCTACAGTTTTAAATTACCTTTCTGAGGGTAGATACACATGGCGAACTGGCTTCTCTAAAAGTGACCAGCATTTATTGAGCTGGTTTTGCCTCTGGGTGAATACTCTGTTGCAACAGTTAGACGACACCATTGACCAATACAAACGCCTTACACAGTTGGTAACACGATATCTCCCACCTAGACAAAAATATAATTGGGTTTAAAAACAGTTTTGAACGGGGTCAATACAGCATGACGTACAGTTAAAATCATTAATATTTAATCAGTGGTGATAATAAGACACAATGAAATAGTCAGATAAAGGAGAAATGAACTGATTTGTGATACTGTCTCGGCTGGTAATCCCTTTAACTGAAAGCACGGAACAATAGAGTAATATTAAAGCAATATAATACCTTTTATTTTTTCGCACCTCTATTGTGCTAAATTAGGTCCATTTCTTCCCTATTCAGATTTTTAATTCATTTGATAACAAAAAAGTAGTATGTAGATCGAAGGTTTAAAGGCTTGTAAAATACTTTAAATAGTAGCAACAAGTTTCATATTTTGAAATAACAAGCTATACTTATTTTACTGTTCCTACAAACATTCGATATTATTTTTCCGTTGTTGGATTAATGACCTATTTCTGACAAATGAACATTTCGGCAATGAAATAAATCACATAATTATTTCCCAACATTTTTTCAGATGAAAATACTACACGCTTCCTGTAATGTCTTTCATGATAGAATAATCCATATAAAATGGGGATGTTCGTATCGACATTAAGCTTTTAAGGAAGAAATCAAAGTACTTGACTCATTTGTATCGCCACAGACTCGTGGAAATGAAGTGCTTACAACTTTGTCATGAATATTCATGATAATAAATCTTTTTTATCTTTTTTCCTCTTTGAGTTTGTTATTTGATTATAGTGATTCCATAGTGATTCCATCTTACACAATTAATGAAACACATAAACTTGCGCATAAGCGCAAAACTTTCATTTGCTTTCATATATATATATATATATATATATATATATATATATATATATATATATATATATATATAATCAGGGTCATATGTTTGGGCGTGTGAAGGTCCAAAACTCCGACTGGCTGGATGTTTTTTTTTCAACTGAGTGGCGACGAGTAAATTGCACGTTTTTACGCTGCCTACTTTAATCCAGCATTGGGGATCCTTCTTTTGTCACTACCAAAAGGTGGCAGGACAGGAGTTACGAAGGTGGGTCCCTGGGCACCAATCTATGTGGGGCCCCTCGGACCGTCATTTGGCTCTTTGAAAAAGAACTGATATGATAGTTTAAACTATACGCGTAAACCAACCTCTTCAGCGACTAGGCGTTTATAAGTACAGACCACAAATGTTCAACAATTTTTGGCTAAAAGCCAGATCATCGCACTGGCAAATCCAGGATTTGCCTGAGAAGAAGGGGGATTTTAGATTGGTAAGAGCTACTGATGCATGATGATGTACTGAGGGTGAAGTTTTGTTTAGAGAAAAACTAAAACTGTCAAATTCAATGCATTTTAGCTGTTAAAATTAATTACGTTGCATTAAAGGACCGTTACGGTAATGAAAGTCACAAAAATAACTAAAACTAAGCTGGACCTAGCCATAAGGCGTGTGGGAAAATTTTATTTCAGAAGAAAAGCCCGAATTTTCAGATGTTGCGCAGATGTCACGTTAAGTAAAGTGATGCAAAACAAAGTGTGATGGCGGAGGGACTAAGATTTGTCGGAAAGGAATAAGGTGGGGGCAAACTCTCGGACCAATTAGCCTAAGAATTCAGGTGTGGATCTAGGGTATGGGCAAAGAGGGACACCTTTGTGACCGATAAGCAATGGAGAACAGTACGTATAAGTGGAGGGCCTCCGATGGCTGGCGCGAAGCGCCTTAGAAAATTTTGGATGGAAACACCTCCTAGATTACCAGAATTGGCACTTCTCATGCTCTATTTGCCTGAGTATGGGAAGACATCACAGGCTTGTATATTAATATGTTTTCATTTTTCCTCTCTAGGCCAATAAGGGTTCATGTGTCCCCATGGTTGCGCGCCTAGCACTATATTACCGTGCAGCTAACTGCACGAGAAGCGTGAGAAAATTTTCTGTCTTATTGTTTGTTTATAAAAGATATTTGAGCTTCGTAGAGGAAGTTTATACCAAGTAGGAGTACAATTTTACTATTGGGATAATTCATAAAGAATACAAATACTGTTTTTTTTTATTATACAAACAACGCGCTAAAAACTGAGACCACGGCATTTTGAATATAGCCAAAGTTTTCAGTTCGCCATTTTCAACGATGTCTAGTAGCGACCAATTGAACCCCATGGTTGGAATTGCATGTGTTTTGTGAACACAATATTCTTGACTCTCAGGCTATTCCGCCAGAGTTCATTCTTTCTCCGACGGAGGTGGGGGGGGGGGTGACTTGATAGGGTGTCTTACCCGGGCAGGGCGCATGAAATTCCACCTACCAAATTATTAATACCTGTCTGGAGTGAAAGCGGGAATTCGGCCAAATTAATTCATTTGTGTGAAAATATCGGTATTTAGAGCTCTACAATAATGTTCGTCTGCTTTACTTTCGGTTTCATTTGTTAATTTTCTGCCGGTAAATTTAGTGCCCGAAAATTTTAGCGATCTAGTTTTCCCCAACTTTCTCAATGAAACTAAAAGTTAACTACTTTATGAGCAATCTGAAAACAATTCTCACCCCTTCAAATTCGTCTTTCTTCACACCCTTCCAACAATGCACAACATTTTGGGGCTCATGTGTGAGGATATTTAAGTCTCCCGATGAACCTAAAAATATGATGACCCAGTTTTTGTGGGCCCCCTTAGTGTGGAGGCCCCTGGGTACGTGCAAGCTGGCCCGTGCTCTATTCCGGGTCTGAAAGGTGTTGTCCTGTGGGTGAGGTCTTTGAGAAATTTATTTGTGTTAATTTCAGGTTGCTTACTACAAATGGTGCTTTTTTTTTAATGTTTTTGGAGCTGATCATATATGGGTGGGAAATGTCCATAATTTAGTGAATTCTAATGTATCCGACTGGCTGGATGTGTGCTCCAACTGAGTATCGGAGCCTAAATTGCACCATTTTTATGCACCCTGCGTTTGTATACAGCAGTGGGGTTCTTTCCTTTGTCACTAAATAAAGGTGCTGACCTGGGTAAGGGAGCTAAGGGGAACCTTTGAGGAAGTTTTATTAATTTAAGGTTACTTAGATACAAAATGGTGGTATCTTTGGGATATTTTTGGAGCTGATCTTATGTGGCTGGAAAATGTCCATAATTTAGTAAATTCTAAATTTTGTTTAGGTGAGAGAAGAGAGTATGATGTCTTAGAGAAGAATACTTTGTCAACAGACCTCCTGAAGCCTCCGTTTTTCCTACTTTAATGCCTTGTTTTCGGGCAAAGCTTTTACCCAAAAATACGTGCGTGGAATTAGCAGAAACTTTTTGTGCTATAACGAAAATTTTCCTTTCCTTAATTGTGTATTACAGTGGCGGATCCAGGATTTGGCAAAAGGGGGGGGGGCAGGTCATAGTGGTTTGTATATAAGTCTGATCTGGGGGAGGGATATAAGGGGGAAGCGGTGCACCAGGGGTGGTGCCAGGGGTATTTTGATAGGGGGTAAAGTATGTGATGAGTGATCGCTGTCCTGGGAAGGGGTCTAAGGAGGGGGTGTCCCCTCCCCTTTGAGGAAATTTTTGTTAATTTAAGATTGCTTAGATGCAAAATGGTGATGTCTTCAGTATATTTTTTAAACTGATCATATATGGCTGGAAAATACTCATAATTTAGTGAGATTTAAATTTTGGTTGGGTGAAACATGCTTCTCTGGGGAGGGGTCTAAGGGGAGGGGTGTCCCCTCCCCTTTGAGAAAATTTTTGTTAATTTAAGATTGCTTAGGTGCAAAATGGTGATGTCTCCAGCATATTTTTGAAACTGATCATATATGGCTGGAAAATGCTCATAATTTAGTGAAATTTAAATTTTGGTTGGATGAAAGAGGAGAGTAGCCTCTGTTGTCCACATATTAGGATGGCAGTTTCCCGAATCAAAGTCTTCTTTTCCCTTGCATTACCCTAAATTCGAAGTACATTTCATTAAAGTAAATTACAAAGTTTAAAGAAGACGCTAATGTTGCAGCAAGTTCTAGTTAAAAGCCTGAGGTTGTTGAAAATATTCCTCTAAATATTAAAGAATTCTGAAATTCCTTTGAAAGTAGAAGCAGTGTTCCCAATGCTGTGGGCCGGGCCGGTAATAGACTGAAGTTAGCAATCCAATACAGCGCTCATGGGTAACCCCTTGCAATACCCGGAAAAAGTTACTGTGACCAATATAAGCCAAAATGTTATCAGCCGGAGGTCAGTAACAGAATTATTAGCGTAAGACTTACTTTCTGAGGTGGAAATTTAAATAATGAACAAATTTGAATTTCACTCTGACACATCACAAAGGCCTATTTAATTGGAATACGGCCTAGTCATTTGTTTTATGAAGTTGAAAAAAAAACTTCAAAAATTTTTGGAAGGGGGCCCGGGCCCCCTGGGCCCCCTAAATCCGCCACTGTATTATAAAAGGCGTCTAAGTTCCTTAAAAATTACATTCTCTCTGGAATCTTTGTCTCCCCCTTTTCAACACCTTGCCTAGCTACTGGCCTACATGGCACTAGCTCTCAGAGCGCATACTGATTCGCTATTCCTGTCTAAGAGTATTTATTGACTAGAGTCCAAGGTCAAAATGGCGGAACGTCCGTACATGGAGGCCACAGAAGGTACGAATTTGCAGTGTCTCGACCAACCAGTCGTTTCTTCCTTGCGTGTCCTTTCCGTCTAACACTTTGCTATTTATAGGGCTTGCCTGCGTATGTGGTGCACGCCGTATCGCGTCTCATAATCATACAGAAATAAAGGACAAGTACTTTTAATAGTGCGCGCTCAAACGTTATCAGGTTATCTGCAGCGGGTCGACGCTCTGTACATAGCCGGTTATGTGCAGCGCATCGACGCGCTGTACATAGCCGGGTAACGTGTGTGCATGCACGCGTGCGCGTCCTTAAAACAAAAATACGCGTGTCTATGAAAGCCGAAGTACGCGCTCACGAGCGCCTTCTGTTTTGCTGGTTATAGCCTACATACAAGTTATAGGAAAAGTTGCGTTCGCGTTCAAATATACTGTGCGTATATTTTGATCTTACAAGCTTGTCAGCTCAGTCACAGTCAGTGTGAAATTCTGTACGTTTGGCGTTTTAGATCTTTGGCCTAGGATTTGTAGTTAAGGAGACACGCAAAGGTAAGTGTCTATTATCTATCTATTCCAGGGTATATTATCTATGTAAGACGACTAAAGCTTTCATTCGTTATCGTCGCCTAGGGTTTCGTAGTGAATATTGTTGCTAAGGTAACTTCTTGTTACTTTAGTGTTACATTAGCGCTGTACGCGTTAGTAATGTGTCAAACGTAGACAGAAGTTGACGTTAAGGAATGCACAGTCTATGCGTAAGCAAGGCGGCTCAGAAGGCAACTTAGTATCTCTTACCTTCGCTTTGCGGCTCTGAAAGTTGAAAATAAATCTCAGATATTGGCGGCATGCCACTAATTTGTAGCGCCAACTCTTACATAATCGAACTAAAGGTAAAATAGCGTTCCTACAACAATAAAATTACTGTTGTAAGTTATATCTTCGGGAATTGCGAGGAAGAATATACCTTTTCTTAAGTTACGAAAAGCACCAAAAAGTTGTCGCCATGTTTCGCCCACTAACTGCGCACAACGCAACGACTAACCGTCGGAGACTAAACCATTTTGTACCTTGCTCTTGCTTTCAAATCGGCCGAAATTTTGTACAGGGCATGTATTAGACCTTGGCCTCTAGTCAACAAATACTCTTAGATTCCTATGCAGATGAGCGACGCCGGTTTTAATTAATTAACAGAATATTCAAGAACGTTTCTCTTTCTCAAACGCAAAGAATTTGTTAATTGTGTGCGTAGTTGATGCTCTTAGGGCAAAATTACAGTAAGGCATTTTCAAGATGGAGCATTGCCTTTTAAACTTTTCCTTTTAACTTACCTAGTATATGCAGTTTCTAAATTTGACTTGTCTGCTGAGCTGACGAAGTTTTACGTTTTATTAGTTCATCGCTACGATTAGCCTGTGGCAGAAGCTAAAGAGGGCCGCTACGCAGACACAAAATCGACAGGCCAAAGTTTATGCAAGAAGGCCTCTTCATTGTAATGTATATAGAACATAAAACGATCTTACACTGTCTTTACTAAGAGACGCTATATCCACATGCTATGTATATTGGGTACCAGGTGGCAAACCATACATTCGATACATCATAACGTGTAAATTTTTAATGTGGCAAACTAGTGAAAGTCAATGAAAATATTTAATATGACCTGGTTAAAGGGAAACAAGTGTACAGCTTTCTAAGCAAGTACAACATTTAGAACACATTTTTCCAAGCATTGTGATACTATTAACAACTAATATAACTCAATATCTTATTTAACACGAATTTTCCAAAAAATTTTTGAAACTCGCTAAATGCCACTGCGTAGGCAGTCATGATATTGTGATATTACCCACAATGCAACGGAACTGTGATGTCACACCTGCACCTCGCCGCGGGTTTTACAACAACTGCTTGTGTAGTTTGTAAGCACACACCTACAGTATTCACGGTAACGTCAAAACTATCTTTAATTTTCAAAAAATGCAGCGGTTAAATTTGCCATTAAAATCCAGAAATCTGTACATTACTATCTAATATCATCATACAGCCTTCTTCTTACTTGATACGTACGATTTTTAACCAGTTAAAAAGTTCGAGAAAATCCTTCACCCTACACTTATAAGTGCAACTCGAAATCCATATTGACTCTATATGGCATATCACACACATGCATGGTACGGTACTGACCACTGCACTGCATCGCCGTAGTCCGAAGGGATTCGATCATACTTGTCAAAACGTTTTAGATTTTTCTAAACTCTCAACAGTCAATCTGCCAATAAAAGTTGTAAAATTCAAAGTAAGATATTCAAACAATACACAGAAGTCTCTTACCAGACAAAATGCGTCTGATTGAAGCTTACTCAACCAAAAAGAAATTCTGTGCCTGTTACCGAAAGCTCGAGGCAGCCATGATGCGAACACATCGCGGAGAGTGGTTACGCTTGCTTCCGGTAGACTCAAAAACAACTCTCGACTGACATTTCAAGGTGTTGCTGAAAGAATGCGGCTAGTACTCCACCAAATATGCAATAATCGATATCATACTTCACAGTGTCTGCCCAAAATCCTCATTATATGCACTAAATCAGAAAATATCACAAGATTTTCGTCTCGAACGACAGCCAGGCCCTATAGCGAACACGTATATATGTTTTAAGGAGAATAGTGTTTCCATAAGTTAGACAAAAATTTCCCCCAGTGGATCAGAGTTTCCTTACGTTTTCATGACTACTACCGAAGAGTTGAATCTCTTAATGTTCTTATGGTAACATAAGAGTAAAAACAGATAATCATCATTTACGTATAGAAATCTTTATGAAGAACTATCCAAACACGGCATGAACACAGCCCTTCAGCGTGATACCATGGGCTCGGAAAATGGAACCACTGAAAGAGAGTATTCCTTGATAGCATCCTCTTGCAATACTACGAAAAATAAATGGGCAAGAACTATTTAGTATTTTTAGCTGTGGGGCATAAAAATCCCACCGAAGTTTTTGTTATACTTTCTATATTTTTTATGATTTAAAATACATAATTTTGAAATTTTGAACCACCACTCAGAAAAATTAAGAAGGCCTATTTAAATTTATTTGAGCTGGCAACATTTTGCTCTGGAAATCGTGAGGTGTGTGGTGTACGTCAGCAATCAGCTGATATCTAGTCGTCTTCTTTCGAATATGTCTGCGCACATGCCAGCAAGCGAGGGAAATTTGAAATATATTATTCTTAATAAAGGTTTCATGTAAGGTCCACCAGGTAAAGATTATCTGTAGTATTTATATGTATACTACACATGTGTAAAGGGTCAAATGGTCACTATTGTTCCCCTTTAAAATTGACAATTAATGTTTCTACACATTGCTTGCTGTTCAGGGATTTTCTTTTCAAGATATTCAAAATATTTACCACATAGGCTAGACTCAAGGGAATGCAACCCAAGAACAAAGTGAAAGTAAAACACACATTTATAGTATCAAGAATGTCAAATTTTGGTGAAAAAAAATGACTCATGCCCTTTGACCCTCCTGATTACCACGTTCGGGTAAATTTAAGAAGTGAAACCAAAAAAAAAAAAAAAAAAAAAGGCTGACAGAATAAGAAAGTTTAACATCTTAAGGAAGGTCCTCAGCTTTTACAAAGTGATAGCAGGGGTCGAAAATTTCAGGGTTTTGCGGCTAGACTAAAATGTTAACATACCGAAAAAAAGACGAACAATTATCTAAACTGGTCACACTAGCTTGGGAATGATGGATGAAGGTCTGCTTGAAAGGCAAAGTACAAACTTTAAAGCATTGTTTTGTATTTACTATTTTCGTATGTCGTTTTACTCTCTAAAACTCACATAAAAATGTTTAGTACTGATGTAAACTTTCCTATTATGTAAGTTTATTTGATAAAACAAGCATACGTGATCTAACACTGTACACAAATAAAAAACAATCACCGCATTTTAGAACATGGATATTTAGGTATGTGTAGTAGAATGAATGCTCTAAATTTCAGGTTTTAATTATAATTTTTCCAGAGTCATGCAATATTTAACCCAAAACAAGAGAAACTTTGATGCGAAGCAGGGACGCTGTTGGTTTCTATCTGCAAAGGAAGAGTTAAATTATTATAAGACATTTTCCTATACTTTTTATGTGATATTGATGATTGATGCTGTTAAACCAAAAATAGATGAAGGTACAATAGTTCTGCATTTCCATCGAACAGCAAGATCATTCAACTGCTATCATGATAATGCATTTTTAATTAAGAGTGCTTACTTGCAAGGACGTCTTCAGTTTTATTTTCCTTAAAATGCTGAAAGAATGTTGTAATGTTTGGATTATGACAAATTTTACTTTCGTTATATGAATCACCTACAAACAAAGAAAAAATATTACTTTTTTCCTAGGATAGGAGCAATTAATGACTTATGGTAAAGCGGGAAGCATATCATTATCTATGCTAACCATCAACATTGTGACCAAGATCACGATGCAAAAATCGTATGGTACACCTTCATAATATACCAACTGGTTTTTGCTCATGTCAAAACAGAATAAGGGCGGTACTTGTCACCTCTGTAAGTTAAAGTGGGTATGACACGGCCAAAATAACTTTTGTGTATTGCAAGATTGGGTACAGTATTGTAAAAGTACCATCTCAAATACAATTAAAACCGGCACAGTTCGGCTTAAATAGAATTTGAAGAAAAACGTCCAGAAATCCAGTTTCGAAAAATGCCCCAACAGGTCACCTGACTTTTATGACGCAATTGGCGGCACCCCGCACTGCGCTACGTAAGGACGCGTATCTTGATGTGGAACTAATACAATGCTTTGGGAAAGTTTCATATCTTACCAACTTCATGAAAATGCTTACATAACAATACAGAACATAAAGCGCAAATAATGTGCATGCTAAGGCGCGCGTGCACTCGAGCACGAGCGCTTAAGACGAGTTTGCGCGCGTGCAAACACGTCTTTGGCGCGGACCATGTCGGGAGCTTGGAAACACATCATTGGCCAGTATGAACGCGTGCATATGAGCGCGCGTGTTTTAGTTTTCCTACTTACCTCAGCTCAGTTTCTGTGAAAAAAGTACTCCGTCACATGGTCACGATCGCTGTACAGAGTAATGCACATGTATGATATGAACAGTAATGGGCTTGTTATAGGCTGTTCAGTGACAGTGTTATAGACCTTATGCATATGATGTCACAAAGCAAAGATATAAGCATAGATTCCAAACTCCTATACCTACACTGTTACGCTCAGTGACTCCTCATGGAGACGCATTTATCTGGGCGGAAGTGTTAATTTGACATGCGCGCCGTTCTATTCCGCGATCTGCGTACAAAAATAAAAACGTGTTACAGAAAATTTCATTGTTAAAAGAGGTTAGCGTCCGTGCACTTTTACAACGCGTTCTATACGCGCAGAATACATTTCTCTGTGTATTATCCGGAAAACTTGACGCACAGTTCTGCGCGCTCTGGAAACAAACGCGCTAGTTGCTTTCCCGTTGTGAGCGCGTAAGTAATTGAACGCGCATATAAAAGTGCGTCACTTGAAGATACCATAGAAACTGACCAATGAATGTCCATGAACTTGCAAAACCAGTCATTGTGCGTTCATGTTCAAGTGTAAATATGTGGAATGCCGCGTTGAAGAAATAAGTTATTCTTGTTCAAGTGGAATTTATTGAGGCGTAGTACTTCTTCAGTCAACAACATTCCGAAATAACAAGTATTAAAACTTTTGTAAGACATTCATTTGCCTGTTTGTTTTCAAAACGACTGAGTAGTGATTAGCACTTCCGCCCCAATATATTGGGCTCACGGACTTCAATACATGGACAGAGGATTGCGCAATCAATACGGTAGCCACCGTTCGAACAAATTTAGGCTAACCAAGATGGCCGCCGGGCTACTACCATTTGCCCAATTAGACTATGAATCTGCAACATTTCAGACAAAATATCAGTATGAATGGCAGAACAATATCACAGTCCTCCATTCTATTTGATGAATTTGACCTGAGCTTGCATTCTTTCGAAACTATTACAAGTTTTTCACACAATTTGTCGATACTGACCCACTTGAGCAAGTCCAAACTTTTACACACAAGACTATAGCAGGCAGCCATATTGGTAAGCCTATTCGTGTACGTACACGGTGGCGACAATTTACGCATAGGACGTTAGTGCAATATGCTCTGTCCATGTATATAAGAAGTCCGTGATTGGGCTCCATGGGAAGTCAACGCGCTATTTTGAGTTTGGAATCTATGCTTGTAATATCTTTGTCACAAAGGAGAAAGTGCGCCCTCCTTTGGAGGAAGATGGCGGAAAAGCGCGTATCATTGCAAGTTACACCAATAAATGCAGACAGCTGATTTGTCAACCAATGGTATGCGCGCGTAAGTCTACTACACGTGGGGCAAAATCCAAGCCGTTCGTGCAAGTGTGCTTCATTGTTTTCACCTGAAATGACGTCAGTGTGATGTCAATGCATAAGGTCTATTGCGAATGCTAAGCACGCGCTACTCAAGTATTACCATAGCACATGTGTTAGCTGAGACGATATACCTACTAACGCGCGTTACCATGCATATGATTCGGTGTGTGGAAACGATAGATGAGCTGTCTCGTACATGCATAGAAGTGCTACTGACCGTGCCGCCAATGACGTCACGTCTTGAGACGCGCTTACTACGTTTATCGCTTTCGGATTTCAGATGGACTAAGTGTGGCCTGTTTTGAGAATTTACAAGGCCGTATTCCGGTGTATATGGACGTAGTTTAGACAAAAAAACATTCGCTTTATTTCAAGATGTGCCCAAAGAATATTTACTGAGAAACTTACTTTGGCCGTGTCATACCCACTTTAAAGAAACAAAATTGGAATTCAGTGGCGCATGGTGTTTTCATATTGCTCCACAGAACACGGTAGTAGCCTAATGTTACATTGATGACTACAAAATTATTTGTTGCACCTTTTGGTAAAAATTTATTTCTAATAAATGTAGTTATACTCCTTTAGATATCAAACCCTGTGCAATATGAAACGTCCATACAATTTAATCTATTACAGGTTATGTATTCCTTTTAGAACTTTTGGGATAAGCACATAGTCAACTCATTGTCATGTGGGCGACAAACAAGTACTGTGGAATATTTACGTTAGTTGGTGATTACCTTATGTTATGTCTTCGTAATAGTAAATGATTCCAAAAGGGAGAGGTACACACGATGTGCATCAAATAGGTTCCCGATTTAGGAAAGGGGGCCAAGAGGCGACTGCCCACTCCTTCCTTTAAAACAATGATGAAAACTTTGACGGTGTTAAAGAAGCAAAAGGAGAAAAGCGGAGCGCGGTCCGGACCTATGATGTACAATATTTGGTAGGTTTAGGGCAGAGATTTTATTTTCTTCTAAGTGATCAGATAAGCTACCTAAGACCACCAGCAATCCAAACAAATGCTTAGGGCAAACTGAGGACAACATGGTTGGGAGGACAGCTGAGTTGTTTGGCTTTCATGCTCCTACAATTCAATAGGAGACACTAACAAATATGACCCTACAAAATGTGTTTCTTTTCTGAATAAGCCCTATCTCTCTACTCACAACAGTTAATCCCTTTTGTAACAAGCTAGCTTTATTGACCACAAACTGATTAAAAGCTTTAAGCCATGCCTTTGTTTGGGGTTGTAAGTATAAGTAATATCACAAACAACCCGCGTAACTCTATTGATTTCAAGATATCTGTATTAAAAGAAGTTCATTGTTAGACTGTGGATTGATATATACTGCTGGTGATGATAGCTAAACTTGGTATACTTCTTTCCTAATGTCAATTTCCCAGTGTCAATTTCCCATTGTCAATTTGACTCTAATTTACGGTTCGTCGGATGTCAACTGTAGGAATCAGTAACGCATTTGGGGGCAGTGAGCAAATATTGTAAAAGTATTGCAATGACAAGTTTGCCTTGCAGAGTGCGATTTTCTGTTAATAAGGGCAAGGGGGTTAAATGCTTTTCACTCATGGTCCCTTTTTGTGCAATTTAGGTTGGCTATCGTAGGCCCTCTCCCATGAAAAGTCGTAGATGAGCGCCCGTGGAAAACTTTTAAACAAATATAAAGCTAACTGACATTATAGCTAAACTGAAGACTTCAATGATTACACTGTCATGATTAACATTAGTAATAAAGTCATCTCCCTTTATTAGATTTAGCATTCATGATAACACATAATCATAGCCATACTGTATGGTATTGGTCGTTAGTTCAGCATATGGAAACGGAAGCATGTCTAAGACCTTTTCATGATAACAACGCATTTATTGTTTTTAATATGTTCTAACTTTCTAAGATATGTTATCTACCTAGAAAAACATCTTTCAATCAATCAGCTTCCACTGGTTAATAGCATATTAGCTAAGGTTTCCTACCTTACAAGTAGCAATTAGCTAAACTTGGTAAAATAAAGGTTGCGTCCCTACGCTAACAACAAAATCAATACCGCACAAGCACTTAATTGTAGCTTGAAATTGCTTTTCTAACGAGAAAATTTGAGTGTGCTCGCTTAATTACTGGTAAGTCACCGTTCTTCTGTTGTTGGTTTTGCTTTTAGCAGTTTCTTTTCTCAATATATACGGCACTTTGTAACAAAGTTAAATCGTTACTTTCACATTACCGTCTTTCATAGAATAGCAAACCACGTGAGTTACTCTTATAAGTTTGAGATATTGTTTTGATTTTTGCACATTATCATCGGTATTTAAGATGACGAGTTCATTTCATAGATTTCTTTGATCTATTTGGAACAAGAATTTGGACAACACTTCATAGCGGAATAAATTGTTTTTCTAACTTCTTTGCTTTTGTAACACTGAGAGCAAACAAAAGAGTTACACCGACAAACTTCCTTGGCACCATGAGTTTCAATACTGCCGAACCATGTTTCATTGTGTTGACAATACTACTTGTGATCCCAGGTAAGTGGATTAACATTAATATAATTGAAACCATACAGGTACTACTCGGGGCTTGTAGAGTACTTTAAAATGAAAGCGATTTTTCAGAATTACGAACTCAAGCTTTGGTACACCTAACTTTGTCAAAATAATGATGTACCTTCTATGATCTTATTCACTTTCCTTTCTATGGACACAGGGTAACAAATTCCCTGCACCACTTAACAAAAGTATAAGATGTTATACCGGATATAAATACTATCATGTACATCTCAAAAGCTCTTTCAATTCGATCAATAAAGCATCTTTCTTTTAACTATTTTTTCTAATTTTCAGTCTGAGAGGAACTGAAATATGATATCATTCATTTTTGGATTTTCTAAAACGTGAATAATACCTTGAAAAATGTTGTACCCTAAGAAACATTCTTAAAAAGAGGCAAATCGTCCATGCCTTGAAAAAGTCTAATTCCATAGCCAAGCAGTAGCTGAAAGAACTAAGGCATCCCGAAAAGGAGTGATAATTCAGCACTTACTGATATGACTTGCTATGGAAATAAACAGGGGCCGGATTCACAAAGAATACTTACGCACAAAAATTTGCGTAAGTCAGACTTACGAAGCGTATCTTGCTTAGTCTGTATTCACGAAGAGAAAAGTTCTTAAATATTTTGCGTAACTTTACGCAAGCTTCAAAGTTGTCGTAAGTACAAAATAGCCATAGTAACACATACAGAAGTACGCGTTGTGCCCACGGTTGTGTAGAGCATAGGACCGCGTGTGTAGCCACAGAAGACCGGGTGCGTCGTTTTAACAACAACAATCAATGTGATTGGCTCAAAATGTAACAAAGCAAGATTCAACTTAACCGCACACACGATTGGCTCTTGTGCATTTACAGTAGTTACGCTGCGTATCTTTATGAACTGCGTAAGTTGTTTTAGTGAATGCCACTTAAGAAAGTACTTACGCAGTTCGTAAATAGTTTGACTTACGCAAGAACTTACGCAAATGTCAGTGAATCCCGCCCCAGAAGACTAGTGCCAAGAAAATGGTGAAAATTTGAAACCACAGTATCGAGCTGAAACGTAATGGACAGTACCGTTTCACACTATTCCAATAAATTGAAGAAACTGAAAAATTAAATTTCATTTTTGATAGCCGTCGGGTCACTAGCATTATCCGAATTAATGTTTTAGTAAACGAAGTTTAGCCATTTCAAGTTCCATGTTAATCATAATCTATTTTGAGTAAAAATTTATTGCCAATACGTCAAACGTGGTTTTGCATTTTGTAGGAACTCAGTTGAGAATTTTTCCATTAAGTTAAGCGGATACTAGGATTCTGTATCAATATTCAATTTAATCTTCAAAATAAATAAACAAATTTCATTTTCAAAGTTTGAACTGTGCTCACTTAACATCTGATCCAAGCTTCTTACTTATTTCCTTTAATATTCAGTTGATCTGTTGGGCTCCATGACGATTAAAAAAGTGAGAAGAAATTAACGGAAACTGTTAATGAAACTATCTGACTACGTTACATTTATACTTCATGATTACATATATCTCGGAATGTCTCTAGCTAACTCCCAAGTTAAACTGAAACATGACACTAATATTTAAAAAGTTTTTTTGCATTGAATGCAAGAAAGTATGATTAAAAATAATATAATTCCAAATTGAGAGGTGAATAGCCTTTCAAGATAAGACAAGTTGAAATAGACTTAGTTTATTTCTGATATAAGTAATTCAAATATACGACTATTTTAATTGCCAGGGGCCATTCAGAATAACACTGATTACAAAAACTTGGGCTTATAACTTAGAAAAAATGTGGTTTAATGTATTGAATTTCAAATTAATCAAAGTTTACTTTAAATTTGTTGGATTAAATGTCTCTTACTTAGAGATTTTATCCAGATTTCCAATTCAAAACGCCAATAAATACGGACTTATGGAATGGTTTAGAGGAAAATATTTGCTTTAAAATATACCAAAATGGTAAACAAATTATACCTTAATTCACCATTAAGCCATTTAATTTCACCAACCCACTACAGGAATAACCTTATCATTCTCTTAAAAATATTACGAATCACAAGAGTTTATGATGTTGAATGACTGGAAATTTTAAACGTTTGGGTCAACAAATAGTTTCTCTCGGAGAGAACCTTCTTGATTAAAAAGAAATCTGAAGTGCTGCTTATTTTGGTTTATCTGTTATCCTTTATTTATAAATATCGGTTTTTTAATAATGTAGATTTTTTGTACCTTTAACACAATTATTCCCTTTAATTCCCTCACTGAAAGAACAAGTACCTACAAATGACTATTCATTTGATAAGCTAGAACAATTTAAAATTAAGATTTTACCCTTGTGGATATACAGGGTAAAACTTTTCCGTCCCACACTAGTCAAGAATATCATTGTTTGCTCCTTGTACAATTGGTTGTTTAATGGGATCGAAATCAGATAGCATAATTTGAAAACATACTGTAAATTGCCAATCAAGCATTCGACCATCATCGGGATCAAATCTAGGTCAGGTTAACCATGACAGCTTCTTCTTCACAAAGTTTAAAAAATAACTTATATTTCTGAGGTTTCCAGCCTTTTTATACTAGATTTTTTTTCCTGTGTTTCGTAAATATGGTATTCAGTTAACGGTCTGTAAAAAAACATGCATGAATTGCATAAATCTGTCCAAAACTATATAAGGTCTTTTACTAACATGTATACTGGATCATAAATAGGCCTCAACTAGGCACGGAAGAAATTCATATTTAAGACCTTCTCCGAAGTATCTACTTTTAAGCCCGTGTTCATTCCTCACAACACTATCCTTTCAAAATGTTCTTTATTTCCTTTAACTTGTAGTGGTGTTTACAAGATACCCGCAGAGTTCTGAAGTTAGACTCCGTGACTATCTATTTAACCATCCGAATTATTCTTCAAACACTCGACCTGTGTTATATCATGGAACTACAGTTAACGTGACTATACAAATGTTATTATACGCTATGATACAGTTTGTAAGTACTCTAATTAGGCTACTATGTGATAAAATGGAAGAAATACAATAAATTTTTCTCAGTGTTTACTCTGCTCATCAGTTGACCAAGAAGACAATTATCGCCTATGTCTTCTCCGTATACCAAATTAGTGTAATTATATGGTTTTCAGAAAATGACTTAATTTTGCGCACATGATTTTGGTCTCCGTAGCCCTCATTCAGGTGTCGTATTCAGTAAAAATGCACCATTTACACTGAAGTTTTAAGAGGCTTGCAAAATATCTTATTCTTATAAAACAACAACTTAAATATCTGGAATCAAAGAGATATACTCATTTTAAACTGTCCATAAATATTCGATATGATTTCCTGAAGACCTCCTTCTTTGAAAAATTAGTTTAATCATGATAATTTATATCACAACATTATTTCGCAACATTACTTTATGAATCCAAGGCTGCATTTTTCCTCCCATGTATTTTCTAATCGATCATAATTCATATACATAATTAATATAAAGAAGTAATAAGGATATCATAATTCGTAGTAGGGTTCAAAGGAAATATTGAAAGTGTTTGACTCATTTGTATCTACACAGAATGAGAGAGATGAAGTGCTCACAACTGCATCGTGGACACAAATGGTAATAATTCTTTTCATCTTCACTCACTTATAAGCTTGTAGTGCTGATGTAAAGTGAAAAGAAATTTACTGATATTTATCACAAAATGACAACATAATAAAACGGACTACAGGCATTTAAATTAAGGCTAAAATTATCTATGTATCATACAGTTTGAAATCTTAATACTCCTTGGTAAGAAAGATTTTCTAAACCGTTCAGTCCGCATATGTGTGATCGTATAAAATCTACGCGGTTTTAAGTAAAAATCAAAGAGCGTATGGGTGGTTTTGACACATGTTTTCACGTAAACTAATAAACTTGCGTACAACTTTCATTTCAACCCATATTGTAACATTGGAAAGCACGAACCCATGAATCTAATAAGTATGAGGCAACTGCTTTGCTTAATCAGCACCTAAGTAAAATTCTTGCCAGCTAAGTCGAGTCTTGTGTTGCATTCCACCTCTGCCAGCATTTATAACCTGGCAGCTGGTGACCTCGGTGATAAATCATTAATTTTAAGGTTTGCAAAAGCTGAGAAAGCCAATGATATTCTGGATGCCTTACCTTCCCCTCTGTAAGGAGGCCTCTTAAGGTTGTGCACCCAATCCTCATAGCCTGTACAGTTAAAACTGATAATGGTTTAAGAACCATGATCAGTTTTAACTGTACAAAACTTATGGTTGAATATCATAGATTAAACCATGATCAGTTTTTACTGTAAATAAATTATGACAGTAAAAACAAGAATAGACTTTATCAAGTTCAAAGAAACGTTATCCAGTTTTAACTGCATATGGTTTTGTCCATGATAGCAACCTTAAGTTTTGTACAGTTTTTATTGATAATGGTTCTTAACCATTCAGTTAAGTTTTAACTGCACAGGCTATTGGAATCGGATGGGGTTGTTTTACGTCGAAAAGAATAT
Source organism: Holothuria leucospilota (assembly GCA_029531755.1). Taxonomy (NCBI): domain Eukaryota; kingdom Metazoa; phylum Echinodermata; class Holothuroidea; order Aspidochirotida; family Holothuriidae; genus Holothuria; species Holothuria leucospilota. The sequence continues at coordinate 9,746,015 of CM055976.1, read as the reverse complement.
TTTTGAGAAAAGAGGTTAACTGAAATAAGTGAGGAGCAACACTTTACATAAAAAGGGTATATTTACATATATGCATAGTGAAACTTTGCAGTTGCCACATATTTACTAGCCTTTGCAGGTCCTCCGTTATTGTTACAATATGTGGTTAGAAACCTTGTTGTAATCGTCAAGAAGGAGCCATTCTTTCATAGAATAACATCGAAAAAGGGACCGTGGTCTTTTGTAACATTATTTTGGATCTGAATTTATATTATACCACCCTTTACTCTTAGATTTCACATTTATGTCATATTATGCCCTACACCACTTATGTTTAAGGTGGGTTAATATTATACAAGGGGTTTTAGATGAATACAGCTTTTCAGACACATTTTGTTGAATAGCACATGTAACCAATGATCAAAATATCTAAAAAGTTTAATTTGCTTTATAATCTGTAGCACTGGAAGGATGAAAGGCTTTCATGGAATCCTAAAGACTTTGATTGGCTGAACGTTCTCGTGTTGCACGTGGGAGACATATGGACGCCCAGCATTGTCCTTCACAACACGTATGTTTTCTAACCATATAAAAATAAAACCGTGTACATAAAAACCAAGTGTTTCTCATAATATTTGCTACAATCCATGCGTGCCTCATTTAATACCAAAGTTATCCAAAGAGAGTTGCCATATTAAAATTTTGTCCTTGAGAGTAATGTAAAGACAACTACTTTTTCAAGACATTTGACTTGTTTTATAACAACGTTCAAATTAAAAACAAATGGAAAAAGCAATAGCGACATATATATTTTCTTTTCTGCTTAAACTACCGAAGACACCCAGGCAATGAGGGTATTGAAACGACTTTGTCAGTTTGTCAGATGATTGTTTCGTTTTCATCTTTGGATCTATTTCGCCTTACCGCTGCAGACTGAAGCTAAATTTTGTTTCATTCTAAATACCAACTACAGATGATGGTGAAAGCTTAGAAACTTTAATCGTAGAGTTGAATAAAGTCTCTCAACAAAGAAAAAAATGTCATTTATTTCCTTTCAATGGGGCTAAGCAGTTGTCTAGCCTTTCAAAATCTTCTAAAATCATTGACCGTCAGAGAACAAAGCTAAAAAATTCAAAGAGGGAAATATTAACACCTCTGTAAATTCCTTACAGGGTTATCACTGCATGCACAAGCTTTCAAACGTTTTCCTGTCGAACTTTTTTCTTTGTAAATTTTCAGTTAAAAATCAAATTACAGATGCCGCACCTGATTGAGATCTTCAAACCAAATTGAACAGAACTTTTTCAACCCCTCATAGAGGTGTCAATTTTCTAACGATTGCATGAGTCTAAAGTCATAAATCAATAGGTCATGCGAAGCTCAATAGCAGCAGCTGTCAAGGGGATGCTAGGTTCCTCAGTTGAAGATTGTGGGGGCTTAAATCTTTAAATGTCTTCAGCGTCCTTTCAGGGATAAAAGCAGGGTGTTTGTCCATCCTGTGAAGTGTATCCATCCTTTTCATGAAATGTAGAACTTTTTCAACGAAATATTAACCTATTTCTATAGATTTAGTATGCATCCTCAGTTTTCAAATTTCAAAATATTCAAAAAGTTTTCATACAGAAGAGAGGCAATCACTCCCCTTATACACATAGGAGAACAGTCTGAAAGTTTCACCACCCCCCCCCCCCCGAGCTAACACCAGCTTCCTGATCCTACGCATAAATTCCAGTGGGCCTTGTACTTTAATATCCTATTAATTATTGTGACAGATTAATAAAACTATACATCGCAGAAACAATATACTACTTATGTGTTACATAACAAAAGTTAGTATGAAGCGAGTGAGAATAATAATCCTTGAATTTCCTTTCGACAGTTTAGAGACTGGTGCATTAAGATTAGCTTCGCCTGATCGTGGTCTCATTACCTTGTTTTCTACGGGTGATGCTTATCTCAGTTCTATTTTCATCGTTTCGACGCAATGTTCTTTACGGTAAGTTTAACACATAATTAAAGCTCCATGCGACCCCTATCATCCTTCTTCCTCCTACCCACAGAAGAAGCTCCTTGCAGCATCAAAGCGAACCTTCGTTAGTAGCTCTATGGGTGATTTCTGTAATCACTAGCGAACATTTAAGGTTATTAAATATTAGGTAATCGAAAGACAGTCAAAATTGACTTACAGTGTTTCATTCTTGTGTCGACAATTTACCCCAGCGCTTCCGGGGGTTTCGCTTACGGTCCCCCATTGAGACATTGCACCTGAGTCCCATTAGGAGCTCTTGTGGGAACTGTCCACACTTTGGTGATCCTTTAGCATCTGTAAAATTCAAAGAAAGGTTCTCCGTCCCTAACCCAAACTGTGTGATTCACCATCACAAAAGAGAGTCAGTTTTTTGAATCCCTCGCTGTTGTTTTGCTTCCCTGTGTCGGACCCGTCCGTAAAAACAATGTTTGTGTATGCCTTCCCTTTATTTCACAATGTGTTTTCATTATAATGGTCATTTCATTCATGGCAACAGTATGCTACAGACGGGAGGGTTGCCCAACGCCATTCGGTGAAAGGGGGCGGTGAGCTGAAAAAGGTTGGGAACCACAGATCTTAACCATTATACTGGACCCACGAGCAGGGGAGAATGCATGCTATCACCAAAAAGAAGCCGCTGAACGGTTCATTTTATTTTGCTCTCAGAGTACCTAAATCTCTACTTGAGTACCTAAACGTTTTGGCTATTTGAACTCCCATAAACTACTTCTTTAGTGGAGAATCCAAGATTTTACTACAAGAGAGGGGCTAACTTTGTGTAGGCAAAGCTTGCGCTTAACTAAGAGCGTTACATTTGCAAGGCCTCGATGGAGGGAGGTCTGGGAAACTTTTGAAATAAAACACTGTTCAATGGTATTTTCTGGACAAGAAGAATATGCTAACTGTGTAGTGCAGCTTCGGAATCCTCTTAAAATGGAGTTGTGCCAAAAAGTTACCTGAACTGGATCGGGGAAAGCTCCCACTTTGTCCGCTCCTGATCTTCCGAAAAGACAAAACCTAGATCAGCCCTAATATGTGGGCTACATTAAGTATCTGAAAAAAATCTACCAATTTTGTGCAAAATATGCTTTGTATTTACCTATATAATAGTTTCTTTCCACTACCAAGCTCAAATTCATACCCCATGTAGCCATCTGTCATTCAATCCGTCACCCCTTTGAGGGCTAAGGACTTTATTTTGTTGCCTGCAGTTGGGCAAGCTTTGTTGTTACTCCTAGCAAAGCAATACGCTGGTCCTTAAAGAACACTGCCAAGTCATTTCAGCTGTTACTCTTATTATGTTACACTTTTTTTGTTTAGCTAAAAGCCAAACTTTAGTCAGTCAGTTGGAAAACAAGGATTTCTGCTCTAACCAGGCGGAACTTTAAAATGTGTTTTTATCAGTGCAATGATTCTTTTACTCTCCCTTTTTCCACAGAATTAAGTACTTCCCATTTGATACCCAGGTATGTAAGCTCACGTTTGGTCCTGAAAACTACGTGGTAGGACACATCGACGTCACTATGGAAAATTCCAGCCTTCCCTCTTCTATTACAAGCTTAGAATGGAGTCTTTTGAAAACGGCGGTGTCTAATTTTAAAAGCCCGTACACCAGAGCTGAATTTGTCATTTTCCTACAACGCGATCCCAGATATTATATTTCTGCAATAATAGTCCCATCCACAGTAATGTGTCTCTTGGCCCTTGGAACTTTTCTCTCACCTCCAGACAGTGGAGAGCGAATATCGCTAGGTGTTTCAATGGTACTCGGTCTTACAGTGTTCCAGTTATTGGTTGCCAATACCCTTCCAACATCCAGCAAGCAATCGCCTATTTTAAGTAACTACCTCTCCATCAACTTCCTAATGTCCTGCCTGGTCGTGCCATTTTCCCTATTCAATGTTAATATTACATACAGAGAAAAGAGGTTAGCATTTATGAAAACTCGTCGAATAAGAACACTCCTAACAGAGTATCTGCCTTTGTGCATGTGCATGACTCCAATGGGTAAGATACGCAAAAACGAGGTTGCAATAATTACTGATGACTCACCAAATATCAAAGATGGACAAATGAATGCTTCACAGGTTCAACCTCACGTATTTTGTGCAAGGAATTTCCAACAGCCTGATACCGCACCAACCTTAGATGATCGTTTATCAAAGGTATGGAAATTTGTTATTCTTTAGCCTCTTTGCAGTTGCCTTTTCCATCCCATTCACTAAACTACGAATTAAGAGTTGTTTAAATCTGTCAAAATGGTATACAGGGGCGGTGCCGGGGTATTTTGATAGGAAGGCAAAGCATGAGATGAGTGATCGCCGTCCTGGGGTGGGGTCTAAGGAGAGCAAAAATTTTTGTTAATTTAAGGTTGCTTAGATGCACAATATTGCTATCCTTGGGATATTTTTGGAACTGATCATATTTGGGTGCAGTGGCGCCGCCAGCATTTGGTGATTGGTGGGTAGGGGCACCGTAACGTCGTAATGCCACCTCAGTTAAATCTGCGTCTAAGTCTGCGTAAATTGTAACTTTTGTATACAGCAGTGGGATCCTTTCTTTGTAACTACAAAAATTTGCCGTCCTGGGGAGAGGGTGTCCCCCTCCCTTGTAAGAAACTTTTGTTAATTTAAGCTTTCTTAGATGCAACATGGTGCTCTCTTTGGGATATTTTTGGAACTGGCCATATATGGCTGAGAAATGTCCATATTTTAGTGAATTATAATATTTTGTTAGGTGAAAGAGGAGAGTATGTTGTCAAAGAGAAGGGTATGTTGTCAACAAACCTGCTGAAGTCCCTCACTTGGCTACTTTACTGTCTTCTATTCGGGGAAAGTTTTACGCAAAAATTATATGCATCGGATATTGGTCTAACCCACCCCTCCTCTTCTCTTCTTCTCTTCTTCTTTCTCTTTAAATTCGCTTTCTCCTTTCTTACCTTTCGTTTTCTCCTTTCTCTTCTTTTCCCCTCTTCTTTCCCTTCTCTTTCCCCTTTTCTTACAAATGATAGAGGCGTTCGCCTTCCTTGCCCCTATGGTCCTGCCCCCTATGGCCCCGCCCCTGTGTGTATACATCCATTTGAATCATAAAAGTTGCGCTATCTTTATCCAGTCTACTTATGCTTACTTTAATATATTGCGTGATATAGCACTCAGTATTTCTACCTTAACCTACATTCTAACATATTAAGTTCGGTACTTTTCTTGGCCTCTTGCCTTATGTTGTTCAAAAGGTACAAGCTAATTGCCCATATAAAAGCTCACGAATAAAATTTCCGTAGTTTATCAATTTCTGTAACATGACTTTTGAAATTACCATGCAACTACATGCTCCCACAATAGTGCAGTTATAGTCCGTCTTTCCCCCAAAATGCATGCGTATTATTTTGTGTGATATATTATCCGAATTTTAACCTTTTCAGCATAACAAGGGATAAATCTTCCATGCAAGATTATACATCCCACACTACAGGTGGATATATCTTCCCAACAGACTCGTCTCGATCAATCTGTTACTGTGTACCCCCCCCTGCACTGATCCACAGCCATACCATCCTAACAGGAAACTCGATTCCGCCGATTGTGATACCACGCACATTACTAATAGGAAATTGTGTCACAAATTTGCGAAATAATCTCGATTAAAAAATGGCTAAAATTCAGTTACTAATTGAGCATTTCCAAGTTAAATAAGTAAAGACATCTGCTCGTCGCCACACAGACGAATTTTCGCCGGCAAAAGATTTGCAAGAGAATAATCGGCTTTAAAATTTGTACAACACCTGTGCACATTCAGTATTTTTCTTGTAAGGCATAATATTATCGAAAGGGACACAGGTTGTGCACTTGTCCCGGTTAATAATAAGCACCGTTCCCACATGGCCTAATATGGTATAAGTTTTAAACGCAGTCGTAGGTATAATAATAATATTGATAATAGACGGAATGGATTACACTTTTTTTACAAAAATACCACAGATAAAGGTGATCAAGTTATTTGCTACATAACAGACAATATGGAAGGCGTCATTTTTCAGTGAGAGATGAATCGATAGCGTGTGCAAAAAAGTTATCAATGCGAGACTAAAGGTAAAAAATGGTAAAAATTACCAAAATAGGAATAGATTTGCATAGTTCTGCAAAGGTATGTTTTTTGTACGTATCAGTGAATGTCCAATATCAAGCTTCATTTGGAAGAACTACTCATGTTCATTGACTTAATGTTCATTACTTCTTCATGAAGCAATTTTTGTCAAAGAAACTTGAAGTTAAAATTAGGCTTTTGGAATGAGAACAACTCTGAGTATTAGTTAAGAAACAGCAAACAGTGCACAGGGTATTAATTTAGTGCTACAATGTTTAGTAAGCTTACTGAAATTTTTTCACGGGTTGAACAAATAAGGGGTCCTCTTCCTTTGATAGTGGGACAAAGGGTTTTCATTCTACATTGTTAACGATCGCGTGATCTTTTATCCAAAAATACATTAATTCGAACCTGAGGAGACTGCTGTTGATCGCTGGAGTTGATCGCTTGAAATTTTGGTGCTAAAAAATTAAAGAATTTCATTATCAGTCGTGGACACCAGCCTAAACTTAACTTGAAAAAACAACCCGCAGAAGTCATAAATAATAGCCAAAAAGCTGTGTGCTGAGGTGATAAGTTCTACAATCAAAAGTCACATTTAATGTTAGCTCAAACGAGAACAGGTAGGGAAACATTGCCCTATGTATGTGATAACGTTCCCTAATACAATCCTATAAAACCATAAAGAATTTGTTCTTGGGACGAAATTGCTTGCTTGGCTAAAGTGGTTGGCATTAATGCTGACAAAGTTTAAAGTCTGGTGAATAAAAACATGTTTGAGATTACGACTCCTTGGTAGTCCAAGTCACGTCTCTTCTTCTTGGGCTTTTTCTCAAACAGCTGTCTTTGGGATGGTGCTTAGCAAAGCAAAACTAATTTTAAATAAAATGAAAATAAAAACCCAACTCTTAATACAATAATTGTAAATGAAATGAAAATGAAAACCCAACTCTAGTGCAATCCGGATGAAAAAAAAAAAACTTTTGAATCCGAGAAAATTTAAGAAAAAATTGTCAATGTCCATATCCTCTCCTTTTAAACAAGTGAGTAAACATGTAACTTAAGTCTACAGTCCGAAATTTTTATAAAAGGGCGACTGTGTGTAATTGAGTCGACATATTTTGTTTCCTATAGTAACATGTTCAGTGGGCCTAAACGTAAGCTTTACCACACTTCTTGAATACCATGTGTGGAAATCAGCTGAGTACATTTCACTTACGCTAGATTATAAAAGAGAGGTGGCTGTATCGACTTGTTGCACTATCATCAGCTAGAGAAATGTTATCATATGCTATTACAGCAATCAAACCCTTATGTAAGAAAACCCTTAAAATAAGGAATTTACTTGTGTACATAAGGAATTATATTATATTTGCTAGGCGTACAGTAGTCTTTGCTAAGTGTTTGATGCCAAATTTATTGTTATACTGTAGCATACTGGTGAGCTGGGATTAACGAAAGACAACGTATACCATGCTTTTTGGTAAGGTGGAAGCTATTTACCCGACAGTCGGGAAAATAACACGACTTGCCTTCCTTATTTTCCCGACGATTGGCCAAAGTGATGGCGCTATCCTAAATTTGTAGCCTCTAAAAATACTTGCATAGTATGTCGGGAAAATAAGGTTAACTTTATTTTCCCGACAGTCGGGAAAATTATTGGACATCCTTATTTTCCCGACTGTGGACGAAAGTGACGGGGCTATTCTAAGTCTGTAGCCTCAGAAAATATTTGAATTGTATGTCGGGAAACTAATGGTCCTTATTTGTCCTACCGGCGAGCCTAGGGAGCAGTGGCGTGCGCAAGTTTTTTTTTTTTTGAAAATGAGAAGTTCGCCAGAAGAAAAATGGTGCCACCAAATAACAGTTTGAAGCCTATTCCGAGTCGACTTCAGCATTTTGTTAAATTTGCAACATGCAGACAACTATTGAGCGCAAAACTCCTTCAGATTGCATTTCTTGTTTCCTTCCTTTCAGTATTTGCCTTTGTTTGCTGTTTCTACTCTTCTACAAACAACTATGCTAAAAACACAGAAAACGTTTCTTGTGATAGTTTTTTAAATAATCCGATGGGACTCAATGGGAATTGTCTGGAATTTTCTCCTGAGTACTGTACTCTGATAAGTCATCGAAGCTATGGAAGTCCACTGAGTGTGCTGATCCGTAAGTAGTAACCACACATACGTACTGTACGTACGTACAAACCACAGAATTACATATTGTTCTGTGGTAGGCCTACACACGCACACCGCACCGCGCCAACTAACATTTCTTACGTCACAAGTCTGTTGGGGTGATATGATTGGTCGATTGCTGTCGGGAAAATAAGAAAACTTAAACTTCCAATTTGCCCGACTGTCGGGCAAATAGCCACAACGTTTTGGTAAATAGAAAGTCCAAAAGGTGTTATGGACTATTAGACCAAGGATTACAAAGTTAATACACCAAAGGGTTGTGTTCAAAAGTTAAGTGAATGCAACGCAAGTAGGGAATCATTTCCACTCAATGAAGCATTTGAAAAGAACGCCATTTGCGTAAGTAGATGCAATGCAATTATGCCTAATCTGGAGAAGAAAAAATATCTGAAAACAACCAATTCAGCGTTGTGTGTAAAGGGGGCTGGAACAATGCCTGCCCCAACTAAGTGGTTAGTCTGGGGATCCAAAGTAAAAGGGGACAGACAGAGATTAAATGGGCCGTGGCATCCCACAAACATATTTAGGAATAGCCATATATTCTAAATACAGTTTGGATTGCGCTTTGATTGACATTTATTCAACAATACTAACTCCACTTTTGTTGGTCAATGATGACCGTTACTGTGTCACCTGTATCCCGAGCTCAAGGACACCATATAAAGCCCTAAACAATTTACGACACTAAATAAACCAGAAAGCCCAAAGGCTTAGTCATTCCTTGCTGAAAGGAAATAATTTTTTGTACTGATTCGGTTCATCCCTCAGATTTGCACTTCTTGACTTTCTTTTTTTTACCATGTTTTACATCTTGACCTCTGGTGACCTCATATGGCCTTTGAACCCTACCAAAAAGTAAATTACAAAAAATAAAAAAAGAACATATCCTACGTCGGAATCGTACCCGGGACCGTCTGCGTGAGAAATCGAGCCCTAATCCACTACGCCATCAAAGAACTCGTGCAGCATGTAGTATTCCTAACCATCCTATAGTTACAGCTTCCTCTAAACGAGTTCATGATCAGGTAATTCATATAAGAATTATTACTGTGATAGTTATGCTTGTGAAAAAGATAATTTTTTCTCTATAATTTTATCTTTCGAATGGTACAAAATTCAACCTTAACTTTTCGTTTGTAATAAAACGCCGGACACCAATTTGGAGGAACCGCCCACTGTCTATTTAGTTTACCAGGTTTTCGTAGTTTCACCTCTGATGACCTCAGATGACCTTTCACCTCCACCAAAACAATAGGGATCTTTCTCTTAATATAATAATTTTACATACCAAGTTTGAAAGTTATCCATCACTGCTATGTTGAGATACGATATTTACAAGTCAAGCGTCACAAACACACATACACAAATGCACACACATAAACACACAATCACCCGGATGATTGCATAGATTCCTTTTGCCTTTGACAAGGAATCAAAAATAAATTTTAAGTAAAAATACATTCACGCGTACTACAGCATGACACCCATAATATTCTCACTCTAGATACACAACATCTCGGCTTGCCGTTATGTTAGTCAACGCTGGTCACCCTAAAAATCTAAGTGACGGCTCATCCGTTAGGGTTCAACAAAAGAAATTGCTTTAACTTTAATAAAAGAGTAAACTCCTCACCCACATTTTATCAACTGGATTTCTTCTTTTTTGCAAGTTACTGCATTCTAGTCATCAGTTAGCCTGCGTTTTTATTGCTTTTAGGTTTAATTTTTTAGCTTTCTTAAGTTTAGTTTGGATAGGTATCTTGCCAAAAAGGTGGAACAACTTCGCAGGCTTATGTTTACCTCTCTAGGACTTCTTTGGGAGGTCTCTACAGGATTTTCGAATTGGTACTTTTATTCAACCATTCCAGGTAGGGTGTTTTATCAATCGGTTTTATAATGATTTAAGGTTTAGGCTTTTACGTTGCTTGGTTACTGAAGTTTTACATGTTCTGACAACCTGTTTCTATGGATATATATAATTGCGTTAACTTCCTCTGTACAGTCATATAGCTACAAAAGCTCCGTAGTGAGATGCATTTTACAACTTTTAAACCTGCAGTTAACTCCTTTTTACCGTTTTACTGTTTTATACAGATATATTTATATATAAACATGAAAACAGTCTTACAAAAGACTTGGGAGTTCTGTCCAATTATCACTTTTACAAACAAATTTAACCCTTTGACAACAGTTTCTTTTGTTGTCGAAGCTATTGGTATCGTTCTCAACCAGCTTAAGCACCGTGAATCCTGCGGTTGTGGCTTCCTCAGTCCAACTGTTTAATTATTGTATTCGTCGATTCATTAATCGCTAAGTCTAACACTGTGTTTGCACAGTTTTACAGTATGTTTGCTCGTACATTTAACTCTAAATTTCGCACTAATGCAGTCATGTTGTTGCTGAAGTCGATCTCAGGGCGATAAATTTCCTTTTTGAATCTGTTTTCTTGTTTTGTTAACTATGAGACTGGTGTCTTCTTTGTTCTTGTTTATACATTTATTTATATGTATATATGTATACTTTTTCGATCGATTTATATCACATGTACATGCCCTGAAAGAGGGTCCCTAGACTTCAAGACATAAGCATGAAAGGACAAATAATACACACAAAAACAGCTCCCTGGTTGAAAGTAGTGAATTTGTAAATCGCTCTACCCCCAATGTACGAATAAAATGAAGTCAGCTACAAGCCTTAAGTCTGATAAGTACTGTAAAATACGGTATATGAAGGAATAATAAACTCAGTGATTTAGGATTCAAATTTACAAAAGCTGAAACGAAAACATGATTAATAGGGCACTATAAATAATCCTCTTCGTTATGGTTTCTTAATATTGAAGGAACTTCCTGTCAGACGCCCCCCTGTTTCCCCTGGGACCACGCTCCTAGATCCCGCCAGGGCCCTTGGGCGAGTCCCAGACTGCATGCGTGCAAACTCGCGCTTCGCGCAGGTGGTGCGGCGGATAAAGTACTAACATAACACCCTCTCTACTCAGACCATTCCTCCATGCGAGGCGGGTAAATCATAAGTCACCTCCACTTACCTCCGAAATCCTGCACACTGCATTGAAACAAAAATCATACAAAAGGTAAAATATTTGTAAACAAACCCTACCATATTCATAAATGAAGTTAACAGGTAATTGAGATAAGCTTAGGTAGTCCATGCAGGGAGTTGCAACAGATGCAACTCCCGGTCCAATGTAAAGATTTAATATGAACATGTAACGGAAACATTCAGTGCGTGTGTGTGTGTCACTGTGCAAACATGACTGAGATGTGGGATAATGAGATGGAAATCACTTTTAGTGAATGAAAGCTCTCAATCATGAAGTTATCTAAATGAAAAAATAAATAAAAAAAAACCTGCTGCGAGGAAAAGACAGATACTCTTTTAACTGTGTAAATTTGAAGCTGTAATTTTCACACGAGCATTACTGACAAAATGAATTCTTCATTTATGCTTTCTCTCCGCAGGTTAAACAAGAAAATCGCTTTGTGGCTGTCGTCATGGATCGCATTTTCCTTGCTGGTTTCCTCACATCATTCACAATCGTTATTATCAAAACACTGTTTGACTTTCAGAACAATCGAGTTGAAGAATATTGATTTGATCACTAAACTCACAACTAAGGAAAAAAAATTTTTGGAGGGCTCAAGAAAAATGAACATCGGGTGTGCTGTCCCTTGTGCTTAACCTAAAATAAACATTGTATTCATATTTTTGGGTGTTACTGCTTTTAGGTCACTGATGCTTCCGATATAAAGTCACATATTACGCACTTACGGGTGAGTATAGCCATACCCCACGCTTGATACAGGAAAAGGTGTTATTCAATGCAATTGCACGTTGTAAAAACTTGATTTCGGGAATCAATGATAAAGAGCGAGATCTGTCAATGTATGTTTACGATATAAGAGTTAATACTGAGCTAAAACGTAGCCATAACTTTGCAAACGTTAAAACTGACAGGTGCAGGACCTCCACAGGGGGAGCATTCTAGGATTTTCTTCAATAGCCAGCCCTGATAACGTTGTGCGCCAAAGATGAATGTTTAAAAGTGTAATTATTGCTGTTATCATGTTGATCAAATGTCAGCAATTATGAAGGCGTTTCGTCTTGTCTGACATGCTCTCTTTTCCATCTTAATTTGTTTTGAGAGAACGGTCTTTTCTACATACAACTACGTCTTATGCGTTCGTCTATGCTTGATCGTGTTCAAACCACTTTAATTAATAAGGTTTAAAAATTTAATGAAATTCAGTTACCTCACTCTTTTGAGTCAGTATGGGATCCATTCAAGACTCTAGTAACTAAGTAACAGTTTTCTTACAGTCCTTGTGGAAGCAAATAGATCTCACAGAAACTCCAAGGAAGACTTATATACGTAACCCTATGAAAGTCCCATTGTGTTCTTACTTAAAGCAGATATGACCACTGTGCCCACCTGTACTTTCCCTATAGACCTCATATTTATCCCATATGATTTTACGTTATCCTATGTAAGCCCCATTACTTTACGCTGAGCGCAAGTAATGAACGCCACATAAGCCCCATAATTGTCCCATATGTCATTCCTAGCTTTTATTCAGCAAACAGGATAAGGGAAAAATAGCCATCAAGAAGATGATAAAAGTAAAATCTACTACCCGTAAGAATAATTAGTCAAAATAATGTTAACTGCTTTCGTCGGAATCCTTTCACCATTACTGCTGTTTTGAATATGCTGTGTTGTAAAATAATGTCAGGAATTGTTAGTATGTTGAAGTGGAAAATAAACCTGAACTTGTACTTGAAGTAACCATACAACATGTTTCTGAATTCATTTATTGAAATTACAGCCTTATATGAAACATTTTAGCGACATGAAGCTTTTTCTTGTCTCCAGTTTCTTGACACCCACTTAAGAATGATAATCCAAATTTACATCCTTTTTTGAACTTCGTAAAACAAAGTATGGCTGTGACCAGTTAGTGGGTAGCAAATGGCCAGGTAGGGATAAAATCTGGAGCATCAAATTAACTCAGTGTCAAGCTCACACTCAATCCAAGCTTCTCTTTTTCAGCAAGAGGTTTTGACAGTCAAGGAGAAACAGAACACTTTATTGATTAAACATATCAGACACCTCACATCCATCACCATGCAAATCGTTTCCATCGTGCACTTGTACTCACCTAACAAGTAATTATTTTTTTCAGTCTCAGTGCCGATTCAATGTCTATTTTTTCTACCCTTCTCTGCCCTTGTTTATTTAAGCCTACAGTTTCGGGATTTGTTCAGTTTGTCAGGTGAATTTGTACTCTCTTTTGTAGTTCGGGTTATGAACTGTTTCAGTGTGATACTTTGAACACGATCACTACGAACATACCCAGCATTGTTTATCTGCCACGCAGTTATTTTGTCATGAAGTAGAAATGTTGACCATTTCCCAATGTCACCAACTTAACTGTGTTCAATTATGAATAATCAGCTCATTTGAGGCAAAGAGATAGACTCTATCTCGAATGATGATAAGTCGTTACGCAGTTCTATTGACTTTCTCTTTAGTTGTAAAATAGGCTATTTGGTGCGATCCGCCTCAAAAAAAGGGCCCATACTTGAACGCCGCTACGCCAGCTAAGTCTGTCTTTTAGGGCCACGATAACACCTTTCAAACTTTACGTTTGTTTAGCATCCATGATATCCTTTACATAAATTCGTTCAAACGTCAGGGGTTTGACTGCGCGTGAGCAAATGCCCGAATCTGAGGGTAGAAGCATGCATCCTAAGGCTGTCTTTTTCTGCTTGGAATATACGTTTCTTACACTTTAAAGTTGTGTGTAAAAATTTGGCAGCGGAACATTTTTTCCCTAGAAGTGAGCATGGCAGGCTGTTTGCCCCTTTTTATGCCACACTTGATATTTATCCCATCAAGGAATCAGGTGGCGCAAATATTTAGGCTTAGGCCTTTATTTTAATTTCATACTTATCTCCAGAGATTTTGATCCATAGTTGTCTACAAGTACAAACCGTCTAGTAACTTCTTGTATTTGGGATCTTTTAATAATATCAAAATATACGCTCTTTTTTGTATTTTGAAAGTCTACCAAAAATTAACACATACCTGTCATTCGATTCTCACTGTCTTTTGTCATACGTTTTGAACATTATTCCCCATTTGTTTAAAGATTTATATTTCTCCTTCTGAACGATTGATTAATGCTTATTTGAAACAACAACCTATAGGATACACGATGAAGAAATTACTGGGAAAAACTTGTCAAGATTTTGGAAAGTGCAACTACATGTCTTATGGCGTATTTATGACGCAAAATATCTTCCAAATCGACGTTCTGTACAAGATAGTATTTTCATCGAATATATTATTACTATTCCTCTTTTTTTCTGATGTTGCTAGTGACCTCTCATTTGGAACTTATCTTGAGTCTTTTACTGCTCAATCTGATTCCACGTCCTCCCTCGGAGAAAAAAAATTCCACGTAACAGCAACAATTAGAGGTTTATTACAAAGAGGGTAAATTAAACTTGTGTGAACACACTTTACAGAGTCTACTAGGTACTTGCACAATTGTTATGTCCGACAAAGTTGAGTTTTAGAAATTTATAATTCACTTTCCTACAATATTGGGATTTGGGGATATCATCCATGTTGGCTACACAGGTTGACAGGTTGAAGGACGTCTTCAGAAGAACTGCAAAGACGAATTTGTCTGGATGGCTAAGACTGCAGTTTCCTATATTCTTGGAGATTTGGGATGCCGAATTTTTCTCATACTCCTGGCCAACGCATGATAATATTCATTCCCGTCTGCTTTTTCTTTTCCTTTCCACTCTTATTTTTCCGTTGCCGGGGTTGGACCCACGAGCCCACCTTATGGTTCTCCTTGGCGTGTCAAGCTGGCTATCACAACCCCAGGGAGATTTTAAAGTTTATAAACACGACAAAGAAAGAATGGTGGAAAGATAGGGATCCAAGGAATTCAATACCATAATGAAAACCGGTGAGACCCATGAAGTTTAAAAAGGCATAAGCAGTCTCGTCGAATTTATTTTAAAACGACAGCTAAACCTCACAAATGTCCTCTTATTCCACTTTAAGTATCTTCCATGATATGTCGGACATAAATATTGAATATTCAAGGTACACCAAGAAGTTACCCTCCGTAACGTTCACAATTCAGAGAGAAAAACATTGTCATTTGCTTTTCGAGAGTCATTCATGAAGTCTGATATCAGTTACATAGGTTCACTAAATTCTAAATTGTGGGTGACTGTATTTTGGTCATAAAGGGCGACAAATGTCATCGCAAGTAGTAAAAGTTCTTAAAACTACGCTAACTTTAAGTCTCTCCAGCAATTTTGAAAAAGGAACATATGTTTTGTGGACCATAAAACAAAGCAACCAATAGTTTTCACCGAGTTAAAATTGCTCAAGGTCATAAACAAAGACTGCGTGAGCTAAATAAGGAGCACAACTTATGGGACAAGTCATCAATGAACAACCAGAGTTCAGTTCAGTTCAGTTCAGTTCAGTTCAGTTTATTTCTTCCTTCTCATAATTACAAAAGATATGTACAATCAAATTGATACAATTTAATAACACATATACAGAACGATAGAGTGACGTTATTATTTGAATTGATCCCAATCAAAGTGTTACCGATTGTATTTTGAACTATAGAGCTATTCCGTTATAGGTCTGGGGGATTCCTTTAATCCCTACAGTGTGAGTTTTCCTTGTGCAATTAAATACCGCTAACAGTTAATGCACCCGCAATAGCCCAACCACTAAGACGTGTACCGTGTGGAAATTAATAACGATGTACCCTTTATATTCAATCAAGAAATAACCAGCTCTTAAAAAAATAAAAAAAAAAGAAATATATCTAGCAGTGGTCGTTTCATAAATATGTTTTCAATTATCATTGACTGATTTCAAATTGACCTGTACTTTCAGTCATAAACAGAGCATTTCATATCATTTTATACGAAATGAAACGTGATCAATTCAGCCCCTGGAATCAATTTTCGGTATTTTTTATAATTTTATAATGCTCTCAGGATTCTCTTTCCTTAAACCCCTACTTGGGTTCTGCCCTTGGTCCCCGCTAGCTGTCCTGATGAGAGCCCATAGACTCCACACGCGGTAGAAGCTCGCGTCTTTCACTTGTGGTGCACATTCGGTGCATGTGTTACACTTTCCCCCGTTCCAAATCGTTAGGGGGATTCACAAGTCCCTCCATAACCTGAATACCCTGCACACGAAAATATGCAGGCTGGCATAAAACTAGCCTAACAAGTAAAAGCGAATTTTTTGGACTGATGGGGTAAAGCAAACCTTTCCATGTGCAGATACGTTGTACTCTTTACAACTGGTCGTTGACTCACATTCAGTGTCCCCGATAAATTACTCTAAAATTGTCCTGATAAGGTTTTTTCACTTCCACCAAGTAGCGAAACGTTTTAGCTAGGTAACGGCTTTCCTAAAATACACCTTAAATTTTAACTCACTAATATTACAATATTTTATTCTAATGTTAGCTAATTTGTCACGTTACGTGCACGTGGACAACAATGCAAACTAAGGCATTCTTTCAAAACGGCATTCCTTGTCCCATTAAGTCAAGAGTAAATATCAGTTCATGATCAAAAGCCATATTTTGCTTCAAACACTCAAAGGCAATAGGCAGTCGCCCCAAAAATTTTCTTTAAAAAATCAGCAAACTCTTGCAAATTTTCTGTTATTGCATTGCAAGCACCTCTGAAGACATTTTGAACATAACTATTACAAACAATAGGTTAAGCAAGGAGAAATTCTCCTTGAATTCCACAATTCACTAACAAACATATTGTCACATGATCAAAATTGGCCATTCATGAACTGGAGTGACAGGGTACACTCACTCTGACTGGGATGACTGCCTGCTGCCTTTAATTAATTTAACATTTTAATTAAAATCTACTTTCACAAGTCAAGTACATCATTTTGCACACTACTTTAAACAACAGTCACCCACAAGCATTCACTTGTTACTGAAACATGGCAAGATTCAATCTGTCACCAAATATCCAATAGTGAGGCTTAAGCTAGGTAGGCACCAGCTCTCAATTAATAAATCAAAGTTTAACTTTAGTGATGCAATTGAATCGATATGAAGCAACAACATTAAGTTCTTCTAAACCCTAATGTGGAGCACCCTAAGCTTTTTGAATAACAGAGTCTAACGTCATTGGCTTAAAGACTGTTTCATCAACGTAGTCTATTTTACCTGCCAACTTTCAGCGAACCAATTTCATTTCTCTGCAGCCAATAGTCTTTTCTACACCGATTAGTTACTGAAAGAGTTGTACAAAACTATTTTTCATCATGGAGTTCAAAGTTGTTTTGATCTTACTTATTGCGATACCAGGTCAGTAAATTTGGTATAATTAAACTGTTTTACGGTATTTTATTGTTCTGTCATAATATTTCATGTGTGTTCAATTTACAGCCACCCGGCTTTAATACTTTGTTTAATGTATCTGATAGTTTTGATGAAAGATATGACACATGTCACAAAAATAAGCTTATCTGAATTTTGCCCATAATGCCCATAATTCGCAAGTGATTTAAAGTATGGCAGGTGTATACTACTTGCTTTTATTGAAAAGCACATTGAATATTTATGTTACATGTTAAAGGGATTTTGTTTAGTCCTACAGTTTGTACTTTGATTATTACTATTGTCCGTAGTTAAACAGTAAACGGTACAAGAAGCAAACATTGAAAGGATATCCCATTAGGGATTTATTTTGCCTCCATCCCAATAGCACATTGTGTGTTTTGTCGTTAACATTAAAATAGTATGATCGTCCCACGAAGCACTGTATTATGGGAAATGTAATGTCATACAGGCAGGCATCTCTCGTATCTTTCACCGCCATGGCCATAGCCCAAGTTGATGAAAGGGGGGGGGGGGATATAATGACTTGCCCGAAAAATATAACCAAAAATTTCCGCACGCTACACGCGCGTTCAACATGTTAGTGTACATATCATATTGGCTCACACCGCATGCCAATTACAAACAATCATTTGCTGTGTTACTACCCTTCCACATTAGTTATAAATTTTTGGAAAGTCTTCACAATGATAATGATAGTAATCAGTGGCGTAGCCAGGATTACTCTAATGGGGCAGGGGGCATTCAAATAATTGTGATTGGCGACCTGGGAAGGGGTTCACGGGGTGGGAGTGTCCCCCTCTCCTTGTAAATGTTTGAAAATTTAGGTGTCCTTACATGAAATCTGGTGCTACATAAGCTATTGAAGTAAAGTTTGTTTTAAAAAATTTACGTATTTTAGGTACTTAAAAAAAATCGGCAACAGGTAGGGGGATTATGGCCCAATGACTCCCTAAATACACCACTGATAATCATAATATAAATTTAACCATTAAAACACACTGACGAATTAATACGGAATATTTAGGTGCTGGTACAATTGAAATCAGAACTTATTCTAATTATCAAGGAAGATTTTTAAACTATTGATTACCATTTGCTACATCATTACATTATTTTTCTTTCAGTACCGTAGGTGCCCGAAAAATTCTCAGCATATTGTCAAAATATTTCGTAGGGGCTGCAGCCCCCAGCCCCCGCCTCCTACGCCTATGGCTGTGACCTCAGGTACATGAAATATGTCGGTCACTTAGAGCTTTAACTTTATTCTCACAAAATGGTAACCTCGAGTCGATAATGAAAGCAATTTTAAGCTTGTAGCCTATTGTCAAGTTAACGGTCAAAATAAGCAATGAAAGAACAACAAGTGACTTCGGAAGCAATCGTATTATATTATATAACATTTTGTAACTCTGAAGCAACAGAAATTACACGACACAATTTCTCTTTAACACCTGTACAACGAGAAGCATTAGCTACAAATGTAAATATGTGACGTGGGTAAGGACGCTCAAGATACCTTTTATTTAAAAATTATTTGCCCAGTGATAGACACGATATTAATGTAGAGTTTGAAAGGCACGTGACAAAACATATTCTCTCTCACGTAGAATCGATTAGATTGTCACTGAAATATCCCTTCAAGTCGGGGGAATATTCTTCTTCTGTTTCTATACCTTCTAACGTTTAATAAAAGATTGAACCCTGGGTTTATATGCATCTCATCCCTATACTCAGAAACTATTTTAAGCAATATACAAACCAGCAGGGGTTAAAACCTGCTGTTCATTAAGTTAATTTTCTGGAATCATTTTCTATAACTTAAATATGACAAACTTCAAAGTTTATATTCAATCTTCATGTCTTTCGGAATCTTCACTTCCTTGATTTTGTAGTGGCTTTTACAAGATACCCGGAGAACTCCGAAATTAGACTCCGTGATTTTCTCTTTAATCATCCGAACTACTCTTCAGAAGCCCGACCTGTGTTGAACCATACAACTACAGTTCATGTGACTATGCAAATGTTTCTGTACGCAATGATTCAGTTTGTAAGTAGTTTCTTTGTGCAAGTAGTATTCAAGTTCAAAGAAGAACAATATTCTAAATGTTCTGACTGTATTCACCATTTGCAACGCAGACCAAAATAAATTTATTGCTATCCTGCAAGACAACTCGTTTGGTCAGGTTAGCTCTATTATGAGGCATTGTCAGATGGCTAACTTAAACTGATTAACGTAAGAAAACAGAACATCGCAAACAGTATGAATAAGAAAGTATCTTACAAGAAAATAAACAAACATATCTCATATCTTTGTTTAATACAAAATTATAGTTAATGTACTATCGGGCACAGCATTTTGAGCTTTCTTTTTCGTTGCATGACAAATATATCCTATGGTGGAAATGTCTGCAAAATACCTTAAATAATAGATACAGGCACTCTGTTTATTGAATAGCAAACGAGAGTTCTTATGACAAACCAGCATAAACATCTGTGTGTTAATTAAAAACAAATCTGACAAACTGAAGTTCATGAAAAAGTATTAGAGATGCAGCCAGTAAGTACCAGGTATATTTTCTGATGAAAAAGACTGAATTATTCCCCAGGTGCCTCATATATAATAGTTACTCATAAGAAATTTCAAGAAGAGATAATAAGGATGGTCTTATAAATTCTAAGAGGAAGTCATGATTATTTCAAAGAGACTATTACGGTAGAATGGCCGATCAATGAAACGATACTACGCATTCTCTTTGCTAAGACAATGTAAGAACTATCGAATCTCGTAGAAGAGAATTACCAAGTATGTGATTCATTTGTATCTACATAGAATGAGAAGGATGAACTGCTCACAACTGCATCATGGATAGACTTGGTAATTATTAATTGCACTTTTTATATTTACTTATAAAATTGTAGACTTGCTGAACTGAAGCTGAGATTTATTTTCACTGTCAATAACGAATCAAATCCTCGTATCAAATTTATGAGCTATTTTTTTACCAGAATTTATGAGTAACATTGATTTTTAAACGAGGACTTAGGAAGAGGGAGATGGCTGGGACTCAGGTCCAAAATGTGGTGGGACCAACGTATGCTTTCCGCTCATCCATTCAAGGACGAAAACCTTTATTTGTGCCCTCTGTAAAATGTGAAAAATTTAATTTTCCTTCAAATTTGCTCAAATATTTCACCAAACTTTGTCTATGGACCTCCTTCCTAAATATCCCCCAACAACGGTTCTCCGAAACAACATTCAGCAACCCGATAGAGAACAGCTTCCTACCCCTATGCTTTCAAATAGAACAATAGTGGTTTTATTGTCACACGTGACATCGTTTTAGTAAAGGAACTAACATTGTTAAAATAATGTTCGCAATTTTGGACCTCAGTTTGTTTCTTTAGAGGAATTACTTTACTTCTGAAGGTATTAAGACATGGGTGATGGAGGATTTGTATTACAAATTGTGAAAGTGGGCCATGTCAAATCGTTTTCCCTGACTTTTCTTAGAACCGTACAAAAATTTGTTGATTGTAGGTGACGGTAGCTGATGCAATATAATATCAAACTCGAAAATCGTGGAAATGGTTATTTAATGAATACGAATGGGAAAATCCCTCACATTCCAACACAGATGAATCAAAATTAAACTTGTTTTTCACCATTAAGAGGGTTTCGGTCACATAGGCATCGCCTCAGCGCTTGATTTCCTCACGGTGATTAAATGTTGATGTTGGTGAGGAGGACGACGGAGATAATAGAGATGATAGATATTTCGAAAAGAATAAAACTATGAGTGCCATCAATATAAAAAATTTCTGTTGTACTAGTCAATAGAATATTTAATTTGTGGTAAGAATATTTGTAACGGAATAGTAACGGGACAAAATGTAACGCTGTTACAGTACTCTTAAGCAGAACTGTAACTATTAGTTACTTGCTCCGTCACTAGAATGTAAATGTAACTCGTTATACTGTTCCGTTACAAAAAGGTAACTTGTTACAGTAACGGCGTTACTTGTAACTCGTTACTTCCCAACCCTGCACTTTGGGCAAGGTCGTGTCTCTCACTTTTGGCAAGTTGTTTATGCTACATTGATTGCACTTAAGTACAATAAATTATTCAATTTTTCAATCATTAGCATTGGAAAGATGAACGGATTTCGTGGAATCCTGCTGAGTTTGATTGGATGCACGTACTCGTTATGAAAGTGGCAGACGTGTGGACTCCTGAAATTTTCCTTATAAACTCGTATGTATTTCGGATCCTTTATATAACGTATATTCTATGAAATTGTGCACCTTCGTTAACATAAATGTTATTTGAATACAGTCACCTGAATGGGTAGAATATTTTTTAAAAATTTAACAAAGTAAAGCTTTGTCTAGGGAAATGCTATTGTGTAGAGGCACAAATCTGTGTGGTATTGTGACACTATTAAATGACCTACTGGAGCTGGAAATGCATATGATAATAAAATAAAAAGTAACAATTCAGTTACTAAATTACAATGTGATATCGGGAAGTCAAAACCATAGATTATTTATCAGGAGGGCGCCCTCTTAGTTGAAAGTTGAAAGTTGAAAGTTGAAAGTTGAAAGTTGAAAGTTGAAAGTTGAAAGTTGAAAACAGAGTATGAAAACACACACACAAAGGTCCGTCTATACAGGAATTAAAATTTCTTTATATAATACATCTATTAACTACCTACAATCTTGGACAAAACTCGTTGGGACACCCCCGTTCCCCCTTCACAAAGTTGACCATAGTTATCCTGTTCACGGCATACAGTCATTCTCTCTGCGCAACTTTGGAAGGGGGAGCGGGGGTTTCATGTAAACCTGGGAACGGAGATTCAAGAATATTATGACAAAGCGTCCCAACAGCTTTGTCCAAGATTGTAGGTGTTGGTGAGCTTATGACACCAGTCAATTAACAGAGACCTATAGGCAAAAAGAGCACTTATCAATCAAAATCTTTGATTGCGCACTGGAAAATAATGTTCTCACTTTTCGATAAATTTAATGACGGTGATCAACAATTAAAATCACTTTTACCTTACAACTAGGTAATAGTTATAAAAGATGTAAGGAATTAATAAAATTTATCCTAGGTACAATTCATTTATGAAAAAGGGCATGTTTAGTACTTTTGTAAAGGCATTAATCTTTGCTTTTCAATAGGTTAGACTCTGAGGCTTTACGGTTAGTTTCTCCTGATCGTGGTATCATAACCTTGACCTCCATTGGTGATGCTTACCTTAATTTTCCGTTCATTGTAACGACATCTTGTGCTGTAAGGTAAGTTAAAAAAGAAACCCTGGTGGTGGGCAATAAGAAGGGTTAGACGTCCATACAAAGATGAATAAAAAAGCAAGGATTTTTTGTAACTTAAGCAGATGTTCTAAACTCATAATTTATAATTTTTTGTATCATTTTTTTCATAGCATAAAATACTTTCCGTTTGACACCCAGATGTGTGTGTTCACCTTTGCTCCTGAAAGCCAAGCGTTTAATCTCATGGACGTTAGTATGGAAAATACTACATATCCCTCGTCTATCACGAGCTTAGAATGGAGCCTCCTGGAAACTACTGTATGCAATGTTAAAAGCCCTTATATAGCCAGCAATTTTTTTATTTTTCTACAACGAGATCCAAGATATTATGTTAATTCGATAATAATCCCTTCTACAGTAATGTGTCTATTGGCACTTGCAACTTTCCTCGCTCCCCCTGATGGCGGCGAACGAATATCATTAGGGGTTTCAATGGTACTTGGCCTAACTGTTTTCCAATTATTAATAGCCGATACCCTCCCAACATCCAGCAAACAATCACCCATTTTAAGCAACTATCTTTCCGTCAATTTCCTAATGTCCTGTATGGTCGTGCCGTTTTCTTTGATCAATATTAACATTGCATACAGAGAAAAAAGACTAATACTTTTGGAGTATCGCTGGATAAGAGTACTGCTCTTAGAGTATCTACCTTGTTGCATGGGTATGACTATCCCGGAAAAAAGGAAGAAAAACAAGGTGATGAGAATGACTGGAGACTCAATGGAGAACGACGGTGGACAAAGTCATAATGCAGAGGCTCACTCCGAAGTATTTTGTAGAAAGAATGCCTGGCAGTTTGGTTCTGCGCCTAACCTGGATGATCATGTCGCAAAGGTAAGAAAAAACAATTATTCAGCTTTTTTGTGTTGTTCCTTCTTCTTTGGTTAAAACTTCAAATTGCATGAAACGTACGATTTTTCTTCTAAACTTGATCAAGAGTTAAAACTATGTTTTAAAAATGTGTTTATTTATTCCGCTCTGTTTTACACATTGTGATTTCGTACTTGCCAAGACTAAATAGGGTCAGAGAAATATAAGTGTATTCCCGTTGAAACGTCCGTTAAGTTAGCCTTGTAATGCAATGAACACTTGGTGGATACAAACTTAATTGGTTTGGGAAAAGTCGTTTGCAAAAAACTGTATAACTATAAAGACATAGTAGTAACGAATATTTTATTAAATTTGCAGACTTTAGTTGTGGTTTCCAACTGGTTGTTTTTGTTCAAAGGTTAATACGTGGTTTGATATTTTCCAATAGGTTAAACAAGAAAATCGGAATGTGGCGTTGGTGCTGGATCGACTTGTCTTGGCCGGTTTTCTCATATTTTTCACAACCTTTATCATCAAAGCATTGTTAGACTTCCACGGTAATCCAGGAGCAGAATATTTTAGTACAGGTTGTGCATTCTAGTAAGCAATGCCTTTCGCAAAATCTTTACTTGTTTAATAGCAGCATGGAGCTACTACTTGGAGTAGCTCCATGATAGCAGTGTCTTCTGGGCACCTCATACAGTAGTGTAAAGATAAACTGTGAATTTTATAACTCATTAGCTATTTCAAAGGTCTTTCGTGTTCTACTCCAAGGTAGTGACGTCGCCAAGGGGGACCAGAGTGACTGTCCCCAAGCGTTGACTGTTCCCCCTTGCATCCTTCCCCAATGAGATTTCGAGTATAAAAAATACGCACAGACACGCCATTCCTGCATGTATCGATATAAATAAAAGGACCCACTGTCACCTTATCAGTAAATTATGCTGCTAAAATTGAACAAAATGATCTCAAAACTACAACTTTGTGGCGCGCTTTCCGCGCATCTACATATTAAACTATGTAAAGGACTTCCTTATTGAGAGATGTAATCCACAGCTATTTTTTCAACATTTATTTTCAAAAGCTACGGGACTACCACGAAGTGTTGTAATGACTCGAGTCACTGATTTGACTCGAGTCTGCCTCGAGTCACGATTTTTGATGATTCGACTCGACTCGAGTCAGTTGGGTCAAAAGACTCGACTCGACTCGAGTCAGAAGTTTGAGGAAGTGCAAAGGACTCGACTCCGGTCAGTATGTGGAAGAGACTCGACTCGACTCGAGTCACTATGCTTGATGACTCGACTCGACTCGACTCAACTAGAGTCTTTTCTCATAATGACTCGATTCAAACTTTTTGGCAACCAAAAATTAAAAATATCAGCCGACTAGTTGTAAAAGTGTACATTTGGTCGACAGTGTACATTAAGTCTTCATTTCACTGTCGACCTACTGTTTTTGCTATCATTCTAAGAAACATTTCTCCGTTCTCTAAAACGTACATTTAGAAGCTTTGGTTAGGGTAGGGTCAGGGTTAGGGTTAGAAAAAATCGATTGAATTTGTAAAAAAAATAGTGTGTACGTAAATGTAACTGTTAACCTAAGGTGAATGTAGTCATTTTTGAGTGTAGAATACAGTACATTTATTGTCAGTATGATTCATTTGGTTATTCCCACCCTTGAATTTTAATTATTAGATGCTAAGTCCAGTCTTTCCAGTGAACAAGGGTACATTTTGAGTAGTAATTAATGGAGGACCTCGTTTTTGTGAGTGGCACTCGGTTCTGACCACGGTACAAACACAATTGGAGAAACATGGGGGGGGGGGGCTATTTTATGTGCTTGATAGTTGTTTGGTCTTTGAGTTAGATAAACAGATAATAAACAGATCACCTGTAGTGGAACATAATTTTTTTTATTTATTGCAATATTTTCTAATTGAAGAAAAGGTTTGCTTCATAAATACTTTTATTGAAACCTGGTGGTGTGGCATCAACATGAGCTTCTGAAAGATCCCTGGATGCAAAAATAGAAACTACCTGTGATCCTTAAAAAAGGAAAGACTTGATGGCTAATTTAAGTGAATTGGGAGTGAAAGTAAGCTCTACAAAGTAAAAGAGTAAACAAATCTGGAATGGTAGAATTCATCATAACTTGACACTCGTTGATATATAGATGAAAGGACAATGTACAATCCCCCCCATGCAACCCCCCCCCCCAACACCGGTTTCAGGATTTGGAGTGACCTAGACAGCAAGTTTGATCTAGTATTGTAGGTCAATATGCTCCACTGACTCGAGATGACTCGACTCGACTCGACTCGACTCGACTCGACTCGACTCGACTCGACTCGACTCGACTCGACTCGACTCGACTCGACTCGACTCGAGTGTGGTTGGGGACTCAACTCGACTCGACTCGAGTTTAGTTACTGACTCGACTCGACATGGCAAGTGAAAGACTCTGGCTCGACTCTGACTCGAAGAGTGGAAGACTCGACTCGACTCGAAACTCGAACTTCAGTGACTCGATTACAACACTACTACCACGGTCGCGAATTCTCTTCTCTTCAATAGTTCCCACAATTATTTTCTTGTAGTTAGATTTTATGTTCGAGAACCGCCATAAAAATAGGATTTACGTTGCCTTTTTCAAGATGAAGCCAATAATTATGGGTGTAAGTAAATAGCTTCACTCTTTATTTTACACACTGGTGCCTTCAAATTTGAAAAGTTAACTTTGCTTTCCGGAATCCTGGCCGAGGCGGGGCCAAGCACCATACCGGGAATCATAAAGTGTTGACACCTTCAAAAGGAGTAAAAACATTTGCAAGAAATGTTCATAGATTCTTAAAAGAACTGACTAACCTCAAATCAAGTTTTGATATTTTAGAGGTACTTATGCTTAGCATTCTGGTGAGATTTGCATTGAAATCCGATGTAAGGTTCTAAAGATATTAGCAGTTAAGTTGTCACATTTTCAACATAAAGTGAACTTGAAGCAAGCACACATGACGTCATAACCTCACATTAATGAACACTCTTTTGTTTTTCTTTATACTTTAAAACCAATTTTCGCCTTCATAATTAAACGTTACAGATTTCGTCGGCCCGAACGCTGGACATTTACACTTTGACCTTGATTTCCGAACCCGCAGCAGTGTAGTGACGTATTTTTGAGGTTAACCTTAAAGGCAGTAGGCAGTCACCCCAATCAGAGTGAGTGTGCCCTGTCACTCTAGTTCACGAATGGCCTATATTGGTCATGTGACAATATTTTTGTTAGTGAATTGTAAAATTCAAGGAGAATTTCTCCTTGCTTTACCTATTGTTTGTAATAGTTATGTTCAAAACGGCTTCAGAGGTGCTTGTAATGCAATAAGAGGAGATTTGCAAGAGTTTGGGGATTTTTCGAAGAAAAGTTTGGGGCGACTTCCTATTGCCCTTAAGATACTGGGCATCCATCTTCAAAACATTTTTAAAGATCGATTTGTATTGCCACGTACGATAGTGACTAGAATTGGATTCAGTCGCTACATTAGTTATTTGCGGTTTTCTGTCATTAAAAAGTCGGCCAAGTCGTGACACCAAGTTTCGAGGGGCGAATTTTTCTAATGATGTTTTCGGAATAGGAACACATGAGAGGCATGGAAATATTACAAACTTCAAATTCCCCATGGAGAGCTCTTATCCCTATTAACGTCAAGATCAAAACAATAGAGTGAAAAAAGGAATTAAAGTATTTCTCATCAATGTGAGGAAGCGATATAATCCCGTCTTGCCTCAAGCTCACTTTGGGTCAGAGATGTAGCAACTTCATTTGCTGATATCTCAAGTGCTACATGTCCCATTTGAATGAAAATTTTCACTAAGTTGTGTAGATTAAGTTCCTCTTTCACAAATGAAAATTGATTTTTTTTTGCTTTTTACCTTCCTTTAATACCAGATTTTCGTGCACGCTACGCACGAACACCAGGGATGGTCTCAGTGGGCGCTAGCCACCCTTGCTGAAAATTACATAAATCTGTCATAGTCATAAAGCCGATGCACCCCAAACACATGATTAAACCACATTCAAAGGTTCCTTTTTCCAAATTTTCCCAGCAAGACCCGAATCCGCAGCCGTATTATACACCTTAATGTGAAGGCTTTACCTCAGTGGCATACCTGGAAGGTGGTTGTCACAACGTTAGATGCATATTTTAAGCTCACTGCAAGACTTTACATGATCCGTCGTCCCCACTCACCTCCCCGTAATCACTGAATAGTTAGTAAGGTTAACAAAAAAGTCGAATTGGTTTCAAATTGTGATTTTTCATTTTGGGGGCCTATTAGTGCACATCCAGTGTCTTTTAGGAGATATTTAAGCACTTTCTTCTAATGTTCACAACTTATGAATATCTAGAGCCTCAAGGGGATTCCCCTGGACCCGCAATGAAGCCTTGTTCCTGGACCCCACTAAGGTCCCTACAGTGCACCCTGGGACCCGAAGCCTACAGGGTAACACTGCGCGTCACTACGACGCCTCCAGAGGTGCCCTTTCTTTCATGCTGGTGTGCCCCTCCGGCTGAATGCTTGACCCCCAGTGTCCCCCACTTCAAAAAGTCTGGCGACCCACTGCTTTGAGGTCCTGTCTAATAAAGGACTACGATCAATCATTAGTTTGACTTTCGATGCTATAATCTTCTTAAAATCAAAATTAAGTTTAGATGCAACCTTTTGTGAAAAAGAAAATATCTAGAAATAGTATCACGTGATCACAAATATGTACGTGTAAGCGTAAGAATAGTTATGTTATACGGCTGAAGAGGAAAAAAAGTAAGTAACTGGCTATGGTAAGCACTCTCTGAGAAAATTATGGAAATGTTAAACGAAGAATGTTTTGAAAAGCGTTAACAGACAAACTAAAGAAAAAAGTTACTTTCAAATGAAGAACCTTCATCGAAACTGACATTATCAGTGTTTAACTCTTGTGTAAGGAGAAAGTTATCGTTTATTTTTGAAAAGATCAACTTTTGGTTGGAAATAAGTTATTTTTCAAACGTGAATGATATCTGTAATGCAGTAATAATTACATGCGTTTTTGAGAACTAATCAATTTATCCTGTGATTATTCTGTTCGACAAACTTCCTTTTCTATCATAAAAGTGCGGAAGTTGAAAACGGTATTTCTTCAAAAATTAGTATCTTTGAACAGCAAGATGCTTTAATTTGAGATAGGGTTTTATCTGTCTAAGAAAGGAAAATTTCTTACAGATTTTTAAAACATCAAATTTCACCAGAGATGCTTTTAACGCATACAAGGTAACAAGGCGGCACATGAGAGTGACATGAGGCGACCTCCCCCTCTTTTTCAAGACATTTAATAATTTACTAAAAAGTCCCATTCCAGAGCAATTGTGAGGGTATGTCAATTAAAAAAAAGTTTTGGAATCGTAATGCAATTACACATAAATGTAATGAAAACTGCATTTAACACAGTACCGTAGCGCATATTAAAGGGTGAATGCAGTTAAAGAAGTGGTAGGTGGCAAGTGCTGAAAATTTGGATACTGTTTATATGATCAACCCCGTTGCAGTCGTCCGTACGCTTTAGTGACCCGAAGCTTTATAGAGAGTGTAACTAAGAAAATTAGATATGCGTCATGGCATACACTTTGATCTCTCTGCACACACTTTGGGAAAATAACCGTGTTCTATAATCAACAATGGAAACTCGAAAAACTTTCAGTGTAAGATCAACTCAGAATAAAATCATTCATTGTTACTGTTTTTGTAAAACAACTTGAGAGACTTGTCTGAGTTTTAAGTTTCTGGGGGAAGGCTTTCTGGTCGAAATCCTCCCAAAATCTATTACAAACCATGAGATATCAATCACTTTCTCCAACTATTAAATAACCATATCAGCTCAACCGACGTTTATCTGACTTTTTATTTGGAATATGCAAGTATCGTTAACCAACGCATTTCATTTGCATTCTATATAACAGCTAGAGTATTAAAACAAAATGGGCCACATACAATGAAAGTATGGTGTTGGGGTCCAGAGACACCGCCATGCGAAGTATAGAGGGTAAGCTCTCTGAAGGTCTTGGGATTTTCAAAAATTGTATACATTAGACTTAAAAATGCCAACTGGCCTATGCTCTTCTACTGTTACCTCCACAATCTGGCGTACCTATGTCGGATTAACAGCCATTTTATTATGCAGTGAGTGCTTTAGTAGGTGGTTAGAATAGTAGGTGACGGTAAGACTTGCGTGTAAGGACGTACCTTGGGCCTGATGATAGGGACAGTGGTAAAAATTCCAGTTTGGTGTCGAAGCCAGACTACCTTCATCCACATCCGTCAACCACACCTTCAGTTCAACCAAACTGTAGTCATATACCGTACGTCACCTTGTCTCACTTGTGTTCCACACTGATGGGTTGTGGACACAGTTGTTGTTTTGTTGGTAATTGTGTATCTCGAAAGCCCTCTCTTTAAAAGCGACAGAGGTCTCCATTTTTTAACACATATATGGCGTTTAAGATTTAGAAAACGAACAACAAAATGGATACGCACAGTGAATGACTGAACGAATATTAACACATGATAAGGATAATGACGTCAATTAAAGTGCACTCCGCAAACACGTTTACATGATTTATATATATGTTAATTTTTCTTTATTAAAAACAACTTGATGTTTACAGTAATCATGAAATAAACGCATAAACGTGTTTACGAGATGGCGTTAAAGTGGCGTCAATGTGTTAAAGTTGGCGTTTTAGACGTTTAATTTGCTTATGTATTTTATTGTATTTTCTGTTACATAAACGCCAAGACGAGTTTATTATCTATTACAAAAAAGCGTTAATCAATTTTTACAGTGAGGCACGCGTTACCATTAGGGTGAAAGATATTTGCAGAAATAAGGCTCAGTCGTAAGGACAAGACCCTCACATAAACGATAAAAGAGCTCCAAAGATTTTGCTACAGGTAGGTATTACGGTGCTTGTTCTCCTCTAAACATTAGGAAATAAGAGGTCCATATATTCGATTTCCGGGAGTCTGACGGCGTTACATTTATAATCGAGAGATGAGAAAGTTGAAGCGTTTTTTTTTCAGAAACAAATGCAAAAGAATGTGAAATGTGAAAAGAAGAAGCCAAACTTTGGCCTCTGTCTAGGCTAAAGGCTCAAACCTAGGTTTAACGTTCAGCTCCCCTCTTTTTAAATGTTTTATATGCTGAAAATATTCTTACAGAGCATGCGCCTACCTACCAAAAGAGTTGTTTGAAACCGAAAATCAAACCTTGGCATGTACCATAAGCTACAAGTATCATTTTGAATTATAGAAAGGGCCGGCACTCACAATTTCCGACCTCTACTAGTCAAAAAACACATATTTTAGACCACCATTTGTGCATCTGTGCGACCAGCACAATGGTCTAATCTAAAAGTAAGATGATATTAAAAGCCGCTGATTTTACTAGTTGCTGTGACTTTTCCTAAATATTCAATATATATTTAGCAAAATATTGATAAATACAGCACCGTTTTGCATCTACGAACTACTACTTATGCAAAAATTTTCAAAAAGGGGAGGGGGTCTCTCCCCTTAAACCCCTCTCCCAGGACGTGCAATTCCACTCCAGAAAGTATAACCACTCACAAAATGCTAGCTATAACCCTGGGTATCTGTATCTGTATTGATCATGCCAACGGAGACAGTTTATCATTCAAGTGCAAGCTGAAATTGAGAACGTAGATTAATTCGTATTTTCAGGCTTATAGTGTACGTAGTGCTTCAAGTTTTTGTCTATAGTACGCAACAGTGGTAAGAGAGTCAGCTCATTATGCAGGATTCGCGAATAGGCTACTGTACATGCTATCCCCATAGGTGTTATCGAAGGTGTGTCAACTTTTAGCCAATCAGAAAGTTTGTTTACATTTGCACTCACAGTGAATGAACACAGCTAAGTATAAGAAGCTATACAATTCACACGTAATGTAATCATAGACCTTGTCATGTTCCTGTTTTTTTTTTTTTTCGTTTGTAGCCTTAATGCTATAAAATTAGGGAGGAAGTCTCTCTTTACACTTCGCCTTATTTTATGCTCTCTTGGGACTTAGCCAGCCCTAGGTCTGCAGAGCTGTCCTAGAATTTTTTTTTTACCAAATTTGCCCTCCATAACTTCGCCCTATCTGTCACGAAATGCAAGTACATGGTAGCATGTAATTGATATAATTAACGAAGTTTGTCCTCACAGTGTGTAATAGGGGGCACTAGCATTTTTCTTTAATGTGTGACAGAGAGTTCATATGGGTTTGAAAGTTTTGTCACTGCAAGGAGTTGCGTCATTTATTGTCCAGATAGTTTCACATAATCGAGAATGAATTTTGACATTTGTATATGAATACAGAAGAGAGGATTTTGCATTTCATATATGCATGTGATGTTAATTAAATTGAATGAATGAAGTTTAGGAATGGTGAATGAACTCAACAACTTAGAAAATTTTTAATTTTTGAATATCGCTAACATTCTCCGATATTTGAGTAACAACATTTCACAAGTATGGTGATAATGTTGTAGTTTAGTTACTTCTAGCCTTTCGACAATTTTTAACATTAGAATGGTCACTTATGATCTGGCAGTTATGTGCTTGTGGTACAGTTGGTCATTCACAATCAATGGTGTGAAGGCAGAAACTAGGTAAATGTCGTTTTGTCAGACATATTAATTAAGACAGCAGAAAATATTTCGCATATTTTACCATGACAGTCAGTCAAGGATTTATAATGATGAATGTTTAAACTTTTAGGATTAGCTGAAATGTGGAACCACTCTTTCAGTGTTTTCTCCATTTAGGGATGACCCACCCTCGACTCCCTCCCCACGTTGCCTCACACTATCCTGCTTTTTGTAAGAGAATTTGATGTAAATTATATCATTGCATGTTCTATATACTCACATGCATATTAAGAGGAGTACATTTTTCAAACTGCATTTTCAAAACTTTAAAAGCCCATAGGGAATGTAATGAAGTACATATTTTAGGCTTATCAGCTGGCGAGCCGCAAATTTGTTGTTTATAAAAGTGGACAATTATGGTGCTATACCTCATTTGCATAAAATTGAGGTACTGCTCACTGCACCTAGTCTGTCTGGTTTCCCATCCCCTCAGTCTGTATAGGGTTAGTTATTTAGGGTGTGCCAATTTCAGCCAGACACAACCTTATCCCATTATAGTTACTCCCTGCCTTAAGTAGGAGGCCTCAATCAATTCCATAAGACTCTTACTGGAGGCATGCATTAACAGTAGTGTTCTAGGAGCCTTTCAGGGATGTGGCTCCTTTGGCGAGCAGAGCTCTTTCGGAAGTTAAGTTTGGTTTCTCTCCTTGGCTCTTCGCCAGAGCGTCGAGGGGGACTTTGGAAAAAGGCCTCATCAATAGTCTTCTAGAAGCTTGTAGCTCCAAATCATTCTAGGAGCATGTAACTTCAAATTATTTTATCTGACGTCGGCCAGCATGATTCCAGCATGATTGTTATTAACTCATCTTTGCTAATCACCTGTATATAAATTAATTTGAGTGGAGAATTATCACCGGAATAAATCAGGACCGCTTACAAAAGAATTAACAAAATTAACTCAACTTTGGTTACCCAGCCATTGGTTCTGTATGCACTCCATATATGGGATAATAAATTACCCAGCTTGTTGGTTAAATGTTTTAGTTGGGCATAATTTTTGCCCAATTAGTTGGGCAAACTTTTCTGCTCGATTGGTTGGGTAAAGTGGTTGGGTAAGGTTTTTGCCAACTTAGAAGTAAAACCGTTAACCAACTATGTTGGGCACTTTTTTACCCATTTTTGGGGTAAAGGCATATGGATCCAATGGTTGGGTAAATTTTAACCCGGGTTGGGCAATGATTGTTTAGAGTGTATCGATATCAAATTAAAGCCAAAGAATAAAAGAAAGAAATTCCCACCAGCCAAATAAGTAAGTCTTCATTGATAATTTCCTCGGAATAAAGTGGGTCTTAGAGTATTAACATAAATTAAACTTTCTATTCAACCTCCTTCCAAAGAACAACTTCTGGTATGTCTTATTAAAGAGTGTACCATATCTAACCCAGCTTTAAACTACATATGCAATGATTGAGATAAAATCCGATCAGGTACTAACAGTTACCCAGAGTGGCAGCTTTTCATGGATATATGAGGCCTTAAACGTACGACTCAGTACCGGTATGGAAAGGATTTAAATGGCGCTTGCGTTTCCTTTACATACCGGGTCTTAGAAAAAAGATTATTCTCTGCTTACATACCTTTCCACATTATGATATAGGGTACTTCAAATTAACGATCGTCCGTACGTTGGATTTTATATATATATATATATATATATATATATATATATATATATATATATATATATATATATATATATATATATATATATAAATATATATATACATATATATATATATATATATAATAAGAGAAAATCCACGTATGCTCCATGAAACATAAAAATATTAATAAGTAGAACACACCGCAAAGATGACAATACGAGAGCCCAGATACGGTAACAGAATAAACCTTCACTTCACATTTTGCGCTGAAGAAGGACACAGGGGTGTCCGAAATATATGCTATTCTGTTACCGTATCTGTGCTCTCGTATTGTCATCTTTGTGGTGTGTTCTGCTTATTGTTATTATTATATATATACATATATATGTATATATATATATATATGTATATATATATATATATATATATATATATATATATATATATATATATATATATATATATATATATATATAATCACCATTGGTGGTAAAATAGTACCTCACTTTGAAGATAAAGTGAGCCCCTTTCTGGTGGGTCGTGAAGTGTTTATAAAGTATTGACATATTTGAAGTATGGAATAACTGTGCACGCTACATTTAATTTTGAAGTTCAATGTTTACCCTATTCAGTCACAACTTGATTTAGAACGATGTGAACATCCTTCTAAATCAACAGTGTTTAGAAGTTTTTGACCGTTTGGGTTCGGTGAGGAGGGAAAGATGAGGAAGCTTGATTAACTTCATTCTAGTAAAGTAATGTTGTAACCAATTTTCATTGCTCTTCTATGCAAAAGACCCTCAAAATGTTTTACATTTCGTAATATAAACTCACACGAAAAGTTTTTATTGAGAGAAAATAGTTATTACTTTAATTGTAACAGCTGTTGCCAAGAACTTTGCTCTGTCAGTTCGTGTCATATTTTATCACTCTTATGAAATAGTATTGCTAAGGTAATGAAAAATGAAAATACACTTTAAGGTGAGTGATTCATTGCGTAAGTCTCTTTCTTTTATTCCTTCAACTTCTTTTTATTGTTCATGATAAAATACGATAATTTTCCTACCATTTAGTGACCTTTCTGCTTAAGATCGTAGGGTGCGCAGCCCAATACGGACCCATTTTGGAAACTACGATCGCAGTTTTTCTATAAAAGTCCATTTACTGATGAAGTGTGTCAGTAAAGTAAAGATGTGAACCGAGATTTCATATTATGAAAGTTTGATGTGGAACATTTCATTTTGACAATGAATAGTATACACTCACTTGAAACCTTTTTGAATGCCCTTGTACCCTACAAACAAATTAAATACGTCACGCATATAGAATTTTTACTTACATGAACTACAGGTATCACCTAAAAGCCTGCAGAAAGATGTTAGAATAAAAACCTTAAAAAGAAAGCGTATTGTCCCACTGTCCACTGGAGTTGAAAATGTAGTTTGGAAGGTGTTGGAAGTGTTAAATTGGAGATCAAATATTTTAGACACACCCTTTGATGTAATGATTTTTACCGCTGGTTATGCCACTTTCTCCTCCAAACATTTATTACAACACCAAGGTTTGCTAGGATCAGTGGCACCTTGTGAAAATGACAATAAAAAAGAACCACTCATTACATAGAACTCGTTAAATTGTCGTGAGCTTTAGGTTATCAGTCGTCATACAAAAATGAAAAATTTCCATTTATCCGTCTTTTTAAATCTAATCTCTGTTACAATTACTGAAAAATTTCCTCAAATTTGCTTTCCGAGTATGTTTCTTACTAATGTCGAAATTAGCTAAAATTGTAAGACAATCTTCTCGTCTGAATGTTGTTTCAATCACATAACGAATTAAAATTGCTGAAACACAAAATGTAGATTCTTTAAAGTTTTAGTAGTTTAATTTAAAGTGTTGTTTTTAACTTAGTTCATGCTAGCACCATACCTCATTTCTAAGCACGTTTAAATAATACGGTGTGTTGCAGAATTCTTGGAAATGAAAAGACTAGACCATACTATTAATGGGAGGGTAAAGCAAACAAGAACTAAACAATTAGAACGAAGAGACCTAGAAATTTAGTTGCAATATCTAAAATAAATTACGTCCAAGACCATTTTTGCGACAGATATGAATTTTCTTCTCCTTTTACGGAAAACTTATAAATTACAGACTGATTATCATGGACTTGGAGTAAGATTGCTTAACTTTCCGCAATAAACAAGCCACCACATTTCAGTGGTGGCAAATGTTCCATATTTGATAAGTAAATAAGGGAAAAGAGGATATGTTTGAAAGAGGAGTGGATAATATGAGGAATGACATAATTTAAGTAAAAAAAAAGGTTGTTGCATTTCGTAGATCCCTGCAAATGTATCAGCTTGTGAAACTGGACTATGAACTACTTTCATGAAGTGTTATTAATATTTCTCCCTATAAGCGATCCCTGCATGTACGAATATGAGGCACCTGTAGGGCGTACTTATGGGGTGAGGGGTGTAACACCCCCACCGTATGGCCAGTTGACACATGGAAGACCAGTCGGTACATCAACAATTGGGATGTAGAAAAACAATTGAAGCAAGAAATGAGAGAATTATTCCCTCATGGCAATTTTAATGGGCAGCCAAATATAACTATTGGTTTTGTAATTTTGAGCATTATCCATTTGGAAATTAATACGTTTGGGTGCCCACAACCTGTATTCTAATGACTCATTTATTGTTGCAGTCCAACGTTTTTAGAGCACGCTGGGTCATGTTTGACCCAGGGCATATTCAACAAGTGCAAAAATTTTCATCTGTACTTTGTTCTATGGTACAAACTTAATTTAAGTACAAAACTAAGGACCAAAGGAAGTTCTTCTAAATGATATTATTTTAAGAGCCCCAGGGCTCTCTTTAAAGAAAAATTTTTCAAGATGGGTTAATTCTTTGTTTACGTTCAAATATTGATAAATTTTGATCAAAATCCCGACCTGGACGAAAAACTTCTATAGAGCAGCCGTGACCTTTGCCCTAAATACCCAACAATAACTTTTTACTGTCCCTGAATACTTCCTGAAACATGGTGAAAAGCGAAAAGATTAGGGCTACACTTAGCTGATTCTTTAAGATATTGCAAGTTTGTCTTCAAAAATATGAAAACATTTTTAACTTTTTGCTCGAAAGAGGCCTCTTTTCAAAAGCACCATGGTTTTGTGAGCACTTCACGTATTCAAGGGGATATGTAATTAAGACTCAAAAAGTGAAGGGACTCTCATAGTAGTCAACGTTTTGTGTGTACATGTGCGTCTGAATTTTTCATCACCAAATACGTATATTTGGATACGTGGACCTCCAAGGCCAGGGGAGAGATGTGCCCGTGCCCTTTACACGGAAGTCTGTGGCCTGGTAAGATTTAAAAAAAATAGAATACATGTTAATATTCTAGTAACTTCAATTGAGGTGGACTGAAGGTTGTGGACGGCGGTCTAGCAAAAACAACCCTGATTATTCCGACATTCTAAAGATTTTGTAGGAAATATCGCCCAAAGTTTAGACGAGCAAGTTGAGTCGGTTTCTGTTATACTTTGAATTCAAACTTGTGAAAAGAGAACCCTCACCAGTTAACGTAGAGATAAGTATCCAAAAGAGTTTGGGTAAAAGTCTGGAATTCCATCACTTATTGCAATGTTTTCTTTTTTCATTATTTTCCATGATAAGGTTCGCTGGTGTGTCGGAGATCTCACTGATTTGATTATCTCATCTATAAGCGGATGTGGATACTATCCAATTCAAGTTGACTCAGATAGGGATCAATCAACCCTATATCTGAATTATTTATTCACACAATGCTGCAGGGGTGGGAGCAGGGGGGACATGGTCCCCCGTCGGGAAGGCTTCCCCCCCCCCCCGTCAGGCAAATCCTGGCTCCATCCCTGCAATGCTGCAAGTTCTTCCTTGTGTCCCTCAATTTTGCGGGCGCTCGGAGCACTGTGCAAAGTTCTTCGAACTTAACTGGTAAATCAGCCCTTAAGTCGGTATATCAAGTTGGTGTGTAGTGCCAAATATGCATGCTATGGCAATGGATTATTGAATTAATTGTTCATAAGTATAATATCCGTCCCTGCTTCCCGTTCAGTTTCCTTCTTTTCCCCCAGCCGATAAATTTGCTCCAAATTCAAAAAGATGTATGTATCTCACAAGTACTGCCCCCTTGAAAAACAACGCCTTTGACACTTTTATGACCCCAAAATAGCAATGATGACGAACATTTTGGCGTGTGATACTGTGCCTTGGGTTCTCTCGAGTTTGGTATTGCAGTGTTACTTGAGCAGAATGCCTCTTTTTCAATCCATGCAAAAGTCCAGAGAAATACTGACAAAGAACGTGCATGATACGTCCAAAATATTTCCTTCGCTTCGCGAGCAGGAACTTTCTCAATTTATATTCTTATTTTGAGGGGTTTCATTAGCTGAGAATTGAACCAAAAAATTTGACATGACATTCTTCGTTGCAATTTATTACTTTCTTCCTTTCTTGCACGACAGTTTTTGTGCTGAAGATTTTACCTGTAATCAACAACGGGCATACCTAATATTTTATTTCATTAATTTCTTTGATGTATGTCAGCACATCCTGATGTGGGCATACTCACAAAGACTTCCATTTACTGTTTAAGGATGGACTAGTAACGGCGCCTAATTACAAGTCTGCATAATTTGACCCCACTCTCCCCTGGGCACGTGACCAAAGACAAAATTCATACAAAAGTAACGATTACTGTCAATTACACCTTTAGAGTTTTCACTGTTTGTTTATAATGTACAGGATATATCTAGCCTATCTTTATATGTTCAAAACAATTGCTATTACATTTACCCCTCTGGCAAAAAATTTTTACAAAAGTGCCTCTTTTAACCTCAATTGCATAAGAATGATTAATTTGAATAATTATGCTGATATAAAATACGCTTGTTGTCAGGTTTAGTTATTTTGGGGCTCTTGCCATTGTGGCATAGAACGAATGTAAGTGAAGTTCAAACGACAATTGTAAAACCTACAAATACCTATAAAAAGGGGCAAAATAACGAATTGTGCATTCAATGAATGTTTCCAAAACCGCAGTATCCCATTAATGATGAATTCAAAACAAAAGATAACTATAGCTTACTCATTTACTTTTATTTATCCTCACACATCGCACAATGCCGAAAAACTTCTACTTTCCAGTTGATCGAATTAGGTATAGCAACATTTCCAACACCGTCCCTTACGTTACGAGAAAACTGCTGCAAAGGGTCGATTATTCACTAAAAGACAAATAGTTCAACCTTTTCCAGGTTGGTACCAATATTTAATTAGTAAACAAAAGTTTTATTAACCCAAGCATGATCGATCCTTCCTTAGCAGTCCATTATTTCTGAAAGGTAGCTTTTACATTGAACAAGAAAGTTATTTTCTGTGGAGTTTGACTTAATTAAATATTACGTAATAACACTGAATTGTATTCGTGAGTTCCTCGGTAAACATTTTAGATTCTGCTCACTCAGTTTTACGGGTTTTTGATGAATGAATGTTCCTCTGTACAACGGAATTTCATTTGACCTTATCGATTTCATTAAATGAATCAATTTGGAAACTGGCGCTCAGTTCTTGTCTAAATAGAAGTTCAAAGCGTATTAGCAGTTCAAATGGTACTAATTAACTATGCTCCCATTGAAAATGGGGCGAAGAATTACTGCTTTTGGACAATTTTGCCCCAAATCTTCCGAAACCGTCCTGCCATTAAAAATAGTCAAGGACACTTACGCATTCCAGTATTGCTGCCTTGACAACTCCATGCCTTTCTTCGTTGTATGAAAGAAACAACTAAATTGTTTTGTCTCTCAACCATAGGTGGCAATAAGTAAGGTAGAAAGTCCCCTTTTCAAGGTAAAACAGTTGGCTAATTCCGCAATGAAACATTCCTCTCTTCTTAACCTTTAACAATCGTCCAGAAGCAGTGATTTTTTCCTACCAAAATCGTCCAAAAGGCGTAAGACGAAATAGGAAAACGAATGAAAAAAAAAAAAAAAAACGTCTTCCAAAATCTTCCAAAATCGACCCATTTTGTACTGGGCTACCTGCGACACATGGTCAAATTTTACCTTTCATATGAGGTAAAAGAAGGAACAGTTGTGACATTACAAAGGTTTGTTTTACTGAGAGAAACGGCAAGTAAACTAAAAATTGAATGCACTACTTCAAGATGGCTTGCCTTAGAAAAATTGGTGCAGTTAAATCTTTGTTATTAAACTGTAGGTATGTGACGTCATAGCATCGGTGGAATGGAAGTTAGCTCTCAGCTGAGGCAAGAGCGAGGCTAACAATAGTAAACATTACATTCATTGTTTGTCTTTTAACATAACGTCGGGGTTAATTATAGTAGGCGTAGATGGTCACGTGAATGTCATAGATGCAGGGGCGTAGCTAGGATGAAATTTTCAGGGGGCCTATGTAACAAATGGGGGGGGGGCGGCACCGCCGAGGGTCAGGCTTGTCAAGACTATCTAAGCGGAGCGCCACCATCAGTTGGCTCGGAGCGTGTAAGAAAATTTTTGGCTTTACAAACCCTCCAGATGGCCGGAAACGGCACTTCTCATG
The DNA here is from genome assembly GCA_029531755.1 of Holothuria leucospilota. Taxonomy (NCBI): domain Eukaryota; kingdom Metazoa; phylum Echinodermata; class Holothuroidea; order Aspidochirotida; family Holothuriidae; genus Holothuria; species Holothuria leucospilota. Next base: position 9,705,179 of record CM055976.1, on the reverse strand, counting down.
TGTTTTAAGTTGCATGTACCCAGCCTTGAAATTCGAATCTCATGTCTGTCATTTCTCAAATAATAGGAAAAAACTCAATACATGAAAAATGGTAATACGCAAGGCCGCACATTCCTTTTTTTTTTTTGCTAGAGGGCAAAAATTGGGCATAATTGATCTGTGGCCTGGGGGAGGGGACTTAAGGAAACGAGTGTCTCCCTCCCCCTTGGCGAAAATTTGTAATTTCAGGAGGACGTGTGGATAGCATATGGTGCAATCTTTGAGGGATTTCAGCTTTAAAAGGAAAACGAAAAGTAGTTGTGACTAAGTGCGACAAAAGTCATTTTTGAGAGCGTGGTGGATACGATGTGAAGCATGACCTCAGCCATTGAACTCCGTTGTGGGAAGGGTTTAAGGGAGGGGGAGGGAGTGTTATTGGTTATAAAACGTTTTGACTAAACTGGCACGGTTTAAAAACGTTTTAAGTCATTGATGATTGAAGCTACCTATAGCAGCAACAACAACATTGTAGTTATGCATAATCGCGCGTAGCGCGAGAATTTTAGAAAAGTAGGCTAGAAATACATCCAATGATTGGTGATGTGTACAGATATAGGCATGAAAATATTGATCTGCCTATTTGAAATTGTTTAAGTTCTATCATTACAATCACAGCTATTTCTTATATTTTTACTGCGTTTTCTCTGTATATTCTCAAAGTTGGAAACAGTGCACTTTGAAAATTTCTGGGGTATTGCCCGCCTCCCCCCCCCCTCCCGCTGTGTACGGCCGTGGATATCATATTGAGCCGAGATAACACAAGAATCATACTGAGTTATGCATCCCTTTTCATTTATTCTGCCTGCAATTCTCCCATATTCCCCTTCTAGTATATCTCTGTTACATTTGTCCATCATCCTATCCATAGGCTACATGTTCACTACTCAATTGCATATCCCGTAGATCATACCATTTGTCTCCAGCATAGGGTTACCATATTTATTTTCTATCAAGGAAGACATAGATCACTGTCCTGATGTAGGGGTCTAAGGGTGTCCCTTTGGAAAATTTTCCGGTCTTTTAATGGTGTCTAGATGCAAAATGGTGCTGTATTTGTTCACGGACTCAAGTCATCGGTATATTACTTGGTCAGACCTCTAATACCACCAGTAAATCTTTCAAACTATTTAACCTGCAAGCAGAAGTAGGAATCAAGTGGGAAACACGTGAAATCCGGACCTTGCTGGCAAATTTTACAAATCCGTCCGGACCGTGACGCCAGTGCAAACTACTAAAAGAGGACTTGCCCAAAACAATAGTTCTACAGTGCACTTGTCATGGGCAAGGAGAGAAACACGACATACTTGTTAAGGATAGAAGAACGCAGTATCTTACCGTACGGCATATTTTGTGTATGATACCGTATAGGAATGGTCGTGTAAGAGTGGTCTTCAGTGTATGGTTGCCATGTTTTCAGTAAATCAACCAGCCATCCGAAAGGCAGAAGGTCTAAACCTGACAATACCACATCCGAAGTAGTCGTCGGGACGTTTGTTTCATCGTCCAAGTGAATTATATGAGAATTAAACGACAGTGCAGATTATATACCTAATTTAGTGAAAGTAGGCATTTTAAAGCTTACACATTTTTATTTATCTTTTGAAGGAACTACTTGACTGTGTTCAAACATTTATTTTTTCTTTATTCTTTCACCTTTTATTGGGACACAAAAAATCTGGGGAGTGCTGACGAATATCTGGGGGCCTAGCCCCCCAGCCCCCCCCCCCCCGTAGCTACGCCGCTGCATGCATAGATGTACTTAAACAAACGGTAGAACGATCGTCGGTATTCCCCCAAGTAAGTCCTCTTTAGCGTTGGAAATGGTCATGAATCCATCAAAACGATCGTCGATATGATAACGAAATTGTTCTTGCAAGAAGCGCAATATGCCGTTGATGAATTCGTGACGGATTACAGCCTTTTTGTTGTTAACTTTATTAGCTTAGTCGAAATGCAAACTCCGATGTAGAACTTCCTGATTACTTATTGTATAATCCGAATTTGACTTGTACCACAAAATCTTTATATTTTCTGGTTAATCGAGCTGCACTTATTAGGATTTCTTTTGTGTGAGAATGTAGGAAGTAACATTTGCTTCCATCAGGTATTTTTGATGAATTAATAAAAATCTACAAAATCCGACCAATCAGAAGTCACAACCGGAGAGTATTCCCGTGCAAGCCCAATTGACGTCATAAGAGGCCATCGTATCATTCTTTAAGGGGAATACCTCGTAACGAGGATACCGCCACCACAGTTTACAACGACTTATTTCAGAAAATCAAGATACGACCCCCAAAGGGCTGAAAAGTCTGGTAAGAGAAACATCCAGAAGAAACTTTCACTGAAAGAATTAAATACTTTCAAATCCCGCCTGTAATAAAGGCACACTCATCACCCGTTCGGAAGATTACAATTAGTCTAGCGGCGAATTTGAAAAAGAGCTTTAAAAATTGACTTACCCGGTACCGATTTGTAAAATATAGCGACTATGCTCAAACTATTGTTTATAATGTAACTTTTAAATTTTAGCTTGGTTGTCACTTCTTAAAAGTTCCCGAAAATGCAAATTTTCAAGGTCAAAGGTCAAAAGGTCAATTTTTCAGAATTTTAGTATTTTTGACAAACTTTAATATGACGAGACTTATAAAATGCTGTGAGTCAAAATGAACAATTTGTACAGTCTTAAAGTGCTCAAAAAGTAACGAAAAAAAAATAATTATAAACTGTTTGTAGAGTGTTTTCATAGCCTTAACAAAAAAATTTGAATATTGGACTTAGACACGTTGAACAGTCTGTTTTCAACACCTTTCAATTTCAGTTCTGGACCATTGGTGAAGACTGATAAGAAAAACGTCCAGAGGTGGCGCCAGGTGAGGGGCAGGGGGCCATGGCCCCCCGTCGGGGAAGGCTCCCCCCAACTTCGGGGAAATTTTCCGGTTTCGTCGGGCAGCTACTATGTATACGATACAATATGTAGTCCTCGACAACGGGCAGTCGCCCCGACGATTTACTTAATTTTGGTCTAAATTTGGACAAGTTCTTCAACAAAACCCCCAAATTTTCCAATTTTCTGCTTAATAGCCCAAATTTTTTTAAAATTTTCCATGATAAAAGCCCAACTTTTTCGATTTTTACCATTAAGGGCCCGAAATTTTTGGCGCGCTTCGCTCGTCAAAATTTTGCTTCAAACATCGTTTCGGCACTATATTGCCCTCATCAAGGCTTCGGGTTGCTGGCCCCTCGTCGGGGAGCTTGGTCTCCCTGTCGGGCAAGTTCTGGTGCCACCCCTGGTCCAGAAACTATCTCACGCGTTCTGTCAACTATGGACAAGTGATGTTTAAAATACAACCTTTGAATGTTTCTTTAGTTTCCGAACATAGTTTTAAGGTCAAAGTTCATTAAAGGTCGCACCTTCTAAACTTGATCTGCATTTTACGTTTTTCGCCGTAAGGACCCTTCACAAAATCATAATGACTTCAAGCAACATTTATTCAGATGTTTTAAAGCAACTTTGTTAGGGGTGAGGCCAGGTGGGGTGAGAAGACCATGGCCCCTTCGAGAAAGGTTGAGGTCCTCGTCGGGAAAATTTTCTAATCTTTTTTAGGGAGAATGAGTGTCTGTGATGAAGTTTTTAATCTCCGACAGTGACTGGTCGTCCCAACAGTTTAGTTGAGTTACGGTACTCTCAAAGAGGGCCACTTTTCAAAATATATTGCAAACGTCACCTTTTACATTTACTTCAATATAAAACCAAATTTTAAATTTACTTCAATCAATAAAAATACCAAATTATTGAAATTTCTCCACTAAAAGCCCCAAATTTGTGCCGCCCAAATAGCGCCGAAATGTTTATTCACCATCATTCAACTAATCCGTTGCTTTTGTCCCGGTTTTGGACTATGACTTCCGCCCCTACCAATGTCGAGAACTTGCAATCCTTATAATTAAGTGGGATATAATGAAAAAATTTATAGGCATACCATGAAATGTAGGCTATTTTCATGGCTGCATCAGAGAAATTTGAATTTTTGTTTCGGATGTTAGGATGTGTGGAACCATTGCATTGATTAGATTAAATGTGCGAAATCGCATAGCCTAACTATATTAATTGACTTAGTTATTTATTTAATACATTACGGTATTTCTATCATCGCAATTACTATTTGCCAACATGAACCAAATCAGCGAAAAGGGGTCTGCTGTAGCAATATGCCATGCAAAAAAGTAGATATTTGTTTAAATGTTTTCGGACGTGATGGTAAATTTTATTAAGGCAGAAAGCGTCTTTGCTCGGGAAGGCATGTAACATACATTTTTACCGCTACAAACTAACAAAGTACGCTTTTGTTTTGTTTCAACACACATTTTTCTGCTTTCTTTTTATGAGAGGGAGTTGGAACTTAGTCGCAATGGAACTTGGTCAGCCGGAGTTTGAAAAAAAATCCTATTTCTCTGGCATATTTTGGGAAAATCCGGCTATTGGTCGGATTATTACAGCTTTCGGACAAACGGCTTGGCCTCCTCCTCCCCCTAGAAAATGTCCCTTACACCCATCGTAATTGTTACATGAATTAAATTCATTTTGTTTACTGGTAAATAAACCATTAATAATTTGTGGTTATAGAGCAATATAATTAAAGTTGTTTCTCTGTACTGGAAAGCCAGTGAATGATTCTCGCAACGGTCTATGTCGTTTTCAAGTCTGGACATGGAAATGGCCATAAAAAGACTTGATTTTACTTGCAAAAAAATCCTTTAAATAAAATAATTCGCAGTTCTCAAAAAATGATTATGCTGAGATGAATTCATTGAAGCTTGTAGAGGGGCTGTTAATACGGTACAAATTGATATATGATCTTGCTTTCATTTCGTAAAGTTATAAAGACAGTGTTTAGGAATCACAATTAGGGATTACGTGTTTAATTCCAGTCACATCTGGCATCGTGAGGCGGATATTTAGAAACCGGTTCCTTTCTAAGGACTGATATTATGCTTTTTGTCTAGCACAATATAGGTTTTTGTCGACAAATGATTGGAGGTAAGGAGCATTCAGCAAACTCGAGGGTTTTGGGGAGATGATGCGCTGCCACCAATTATTCTTTTAGCCTGGCAACAAGCACATAAATTGGTTGGCTAAATCACGGGTCAACCAGATTCAGATATAGCCTAAAAGTAACCATGTGTTGACCAGTTGAACAATCGGGAGAACGGGTACTCTGTTCGAAAATACAGGTCCATAACTTAAGAGCAGTGGAGGGACCCACAAAAATTTACGTTTGGTAGAAATTGTAGGAACAAAGTTTACCTTTGCCTTTTATGTCGTGCCTTGAAAATGATTTCCCTCTGACAGTTTGGGAGCTTTCTCGGCCCCTTCAGCACGTTGTGTGGCTAAGGGCCTGGATGAAACTGGCTCGAAGAGGGTTTGGTGATTTGATTTTTCATATGCAGAATAATGAAAGCAGTTTCAATTGACAGGATACTCAAAATGCTTCCTTTTATGAAAAGCAAAGAGTTAATTGTTTACCGCTTTGACCCATTTAGGGCAAGATTTTAGTGACACATTTTGAAGGTGGAGCATTGTATTTTATTACTCTCACATCTGATATGGGATTCGCAATTTTTATAATTAAAAATCTCAGCTGTTCAGCACTAATTTTCCTCCTTACAAAGTGCATTCCGTTTGTAATGACCATTCGGAAGTTTCGCCTTCAGAAGCTCAACATCAAAAGTGCCAGATGTATATTTTTCAACGCCATATAGTCTAAGGGTCTTAATAAAAGTATGGTCAGAAACCTCGTCTATATGAGAAAATCTTAATTTGTTTACTTGTTACATAAGATAGGCTATCATCACAATAATCACAATAAAAAACTTGGCAGGGCCCTTAATACTATGGACTGGTAATTAACTTAGGCCTCAGTGCACTGTTACTAAACGCGTTACTCCACACTTGTCTGGAAAGGCGGTCCTGGGTAGGCTGGGTAACACTTGACTGGTAAGGGCTCGAAAATGCTAAGTAAAGTAGAACGCGAACGTCGGGCAAACCATTGCATGATCATTAAGTTGATACAGTTGGTAGAAGTTAATTAGATGCTGGAATCTGAGTCTGTGGACAACGATTGGAAATTAGGCTAATTAGCGATACACTGGGCCTGAATGGAATGATGGCACGACTAACGTTAGGATAGGCCGGATAGTAATGGGTGTGCGGCAAGCTCTAACGTAGGCTAGGCGTGGTCCGTGTCCCAAATATAGACATGACAATAGACTTGGTATGTGCTGCATGCACTAAGGATGTACTGGATGCGTACTAGATGATCTGACCCCAGGCCTAGAAAGTAGAAACGAGTTGGGGCGATGGACATAATAACATACTCACAAAGTCACTCTGTGGGTGATAAGGGACGGAATAATGTCGCTCGCCATCATGAGCTGAAGTAGTCCACCCTTTCAATGGAATTCTTGGACAGAATCATTCAGATAATTATATAGTCTGACGACTGCAACATGTTGATCAACAGACCTCGTTGTTCGCCTTTCGAGCTCCCTCTGCGTAGCTATATGCACCTTTCGGCTTTCGCTAATAGTATATGTGCCCATCCACTGAAGTAAGTCGAACTGTCCGAAGCGGTAAAAGGTCACGTGACAGGCCATTCTAGAAACTTCTCCAAGAAAATCTACAGTAGCCCGGAATACCCATAACTAAAACAAAATCAACACATCTCAATCACTTGTAATGGTGAATACTATAACACTCCCCCCCTTAAAGAAGAAAGTTGGAGTGCAATGAAAACTTTCCTCACACTTCTACATCAATACATACTGTACTTGCAACAATCAATATGACTGTATAAACATAGAATAAAAACATAAATGCATATGACTTACTTGAGTCAAGTAGTTCTAGAAAGTGCATCCACAATAATATTATCCTTACCACGAATGTGATTAATGACAAGATCATACTCTTGTAAACTTAGACTCCACCTTAATAATCTTTGATTGGAGTTCTTCATCCTGTGTATAAATCTCAATGGATCATGATCTGTATATACCAGGATTGGAAACTTGACAACATTTAAATAAACATCAAAGTGCTGCAAAGCTAATAGCAATGCCAATGTCTCCTTCTCAATTGTAGAGTAGTTTCTCTGATGCTTATTAAACTTTTTGGAGAAATAACAAATAGGATGGTTGATACCATCTTCGTCCTCCTGAAATAATACTCCACCCACAGCTACATCACTAGCATCAACATTGAGTTTAAATTGCCTTTCAAAATTGGGTGCAATCAACACAGGCTCACTCATTAAAATCTGCTTAACTTTCTAAAATGATGACTGACAAGTTTCATCCCATAAAAACTTCGCTTTCTTACTTAACAAGTTCGTCAACGGAGTGACTATTTCTGCAAAATTTGGGCAGTACCTTCTGTAATACCCAACCATACCAAGGAATCGCATTCCTTTTTGCTTTTTGGCGCAGGGTACCTAATGATATCCTTGACTTTGGCTAAAATAGGTCTTACTTTCCCCTGACCTACTACATGACCCAAAAATTCCACTTGGGCCTTAGCAAACTCACTCTTATTCAAATTCACAGTTAACTTTGCATGACTCAATTTGTCAAATAATTTTCTAATATGCTCTAAATGGTCACTCCAAGTATCACTGTACACCACTAAATCATCAATGTAAGCATCACAATTATCGAGATCACTGGTGAGATCATTAATCATTCTTTGAAATGTGGCCGATGAATTTTTCATTCCAAAAGCCATGACCCTGTATTGGTAAAGGCCTTGTTGTGTCACGAAGGCCGAAATTTCCTTTGCTCTTTCGGTCAACGGGATCTGCCAATATCCCTTTAAGAGATCAAATTTGGAAACATACTCTGCTTTTCCAACTTTATCAATACAGTCATCCACCCTGGGTATGGGATATGTATCTGACTTTGTAGCTGCATTGACTCTCCGGTAATCTGTACAGAAACGAAACGTGCCATCAGATTTTGGCACTAAAACACATGGTGATGACCAATTACTCTTACTAGGCTCAATTATACCATTATCCAGCATATACAGAATCTCTTTTTGCATCTCCTTCGACTTCAATGGATTCACTCTATATGGGTGCTGCTTTATAGGAACAGCATCACCTACTTCAACATCATGATAAATAACATCAGTTTTTGTGGGAGTATCAGAAAACAATATAGGATACTCATCTAATAATCTGATCAATTGCACCTGTTGCTCTAAATTCAAATAATCAATTTTACTCTTGAACTTTGCTAATACCTCCGAATTTTTCAACTTTGGTACAACATATTCATGATCAAGGTCTTCTTTACCACTACCCTGTGATACCTCATTCACACCTCCAAATTCTGTAAAACTAGTATTTCCATCTGACAAAACATCTTCATGCATACACTCTGGGACACTATTGTCTGTCACAGTGTCCTCCATATGAGTCACAGTGTCCTTACTCATGACATTAATAACAGCACCTTTAGGTACTGAATCTTCAATTGATTCCTGACGGTCATGATATCTTTTAATCATGTTTACATGACACACTTGCTTACTCTTTCTCCGATCAGGAGTAATGACTAAATAGTCAACTTCATTTACCTTCTTATCGATAACATATGGTCCTGAAAACTTGCCTGTAATGGGTTTCCTGGCACTGGGAGTAGTATAAGGACTTTGTCCCCTGTTTGAAAGTTCCTTTCAACTGCTCTCAGATCATACTGATCTTTCATTTTCTCCTGTGCATCCAACAAATTCTTTCTAGCCAATTCTCCAATGTTTCTGAGTTTTCCCTAAACCTTGACACATACTCAAGTAAATTCTGGTCAGGAATATCATCCAACCACTTGTCTCTTAACAACTTTAACGGTCCCCTTGGTTTATGACCAAACACCAATTCATAAGGTGAAAACCTGAGGGAAGCTTGTTTCGTTTCCCTTACTGCAAACATTAGCAATGGTAGAGCCTCATCCCACTCTTTCTCATATTCAAAACAGCATGCCCTAATCATGTTCTTTAGGGTCTGATGAAATCTCTCAATAGCCCCTTGGCTCTGTGGGTGATAAGGACTTGATTTTTGCTGCTTAATTCCAAGCTGATACATAACTTGCTGAAACAAACTCGACATAAAGTTAGAACCCTGGTCTGACTGTACGACTTTAGGAAGTCCTACCCACGTAAAAAACTTGACCAGAGCCTTAACAATTGCAGGTGTCTTAATATTACGGAGGGGAATAGCCTCCGGAAATCTGGTAGCTGCACACATAATCGTCAGAATGTACTGGTTCCCTGATTTTGTCTTAGGGAGAGGGCCAACGCAATCAATAATAATCCTGCTAAAGGGTTCCTCAAAGACAGGTATTGGCCTCAGTGGAGCAGGTGGGATCTTTTGATTGGGTTTTCCCACTACCTGGCATGTATGACACGTCTTACAAAATCTCATAACATCCTGTTTCAACATTGGCCAAAAAAAATAATTCAAAATCTTATCATACGTTTTGTTGACTCCAAGGTGGCCAGCTAATGGAGTCTCATGAGCTAACTCTAAAATCTTACTCCTATATATCTTTGGTACAACTATTTGATGTATAACCTGATTTTCATCATCAGCTGGGGCCTCAGGTGGCCTCCACTTTCTCATTAATATCCCCGAATGTAAATAAAAACAACTTGGCACTTTCTCAGCTTCAATTTTACTCAGGGCTTTCTTTGCCAGAAGCTGTATTTCAGGATCTTTTTCCTGTTCTACCTTTAATTGCTCCTTGTTAACAGGCTTTTCATTAACCTTGTCTACAAAATCTACTTTGCAGATTTTTACATTTTTACCATCTGCCTGAGCTTCTACGGTAGACTCATCTAAGTGACCCATAAAGGTATCACACAAATTTACTCCACTGTCAGACATTTGCGTCTGTTTCTTTTTCATTGCCCGAGTTGTCACCGCACATGCCGGAAACAAATCAGGAATTTCTTGTTCCAAACGCTCTGTTTCATTTACTGCGCTTGGTTCTTTAGTGAGTTGTAAGTCTGGGAACACTGTCGTCCCCCCTAGGTCATTCCCTAGAAGAAGTGTAACACCCCTATTTGGGAGAGTTGGCAAAATACCTAACTCAACTGGCCCAGTAACAAAGCCTGATTCCAAGTAAACCTTGTGGAAGGGAACATTAATGGGATTACACTCTATACCTTTCAAAGTAATGTGAGACTCTTCGCAGCTTCCTTTGGAGATTGGTAATACATTCTCCATTAAAATTGAGTGGCTTGCTGCTGTGTCTCTTAAAATAGTTACAGGCTTTCTTGTACCCCGGTCATCTATTAATGACACATAGCCCTTTGAAATAAAAGGCTCAAACTCCTCATCCACTTTTTCAGTGCTCTGAACATTAGGTTTCCACATATCAGTGTTATTACCCTCGGGCTCTTCACACATGTGAGCAACCGGTTTGGTGCTCCCTGAAAGGGACTTACCTTTCAAAGTCCAACATTCAGACATAGTATGACCTAGTTTTTTGCAAAAACCACATTTAGGGGCTTTTGACTGATCACCCTTAGTTTTTCCTTGGTTGGAACTCGGGTTTTCATCCTTCTTGGATTCTCGATCATTATTTTTCTTATCTTTCTTGAAATTTGTTTGTGGACTGTTTGTCCCGGACTTTACTTTTGTCCTATCATACACAACCTTGTGTGTAAGTGAATAATCGTCAGCAAGAGTTGCTGCATTTTCCAGTGATGACGCTTTGTGGTCATCCAGGTGGGTTTTTATTTCCAAAGGAATGCATCTTTTGAATTCTTCAACTAATATTAGTTGTCTTAACTTTTTGTAATCGTTGCCAATTTCTTTCGACATGCACCATCTTTCAAAAAGCATCTCTTTTTGCCTAGCAAATTCTACATAGGTTTGACCATCTTGCTTTTTACTCTGCCTGAATTTTTGCCTGTACGCCTCTGGTACAAGTTCGTAAGCCTTCAAAATTGTCTCTTTGACCTTTTCATAATTTGAACTGTTTTCAAGAGACAGGGAAGCATATACTTCTTGTGCCTTTCCTATCAAAACACTCTGAAGCATTAAGGCCCATTTTTTCTTTTGGCCATTTAAGCGAACTGGCTAATTTTTCAAAATGAAGAAAGTATTTTTCTACTCCTGTTTCCTGGAACTTCGTTACTAACTTGAGGTATTTTGTTACATCACAACCTCTTTGTTCAACCCTTGCTGAACCAACCTCTAATTCCCTAAGCTTTACTTCTTTTTCCAGTTCTAACTGTTTTAATCGTAATTCCCTTTCTTCTCTTTCTCGTCGTTCTTGGAATTCTAATTCCAGCCTTCTTATTTCCAAGGTTTTGCCTGCACTACCTGCATTTTGATCGACCTCTGGTACAGGTCGCACATTTTCTGGTAGAATATTTTCATCTACCAGATACTCAATTACCAACCTTTTCACTGCAGGTTTACGGTCACTTGTTTTTACTTCAATACCATAGTGCTTGCAAATCTCTACCAACTCTGACCTTTTCAGTGGGTCCAGAGCCTCAACTGAAGGTGCCATAACAAATTCAGTAACATCCATCATAGGTAAATACAACACTTTCTGCAGCCAGCTAGGCTTACTATGATCCTATACGGCTAGTTACAGTTAATTTAATGTTTTGCCTGAAACTGGTTTGTTCCTAGGATAGGCCCCCAATTTTCCTGTTACGCTCTAGCGATAGGAAACGACATAAATTATTATACACGTGCCAAACCAACATTGAAAGACGAGGAGTTGAGCCAATAATATTGATTTGAACCGATTCACTGTTTCCATCAGACTCTGATCTCTCTCTCTCTACATGTCAATGACAAGTTACAATAATCATTCAAACTGCTAGGATTACATCATTCTCACTTCTTAACCTCAGGCTGAGAATACAACTTAGGCCCTAGGTCTTCAACACATTTACTTGTTACATAAGATAGGCTATCATCACAATAATCACAATAAAAAAACTTGGCAGGGCCCTTAATACTATGGACTGGTAATTAACTTAGGCCTCAGTGCACTGTTACTAAACGCGTTACTCCACACTTGTCTGGAAAGGCGGTCCTGGGTAGGCTGGGTAACACTTGACTGGTAAGGGCTCGAAAACGCTAAGTAAAGTAGAACGCGAACGTCGGGCAAACCATTGCATGATCATTAAGTTGATACAGTTGGTAGAAGTTAATTAGATGCTGGAATCTGAGTCTGTGGACAACGATTGGAAATTAGGCTAATTAGCGATACACTGGGCCTGAATGGAATGATGGCACGACTAACGTTAGGATAGGCCGGATAGTAATGGGTGTGCGGCAAGCTCTAACGTAGGCTAGGCGTGGTCCGTGTCCCAATTATAGACATGACAATAGACTTGGTATGTGCTGCATGCACTAAGGATGTACTGGATGCGTACTAGATGATCTGGCCCCAGGCCTAGAAAGTAGAAACGAGTTGGGGCGATGGCCATAATAACATACTCACAAAGTCACTCTGTGGGTGATTAGAGACGGAATAATGTCGCTCGCCATCATGAGCTGAAGTAGTCCACCCTTTCAATGGAATTCTTGGACAGAATCATTCAGATAATTATATAGTCTAACGACTGCAACATGTTGATCAACAGACCTCGTTGTTCGCCTTTCGAGCTCCCTCTGCGTAGCTATATGCACCTTTCGCTAATAGTATATGTGCCCATCCACTGAAGTAAGTCGAACTGTCCGAAGCCCATTCTAGAAACTTCTCCAAGAAAATCTACAGTAGCCCGGAATACCCATAACTAAAACAAAATCAACACATCTCAATCACTTGTAATGGTGAATACTATAACACAAATAATAACTTGAAAACACTGAAGTGAAACACCATGGCCACATTTTCTCGTTAACCTTTCCAGATATGGTTTATAAATTTGACTAGTCTGCACATAGCTGACGGGGTTTTTCGTTTAGCCTTTCGCTACAGTTACCCTGTGTCAGGGGCGGCGCCAGGGTATTTTGAAAGGGGTGGCAAACGTGGGGTGAGTAATCGCCGTCCTGCGAGAGGGGTCGAAGGGGAGGAGGATACCCCTCCTTTTTGAGAAAATTTTGTTAATTTAAGGTTGCTTAGATGCCAAATGGTGCTTTCATTTGTTATATTTTTGTACTGTCACCCCACCCCCACAAAAGTATGCCTTAAAAACGTTATTTAGACGATTTTATTTTTTGAGCTAAAAGCCATAGGGGCGGCAAATGCCTGCCCTGCCACCCCTGTGGCGCCGCCTCTGCCCTGTGTGGCAGAAGTTGAAGAGAGCCGCTATGCATCAAACATTCGACAGATCAATTTTATCTAAGAAGAGCATTACATTCCAATCTAGAACTTATAACGATCTTACCTTATCTTTATTGAGAGATGCTTTATCTCCACGTGGCAAAACATGCATGAGATGTATTAAAATATCATATCGTGTAAATTTGTAATGGGGAAAACAAAAAAAAAAAATATGAAAACATTCAATGAAACCATAGTAAATATTGATAATTAAGGGTTTTATACATTGATTGGAGTTCAGGCCTGTGTTTATTGTAAATTTATTCAAAATATTTACCACACTAGACTCAAGGTAAAGCCTCCCCTGAAGGTGAAGTACACATCTATAGTAACAAAAATGTAGAAGTTTGGGTGAAAATAGACTCTCGACCTTTGACCCTCCTAATTACCATGTTCGGGTAAATTTAAAAGGTGACAACCAAAACCAACAGAAAATAAAAGCTGATATCCTAAGAAACATTTTAAGGGTAGATGTCAACTTTTACAAAGTTGTACGGGGGGGGGGGGTCGAAAATGTTCAGAATTCGCCTCTAGTCTAAATCTCATGCTTCTAATAAAGAAAAAATTAAGACTATACGTAGCTACGAGTCGGCCGTAACCTTTTAAACGGAGAAATAATTCCTATATACGTAAAAAATGATTTTTTCGATAAAAATAAAGATGTATAACACTGGACTTTCAAAATTAGGCTCCGAAGTAATAAGGTTCATGACAACACCTTCTGAGAAACCTTTCCAGAATGTATTTGCTAGCTCTCCCTATAAAATATTCAAAGGGAATGTGCTTTTTGAAAACGACACTCTGAACCCATGCAGATAATACTAAGGAAGTTAAAGTGATCGTCGCAAAGCATTTTATTTAGCAGAAAGAGTTTTTTTATGTTAACCAAACTTAGCTAAGTTTCAAGGTACTACCGCTAAAATCCTTTCAAAGCAACTGTAAACAAAGGCGACCCCGGTGATACTTGTCACAATCCACGGCACTTAGTTATCAATGTAATATGAGCTTGCCATAAAAATAAAATGACACTTGTTTATCCTCACAAAATGTATTCCTCAAGATCTTGTCAAAGCTAATGGATGACCTCTGTAATAAGTGTAAGTTGCGTTATCAAAGCAAAGTTCACTGGGCTTTACGAGAAGTCTTCCAGGTTTTACGTTACCGCTATTATCTTATCAAGAGACAATGTGGATTAATTACCTCAACCTTTTTAAAGGTTCAGAACTGAAGAAGATGGAACTCCATATGAGCCACAGCAAGAGAAACCGGTCTATCCTGGTGAAATAGACAAAAGCTTCCATAATCACACAAATTGTCTTTTAAAAAAAAGTCTATCAAGTCTTTCGGATGGAATCATGAACGATCATTCCGGGTTGTCCCTTCAAGTATGCAGGGTTTACCGACTACCCATGTGACGTAAGATGGTGGCACTGCCTACCCTTACTTTTCTTAAATTTTATTTTTATGAACTAAGATAACCTTTGGATTTATTTTCTGACTACAGTTTTGGCCTCTGTTGATCTGACGTTACCTCTGACGTTACCTCTGGTACTTTCTCTTAATATGATATATCCATATACTAAGTAAGAGAATTATTCATCCTTCCTATCTTGAGATATCGTGTTTACGAGCCAAGCGTCACAAACACGTACACACATACGCACACCCTACACACAGGGGCGTAGCCGGAAATCTTTCAAGGGGGGCAAAGCCAATGGACTGACTCTCAGCGCTCAGAGCCACCATGAGTTGGCGCGAAACGTAAGAAACGTTTGGCCCAAAATGCCTCCCAGATCGCTGGAATTGGCAGTTCCCAGGCCTGTTTACCTCGCATAAAAAGGGAAACATTGGCAATATTGTTAAAATAAACATTAAAAGTACCAAAAATATGCTTAAGGGGCGACTGCCCCTTGCCCCTCTCCCCTTGGCTGCCTGTCTACACACACCCCTACACACGCCCCCGTGACTGACTGATTCCTTTTCGAGTTCTGCAAAGAATCAAAAACAAGTCATTTTGTTTCGTATAATAACAACATGATAGTTTAAAGCAAAAATTCAGAAAACTAGTTGGAAGTATTTTTCCCGAAAGCGATCATAGGAAAATCAATGTTATCACAACATAGGAGAACGATATGAAGAATGATATAAAAAGGTGCAAAATGATTTCTTGGCCTGCTCATAGATAAAAAGAATAAAAACGGTTGATTCCTTTAAGATGTAATTTCAAAATATTTATTGCTTCATAACCTTTGCAAAGTGTAGGTTTTAACTTACAATGAAATATAGAGTCTCTCTTATCATAACATTAAACATTAAATCTAATTTCCTGAGGTTAGTAAAGTGCTATTAACATTGTGTCGAATTTTGTAATAAATTAACGTACAAAACGTTTTGTTTATTTCACACAATTTCATTTAAACCTAACGACAGAACAATTACGAAACTAAAGGCTTATCAGTTGACTTACAATTTCTTCCATTTTTCTTCTACATTGAAGCAGTGAATTGATATTAGATTGATATACATCGAAAACGTTTATGCTAAACATTTGTTTCTCTTCAGCGTGAGAAGGTAATCATATAAGTAGGAACCACATGGACTTAACGCCATTGAACCCTTTCATGTGAACATATCTGGGCAACCTTTTCTGTACTCAATTTTACCCTTGCAAAGGACATTACAGGATACGTAAGTCTGAAGTCGAACTAGCTGCCGACAGGCAATTGCAAATCAATGATTTATATACAGAGCTACTTTTTGTTGAAAAGTAATGTAGAGATTACAACTGTTGTCTGCAAATGAGAAAAAAAAAATAAATAAAAGTAGACTCCACGTTTTGGTTTTGATCAATATTTGCATTGTCGCTCAAGTTACAGAAGTTACAACGCAGTTTAACAGGGAACGTAGACATCAGCTGATTATTCGTCAAAAGCTTCGATACTCGTCAAAACACCAAATTAGTTTGAAACTTAATCCAATGACAACGGCAAAAATATGGGTAATTTGTCCAACATTACATACAAACTGAATCAGACGACTCACTCGTGTTAAACTGTGATCCCTCTTTCTTAATGAGAAAAGGTAAAATGTATTTAAATAAAAAGAGCAACCCGGAAAGAGGTCAATGTAGGCAATAAGCAGAATTCAAAGAAAGTTTGGTACAATTTTAGAATACCAAGCCTTCGAGAAGGTCTGTTTGTAAAGTGGAGTCGGAGTAGCACTTGCAAGCCAAAAGATCTCCTTTTTCAAAAGTCCCCTCGACACTCTGGCGAAGAGCCAAGGGGCGAAACCAAACAATACTCCCGAAGGAGTTCTGCTCCCTTATGGAGCTACGTCTCAAAAGATCTCCTTGCTTGCAGCTGGAGTCAGAATACCCTCTGTTGCTATATGATTTTTGTGCTAACGTTTATTATTTATTTATGTTTAATTGACATATTTCATAATAAAAGGAAACGTGGTCTCATATCCATTGTCTAAAAAAGGATACATAGATATTGGGCAAAATTTTTCTTAATCTAAGAAAGAAATACTCATTACTTTTTTTCAGATTTGAGAGGGACATCGGTATGCTCAAAGGCGATTGCTTACACTTAGTTTCAGCTGAGAAATATGTCGCAGTGTAAGATTTAAGAGAGTAAGAGAAACCGTCGGCTATAGTAGCCTACAATTTTGTTACTCGCATTTTAGTCCACAATGGAAATTTGATAACTAAAAGAACTTATTTTAATAAATTGTTTTCAAGAATCACTGATAAAATATACTATGCCATGAGCAGCTGGCATATGTACACACACACATACATATATATATATATATATATATATATATATTAATATATATATATATATATATATATATATATATATATATATATATATATATATATATATATATTGTAACAGATATCCACGTATGCTCCATAAATTATATGTTCATACTTATATTTATATTGTACTCTTTTAATGATTCAAACTGAAGAATGTGTTAGGAGCACCGAAATTTTTGTGGACATAAGATCAAGAATACATTTGGTTGAGAAAGGAAAGCAAAATTTTCGCTAATTTATTCAACTATATAAATATATATACATATAGTAATATTATGCCGTTGGGTATCCTTAGCAACCATTTATAACTTATGCTGTTTGTTGACCGTTCTTCTAAATTATTGTAATACTTTGTAAACTCCCCATTTAAACAAACAATTTGGTACCCCTAAACTATGTTTATACATTCATGTGTTTAGCCTATTTTATTTCAAGTAATCCTTTATATTCAATGCATCTGTAAATAAAATTGTCAATAAATGCCTCCGATATAGATTACAATAACCATCCGTGTGGTATTGCACAGGCCCTCCATTTTGTCTTAACATTTACAAATTAAACGAACAACGCATATTCAGTTACAATTTAAACGATAAGAAGCTTTAACACTCATTGGGCAACTAAAATGCTGTGCCAATGGTAGCTTCCCTTATATTTCAGTTTTCTTGTTGATGGAAGGAAAAGCTTTGCTTCAAAAGGAAACGTTTTCCATAATTGGTCCAGTTTATTGGGATTTTAATCTAGAAATAATCTGCAACTGTCTTCTCTTGACACAAAGCATTATATGACGACTAACTGACCTTTCTGCATACTTCAAATGTTAAATGAGTACTAATAAATCACCACTCAAGGTATCAACGTTTCCTGTAAATGTAAAGCCTCAATAAAGAAGAAATTCATATTCAGTTGCAACCTTTTTGCTGTAACTTCTGAGTACTATGAGTTGCAAATACGCTTTAATTATGAAAAGAGAAGTTGAACCACTTTCAAGGTTTCTTGTAAGGCACTATCTCAGTAAAAATAATAAAATATGCAAACATTTAAATATATAGAGCACCGTACGTAAGATGTAATGACTAACGGTTAATGAAATAGAACATTTCTTTGCAGATCTCCTTAATACTTAGCCAACATGTGCATTTCGTTCCATGAGTTTTTTTTTTTTATTTCGTTATCGTTAACATTAACACATGGAAACGTCATTCAAGTTAGAATATATAGTTTAGAACATTTGTATCCTTTTCTTTATAACAGTGTCGAACTTTTATCTAGCTCACTTTGGACTTCGTAGAATATACTTCTGAAAAGCCTTTACCGTTTGGATAAGTCTACCGGAACCTGCCGCAAATGGTCTCTAGCGTACTTCTGATCCAAAACTGCTGTGTTTAATTAGGTGGCTGTAGAAAAAAGCAACATATTACCTTCAAGAACAAAGTATTTCCTTTGAAGAGTTGAAAATAAATTTGGGACACACCCTTTCATGTTGTTAGCTTAATTACTGAGTTTGTGAGGAAGATATTAACAAATGAACCCAAAAGTGGACACAGTTTTTTATGTTTTCATCATTTCCTGTTTTGTTAATTGATTGAGCCGTTGTCTCTGTTTATTATTACACTAACTTAGCTTTATGGAAAGAAATTTGTGATTGTTAAGCATACACATAATGCCATACCTGGTGTACTCCGTTATTCGATTCTGATTCTCTAGACGAAAATGAAGTTTCTTCCATCAATACTGCCCTGGGTATTGGTGCCTGTTACAAAGTAAAACAAAACAAATTCATCGTTGTGTCGAGAATCACAAAGCTTGTGTAACAGCTTTGAAGTATAATTCTAACAGAGAATCTTAACGTCTAGGTAGGTCAATTAGTGGTGTTGTCTCAACAGGAACTTTCGAGACCAAGTGCACCACCTACACTCACATAGAAAGCAATAACTCTGCGTCAGGTGAGAGACTGACACCTCGAATTCGGGAGTCAGAATCAAAGACCGGAAGGGAGAAAAATTGGGAAATTTGTCTGTTACTATCGATGCAAATAGCCGGAACGACTGATTTCTACCAACGGTACAACAATAGCGCTTACCCTGTGTTAATGGTAAAATTGTGGTATGGCTTAGTCAGCACAAATAATTAAAATTCGAAATTTGTAACATTAGGAACTTTGCAATAGTTTCTAAACCTTTGAATTTTTCTAAACCCATCCAGATCAAATCTACACCACTTTAATATTAAGCCTCTTAGCTTCCGGCTTGCTCTAAAGCTTTCTAACATTGAGTTATGTTGTGATGTACAAAGTTTTACGCTGGATTGCACAAAACCCAAATTTTCCCACAAAAGGCATAAAACTGGAAAAGGTATGATACCCTTTAACCTTTTACTGGTTCTAATACTTATTATAGTTTTTCCAACAAACTGACTTTTTCAAAACGTGCATCACTAGAGGTATGGGCGTAGAATGTAGGGGGGAGCTGGGGGCTTTAGTAACAGAAGTCAAGAATGTGCTGGGGCAGAAGTATGCCTCCCGCTCCTTCTGTCCCACTCAATGAAAGGACGAAACACCTTATTTGTTTTATCTCTAAAAATGTCAAAAATTGCAGTAAGTTTCGTTAAAATGTGCCTTATATGTTGCACCAAATTACATCTAAGTACCCTCAAATATAACTTTTAGACCCCTCCCCTAGGACGGCAGTTGTGAACAACGTTCGTCCCCTCTCCACCGTCACCTCGAACAGCTTCCTAGACTTATGATTAGAGGTGCATGAATGGGTTCAAACGGTGCGAAACTTAGCCATGGCTGAAACCCTCGGACAATTCTTTCCAAACTTTGGTTTTCATGGAGGATTTTAATGATAGTCCATGCATGTTCAAAAACTTGCTACAGGTCCTACGCGAAATAGTTTTATCCTGCTTCTGTAATAACCAAAGTAATATATGAAAGGTTCGAGACCTAAACGTGTGCACAGACCGACTTTTTGGATACAGCCCAGGTGATCTGGAACCAAGGGTAGGATAGTTTGACGGTAGAGGGGGAGAAAGTTTACAAACTCTAAAGCTGAGCTGCTGTAAAACAACATATACCATATTTCTCACCGTTTCTCCCATATGCTCTATAATGCTAGCAATCGCTTCCATCTTCTTCTCGTCCACAGGTGCCTCAAGATACTTATCAGCTAAGTCGCCATTCTCGAGTGCGTTTATGGTGTACGCTCCATTCACATAGTCATTTCGATTGGCAGTGTCGTCTTCCGAGCCATCACTTAAAGATTTCTTGCGATTTATGTAAGTTTTATGGTTCCTTTTTGTGCACCATGGACCAAGTACAGCGACACCGAACATGATGCTTGCCATCAACACCAGAGAAATTCCGAGGGCTAAACCGATTACCAATGAATAGTTAGGACCATCTGTTAAAAACAAAAAAAAAAAAAAAAAAAAACAAAAAAAAAAAAAACAAAACAAAAAACATTACTGCAAGTGTAACTGCATTTATTTCCCTGCAGATACTATATCTTATGTATATTTTGAAAAACAATTTGTCTTTTTTCATTCGAATGATAGACAAATCGCATATTTTGAACATAACAGGGCATGTGTTCTTTGTAATATAAAATAAAGTTAAAAAATTACAGTATGGCAGACTCAGGGAACTAGAATCTCTGAACTCGACAAGTAAAACCTTATGCATGTCAGCATTCATTGGCAGTGCAATCTTGGACTGAATTTGCTTAAATATTAATCCTTAACATACTTGACGAGGGGGTGCTAGTTCAAGAATTAGCGGTAAACAGTGCATCCTTACCTAACACAAAGCAAGCCACGCCAGGAACAGTTGAAATACTTTGTTCGTAGTAGTCATAGGCATCGATACAGCTGCATGTGTACAGAGAGCCATTCAAAAACGTGCACATGCCGTATGTAGGGTCACATATATCAGTTTTAGTTTCACATGCGTTGTTTGTAATAACCGTTTCTGTAAGTAAAATCACGAAGTAGACAGTAAAGGAAATTTGTCAAAAAATAACTTTGATTTTGCATAATAAATATACCCTGATATGCAAGAAAAAAGTTTGAATTTACATTTTTGTAAGGATGATTGTTCGAAGCAGTTTGGTAATGGGAGTTCGGATGTGCATGTTTATGCCCGTAATAGGTTTTTTACTTACTTGAAAAACATTTTAATTGAACAAAAAGTCATTCCTGACTTTGTATCACAGCCATACAAATAACCAGAAAGCCCAAAGGCTTAGTGATTCCTTGGCGAAAGGGGGTCCTTTGTTACACCGAGGTTCAACCCTCCAATTTATACTTCTGTAATACATCACTTTTACGATGTGTTCACAATTTGATCCACGCTGAGGTCGCATAACCTTTGAACCCCACCGAAACTTTAATACCACAAAAATGAAAAAGGAAAACATGTCTTAGAAGGGATCTGTCTGTGATCCCTCCTTTAAATGTCATGTTAACAGTTTGTTTTGACCTCTTGTGACCTGAAATGACTTGTGACTTCCACCAAAAACAGTAGGGTTTCTCCTCTCAACACAACAAGTTTATATACAAAGTATATGAAAAGGGTCATTTTTCCAAGCTCCCTATCTCGAGTTGCTGTGTTTAACAACATTTTCAGGGTTTGACCCATGGTGCCCCGACATTACCTTTGACCTCCACCAAAACAATAGGGTTCTTCCCCTCACCAGAAAGCATCTACATACTAAGTATGAAATTTATCCAAGCCTCCTACCTACAGATATCATGTTAAAAAGGTCATCAGGTTTTGACCCCAATAAGCCCAAATGACCTTTGACCTCCACCAAAAACAATGGGGCTTTTTTCTCACCATATGGCAACTACATACAGTATGAAATTATTCAACCTTCCTACCTTGAGATATTGTGCAAACACGGTTTTCCAGGTTTGACCTCGGTGATCCCAGATGACCTTTGACACCAAAAACAACAGGATTGTTTGCCTTATCATAAGATGCCTATAATCTAACTATGAAATTTATCCAAGCTTCCTACCTCGAAATATCGTGTTAACAAGGTTCTCAGAGTTTGACCTTGGTGACCCCAGATGACCTTTGACCTCCGCCAAAAACAAAAGGGTTCTCTTCCTAAGCATAAGACAACAGTACACTAGCTTCCTACATTGAGATATCGTGTTAACAAGGTTTTCAGACTTTGACCCCTGGTGATTAAAGATGACCTTTGACGTCCACCAAAAACGATAGGGTCCTTTTCCATACTATAAAGCATCTACATCCTGAGTATGAAATTTATCTAAGCTTCCTACATTGAGATCTCGTGTTAACAATGTTTTCAGAGTTTGACCCCGGTGACCCCAGATGACATTTGACCTTCACCAAAACAATAGGGTTCTTTCTCTTTTCATAGCGCATCTACACACTAAGTATGAAATTCATTTAAGTTTTTTATCTTGAGATATGGTGTTCACAAGGTTTTCAGACTTTGACCCCTGGTGACTCCAGGTGACCTTTGACCTCCACCAATATCAATAAACTTCTTTCTGTCACCATAAGGCATCTACATACTAACTATGAAATTTATTTAAGCTTTCTTCATATCGTGTTAACAAATCTTTCAGAGTTTGAAGAAAATCAAGTTCCCCGTAACGCTGTGTCTATAATTTCCGTTTGCAAAACTCTGAGTTATTTCTCAAATGACTCTTTCTTTACTGTTTCAGAAATATAAAGATACTACTGACCTGATGAGTTTGGCGCAGAGGAGAAGTTCAAAGATAGTCCCGGGATGGAGTAGTTTCCGAGTTGGTTTTTGTTACCTTGCAATTCAACGAGGAGAATGTCTGTCACTTGATCGGCGGTCACATTTGCTGCCTCGTCATATTCAGTTGCAACATTAGCAACAATACTTCCACTTGTGAAGGACAAGACGAAACACGACACAAACCCTAGTTTAACGTTTGTGTTCCTTTTTGTAAGAGTTGTTTGAAACTGTCAACAGATAATTAAAGATTATTTTGACAACACCATATGTCAAGAAGACACATATTAGATCAAACATAACAGTAGAATAAGACAACAAAATTGAATTGACTCAGTAAAGCATGCATCCCATTACAACCTGCTGAACAGGTCTGAACACATTTTTTTCAGGTTTTAAGATTTACAACAGGTAATAAGAAACATTTTCATATGAGTTCTAACGAAATTTCAAGAGGAACCTTAATTTCATTAAAGTTACTAGATTATGCCCGTTGACTTCGTGGACTTTGCCGTGTCAATGGAAAATGCTAGTTTAAAGGGACATATTTCTTAATCCCAGACAGCTCCGATTCTCCCAAATAAGTTACTTCTAGCCCCTCCCAAAACCGTCTTAATCTCCTCCTTGTGTAGACACAAACCTAGTTTATTGCTTAAGGATATACCATGTGTTATCAGAACACTCTGCATTGAGCTACTCTGTCTGCAACTTTTGAATTTTCAAACTTCGATATCAGTCAAGGAGCAGTCACCAGGCCCGTAGTCAAGGAGGGGGGCTTGGCCCCCCTAGAAGATCAAAACTTACTGCTGCCGTAATGCATTTTAGTATGTTTCGCCCCCTCTAGAAAATTTTTTTGCCCCCTAGAAGCTTTTCCGCCACCCTTCAGCACCTTGTCTGGCTACGGGCCTGGCAGTCACCAACTGAGAATTTTGATATCCACCAAGCAAATCGTGCTTAGGATAAAAAGTGCTTGTCTTTAAACCTATTAGATTTTTTTTAAAAGTTATCAACAGAAATTTTCTTCTGGATAGCTTAGACTAAACTTGAAGGAAAACATGAATTTAAACTAAGATATATTTCAGCGTCTAATCAAAGAAGGTAAATGCCATACCACTTTAACGAAGTCTATAAGTTTGAATCAATCCTTATTTCATGTATTTTGAAATCGTTCTATATATATATATATATATATATATATATATATATATATATATATATATATATATATATATATATATATATATGTATATATACCATATATATATATATGTATATATACCATATATATATATGTATATATATATACATAATCGGAGGTGGGATCTTTCACTTAAAAGAAAAGAAAGTTAAAAAATGCCAGCCCCAAGAGTCATCTCACTTACTATCATGTTCGTTAATTCTACATTGTAGTCGCAAATTACCAAGAAGCTGTAAATGAAGTGGGTGTTAGCGAGATTCTAAAATAGACTGAGTGTCCCCGGTAATAGCTAATACTTACAGCTAGGCATATTTCTGCACCCAAAGTATCGTAATATTCACTTGAACTATCCTCCAGATCTGAGGTAAAGTTTCCCTCGAGCGTTGCTATAGTAATAATTGCAGTTTTAGCTGATTAAGTAGGAGAGAAAAAATATATAAATAATTATACAAAGGCCTCTGCAGTGGATGAAACACGTCTGTGTTCCAAGTAAAGTGCACCTGTAAAAGTTACGTGGTTAATCATTTCTTTTACACATTCATCAAGATGTGCGTTTACAAAATAAGGTTGCCTTTTGCGTGAATCTCTCGTGAAATACAGCAGCTAACGATATCATATTTTTTACTGTTTGAAGGGAAAATTAGGGATTTTATGTTTACAAGTGCAATTTCGTGGTCATCCAATAAGCCACAGGATTACGTATGCTTTTGCAAAATCCTCGGTTAAGAAATGATATCGTGGGATTAGCGGAGCAAAAACTCTTTGAAATCTCAGAATTACTATAAAATATAAAATCTTTTACCAGTGTAGTTCTAGACGTAGTAATTCAACTTACTAATACATCTATCGCCATTCAGTACTTGTCCAGGAGGACATGTGCACAGTCCTGTTTCTCCATTGCACACATTGTTGCTCTTTCCGCTACATTGTCCTTTTTCGTTGATTTTACACACTAAACCAATGAAACAGAAAAATTCAACGACGTAATTATTACTTCACCATCAAAATTTTATTTTTTTTTTGATATAGTGTGAGTATAAACAAAATATTTACTGTAGATTTTAAAACAGGTGAATGAAATCGCTTTAAAAGGACGAGAGATGTGTGAACAAATCACAAAACTGACATAGTATCAACATATCTAAAATATGTTAGAATCTTCTCTAGGCAAAGATGTTTTGTATAGTCCAGGGAATGCGGAACCAATTTTGAAGTAAGGGAGGCTTATCATCGAAGCGGCCCAATATATATGCAATAAAATAAAAGCCTATCATTCCAGATTGAGGCGGCCCAAAATGTCCACGGCAGAAAAGTGCGGGAGCTAATGCCCCCTAGACCCTGTCTCCGCGGTCCCTGAAGTCGTAAGGAAAATGAACAGCTTTAGTGTAAAATAAATATCATCTCACTTTGCAATAATCTACTGTCAAAGTAGAAAAGGAAAGTCAATTGACAAAGATAGTTTTTGTCGTTATATATAAATATACTTTAGTACCACGTATTCTAAAAATGTGTCTTCTTTCAAAGGACTTAAACACATTTTGCAGACGACAACTTCTTATGAGCGATGCAGTGTTCCTTAGTCATGTCTGAGAGAAGGCCTTTGGATGGTGATAATTTTTGTAAAGTTTTCTTGCAGTACTTCAGTGAAAAGTTTTGACTGTAAAATTTGTTGCACGTTGCTGATGCAGCTGTTAAGAAGATTTGAAATTTAACTGAGTTTTGAATTTAATTTAAATCTGAATGTAACTCATCCCTTTAAAGGAAAATAATCGTCCACTAACTTTCTCGTGAGTTGTCAGGTAAATTCAGGAAATCCAGGAAACTGTTTTACTTTCACACTGTTATCCTTCCTTTCAGTTTTCCAAACTTATCCAATAAACACATATTTCGATCTTAAGCTAACAAAACTTCTAATTTTATAGTATTAGGTTATCCTATAAACTGCTAAATTTATATTGATACATACATTCACAAGTAGGGATTGGAACACTCCATTGGCCGCTACTGGAACAGTTCGCTGACTGCGTGGACGACAAGGTTAAGCCGATGTTTGCACAGCTGAAGGTAACAACATCACCAACATCGTAAAATGTGAGACTCGGAGTAATGATTACTTCCCCACTCGTCTCGGGTTGCGAACATAATGATGAATCTACCGTTTCTGAGAAGATGAAAAAGAAGTATTTTTAAAAGGGAGATTAATTTCCAGCTAGATGGATAACAAAAACTTTTAAAAATTAGGACAAAGAAGAAAAGAAAGTTTGAACTGCATTGTACTATAATTGTGTAATGAAACTTAATCGATTTATTATGGAGAACGTCTGGTCATTTCTGCAATGGCTAACCACCTCAAAAATTTAGCTCACATTTAGTTTCTTTTGCACAAGCCATTTCAGATCGGAAAACCTTTGCTTGTCTTGGATGACAAACCCACCTTACGTTGACCTGGCGGGGATAGAATCCCGAACCTCCTGGTTGTCAAACTTAATAGCTTCTAATTCCTCTATCCACGAGGCCACAGCACCGACTTCATGGGGTAGGCAGCTTACTCTTTTAATGAGTCTAACATATTTTAAAAAAATCTCACTGCAGCCATTAAAACGTTTGATAAAATATAAGGCGCTGCTGCTCTAGCTAACTGGTTCCAAATGTCAATAATCCTTTCACTAAAATCGTACTTTATCTAGCCCAGCTTAGATCACTTTGTAAAATATTTAATATGTTTCTATTTAGCTCTGACCAAATATGCCTTTTCTGTCATGTGGTTTATATGTTAGGGTCACTGACATGCAGGTCAAACAGTTGTTTTCTTACCTACACACTGCGGCTCTTCTTCTAAAATAAATCCTCCATCGTCACAAGTAGCGGTTTGTATTCCAACTAGGATCAAACCATCTGGACAAGTAAACTCTACATCAGCGCCTTGTTCGTAGTTCTCCTCGGAAGGCTCTAGAACCACATTTGAATCATTTATTTCTGGTTTTGGACAGAGAATGGCTTTACAGGGAAGAAGAAACAAAAAAGTTAACAAATTAACCCGGATAAAGTGCCGGTTTTATTGAATAATGGTGACAAAGGTTCAGCTTAAAATGCTACCGAAAGTATACCCAAAAGGGCCAAATGTATACCATTTGACTGCTTCATGAGTACCATGCGCGATACAATCAAACTAAAGCATCGAGTTCGACTTTGACCTTCTGTTGTTGTGGCTGATTGGCCATTTTATTGACGGCTCAATTATTGAACAAGTTGTGGCGACAACAACGTGAACGTATTTAAATGCACGCTACCTTATCTTACTTTTGCGTAAACAGCGTCTTCTTCTATAGGGGAATTTTCATTCGGATGAATCTAGCAAGTTGGGTAAGTTATGCTTTATCATATCATAACATTAAATCAATTTTGAGATTATCAAAGTATGAAAAAAGCATGTTTGCACGCCTTAAGGACCGGTCTTTAATGGTAGGTTTCATTTTATTTCGATCGACAAGCGACACCATGCACTTCTAGTAAAACTGGAAATTAATCGCAACAGTAGTAATAGCACTGTTGTCAAGGGTTGTTACTGATGTTTATAACAAGTCTTTTAAGCTTTTAAGAACTATTTAATTAAAATTAACAATGGGGAGTGCCCCATCATAAAGAAAAGACTATACGCAATTGAACTAAGACAAAAGAGAGTAATTATGGAATCTCCAAACTTCCTGAAATAAGGAGCCATTCAACAACGCTCCGGCATAGTTCACTGAACGATTCAAATTTCTCTGGCAATGCTATGCAATGGATAAAACCCAGTGCCACTATGAATTTACACACGACACGTCCTGTTTGCATTATGTTAGTTATCCATGATAGGCATTACAGACACTTCAAGAACAAAAAAATGCATTTCAGACTATGGTTAAGGTTTTATTTTATCTGTGCCAACCTTACTTCAAAAGAGAAACTGTATCACTAGTTTTTTTACCTGAAACACAAACCCCTTGTCTGTATTAAATTTAAGCAATTGACGAAAACAATCTCCTTTATGTTTGTTTCGGAGTTCAGATAAATCGACTTTAATGATGATATAATACCGATTTGCACACAATTGTATTTGTGTAAACGGCGCGCTAGGGAAGGAAAAATGTTCCCTACTTTTACGTATACTGTTTGTGTTTCTTCTCAGAGATGTAGGAGTAGGCTGCTCCCCCTTCCCACCACCACCGGGTAAAAAAAAAGAAAATGGAAAACGACAGAAAAAAAAAAGAATGAAAAGCAAAATTTTAACAGAATTTTCTAAAAACGTATTCAATATAAATCTTCTGTAGTGGTTCGATGGAGCTTCTAGTTGAAATCATATATTAAAAATCCGCTTAAGTGGTTGACGACGAGACGAGGGCTACAATGTACCACAATTTGGGTATTCCTACCCCCTTCTCGCTCACTTCCTTTTGTACGCTGACCGTCTGAATTCTCATTGCTCGATCATGCTAGAATCGCCATTTAGTTATTACGCCAGAGATTCCAGTGTGTCGGTCTCACTTCTATCAGCCTTGTATAGAGATCTCATGCAACAGCCAAAATGTCACTAGATAGCGAGAGGTTCTAAACTTATTACCAATTCAAATTTTTCCAAAGATAGCACCATTTTCCATGTAAGCCACCTTACATGAACTTAAAAAAAGTTCTGAAGGTGGAGGGAGTTGTCACCCCACGCCTTATAGCAAACCCATAATAAGACTAATCCGCTAAATTATGAGAATTTTTAAACTCATGACCAGTTCAACACTTCGTCAAAGATAGCCCAATTTTGCATCAATGCCATCTTAAATGAACAGAAACTCTCAAAGAGGAAGCAGACACCCCTCCCCTTAAACCCCTTCCCCAGAACGTGCGTCTGCATGAGGTGACAAAGCAAAGATCCGCGCAATTTCAAATCATCATAGGCACCCATATTCACGCTACACATCGATTTTCTGGGCTTATGTGAGGTGAGATTATGCAATCTTCATATTTTGCCAAAAGTATACAAGTTACTCACAGTGAATCCAGAAAAGTGTTGCGTCGGAACGAGTGCACGGCAAGCCGTTTCCAATCGAGATTTAAAAACACCCAAAAAAATTTCTAGCAAAGATTTCTTAAAGGGCGGTGAAATTTCCTCAAGGATAAATTATTGACGTATTATAAGTATTCCCAGTTACAAATCTTGCACAGCCGACTCCATACCCCACTAACCTTATAACGAAAATAAAACACTCATAATGGCAAAAATCATATGTAAATTACATCGTGCTTAACGTTAGCCTCCAAATTTTAAAATAACCTCAGATTTTCCCTGGCCCTCGGCAGGTGCCCTTATGGTATAAAATATGAAATGATTTAAAATTTCCTTAACAGAGTAACTGGGGCCGATTTCTGTGCTCTTTATAAACAATATGAGAGCACTTTCGAGTGCTTCATCCCCTGGATCCCACCAGGGGCACTAACGGGCGCACATGGACTCAAAAGTTTGCAAACTCTTGCTTAGCGGTCGCACTTTGATAAAATTGAGATATCCCA
Organism: Holothuria leucospilota; assembly: GCA_029531755.1. NCBI lineage: Eukaryota > Metazoa > Echinodermata > Holothuroidea > Aspidochirotida > Holothuriidae > Holothuria > Holothuria leucospilota. The sequence continues at coordinate 9,675,481 of CM055976.1, read as the reverse complement.
TCGTGCCCCCCCCCCTCGAAATTTCTGGTTCCGCGCCCTCACCTTTACAAGATGGTAGTCCAGGTGGATTCCATGAGCCAGAGTCACACACGGCAATGCTTTCCCCCTCCAGACTGTATCCACTTGGACAAAAATACTTTATCTCAACTCCATTCTCGTACATAAACTTGTATGGGGTGACGTCAACAACATCGGTATCCTCTTGGTTTGTCAGTGGATTTTCACAACCTGGTTGAATATTTCAAAAAGGAAGGCGCTTCTTTCATTAAAAATCCAAACTCATAAAAACTTTTAGTATCATCAGCATCTTAAACTCAATTAGTTTTTTGCTCAAAATTTTTTGTTCCTTATAGTTGTTGCTGTTGAACTAAAACTAACTTAAGGAATAATTTTATCAAAATACAGAATAGAGAACCTAAACAATTAGAATGTTAGACAAAAGCTTATTTTTGTAGGTTCTTGTTATATTTATAAACTCTACAAAGAATCCCTTATTACCTGAACGAGCGTCTTCAGATGGAATTTTTTACATATAAACTGATATAAATGTGACAGTACAGTTGAACTACATAAGAAGGTATAGGTAAAGAATAAGAACATAATTGGCAAAATAAAAACATGGGAATTACGAATGGTTCCATGATCAAAGTAACTGCTTTTAGTCCTTCGTAATTTTTTACAAAACATTCGCTATTGTTGCACTATAAATCTCACTTACTGGTGGATGTAGGAGCAGTTGTGATCGGTTCCGTTGTAACTACTGGCTCTAAAAGAGGAAACAGGGAAAATATAACTAAGTAAAACATAACTCAGATCATAACACTGTCAAAATTGCATAACTTATCGGATCTTTGAAAGCCATAACTTTTACTTTCTGTTCTGCTGGAATTTTTTTGGTAGAGTGACAAACATTGTTATGAAACATTTCTGAACAAGTTCTTTTTTCAGTTTGATACTTTTGCACTTAGATAAAGCATGTATGCCTGCGTCCGAAGTAAACGGTGTCATTAAACTTTGAATGACTTCGACGTTTTCATTTCATTGCTGTTGCATATGCAATAAATAGCTTGTCTTTCTCATTACCAAAGTTCGAGTAAACAGCCCCTTAATTAATTAGTTGTAACAAATTTACTCTGGCAAGGACGGTTTTAAGGCAGGGCCGTCAAAACCCGAGGAGAAGCTGGGGTCTGCAGCACCCAATAATTTTCAGTTTGGAGAATGATTTATCTTAAAAGTCAGAAATTACCTTAGGAAACGTTACAACCCAGGCTTCAAGTGATTCAGTCCCTAATCTTAGAACACCTACGACAATACTAAAAGGATGGAAGGTTAACAAATTAACGTTATCAAGAAAACATTCACTTTCATCCTCTCTTGAGTAAAATTGATCCGTAGGTTGGCAAAAGGTGAAGAACCTGAATAAATTGAATTGTACTTTACAAAACGTTTTCAGAAGGTATTTATTTAAAAAAGGATTCATGCACACCTGTTGTAAATGTTGTAGTTCTGTTGTCCGTTTTGTAAGGTCCTGTAAAGGCTGTTGTAGTGTATTGCATTTCGGGAGTCTCACTTCCGGCTGAGGAAGTGACGGTAGGGTGACTTGTTGGCACTTCAGTTACACGTGTATTCGTCACCGTAGGGACACTAGCATCAGTTGCCGTTTCTGTACTTCTTTCGGGGGATGAATTTGTAGATGCAGTAACTGATGTTAGAGTCACTCTTGTTACAACATCAGTTTCTGCTCCAAGCCCACTTGTAGCAGTCATATTCGACGTGGTTTCAGTTGCATCAGTACCAAATCTATCGGTGATAGTTCCTGCTGTTCCGGTAACAATACTTCTTGCTGAAGAAGAGGAGTCTGTCAAGGCATCAGTTACTGTGATTACCTCATCTGTAACCATGCTAGTTGGTTCGATATCGTTCGTGTACTGCTGTGTTGATGTGGGTGTAGTTTCTGTGGCAGTTGCAGTGTCACTCTCTGTGATAGCTTTACTTCCTGTGAGAATTGCGGTGTTACTTTGAGTAGAAGCACCTGTACAATCAGTATCCGTAACCATCTGATCAGTGACTAATTCAGTTATTTCACCAGTTTTAGTTGCTTGTTCAGTTGCCAGAGAAATAACGTCAGTGGCAGTTTCGGTATCACTAGTTGTTATTGATTCTGTGGCATCGGTCTCTGTAACAACCTGATCTGTAACTGAATCAGATTCTCCAACAATTTCTGTCACTTGTTCAGATGTCAGAGAAATACCTTCGGTTTCACTGACAATATTTGTTACTTGTTCAGTTGGTAGAGAAATAAATTCAGTCGCAGTTTCTGTATCAGTCTCTGTTATCGATTCTGTGGCATCGGTCTCTGTAACAACCTGGCCAGTAACTGGGTCAGTTTCACGGACAATCTCTGTTAGTAATTCAGTTGTCAGAGATGCAACTTTAGTAGTAGTAACGGTATCGGTCTCAGTTACTGCTGTTGTTAAACCGGTCTCTGTTACGACTTGATCGGTCACGACATGGTCAGTCATAACTTCAGTTTCTCCCGTTATTGATTCTGTGGCATCAGTTTCTGTGATAACACGATCCGTAATTAAGTCAGTTTCACCGACACTATCTGTTACTTGTTCAGTTGTAAAAGAAATAATTTCAGTGACAGTTTTTGTGTCAGTCTCAGTTATTGATTCTGTGGCATCGGTCTCTGTAATGACTTGATCGGTTACAACCTCAGTTTCTCCGACAATTTCTGTTACTTGCTTGGTTGCTAAATTAGTAACTGCAGTAACAGTACCTGTATCAGTCTCTGTTATTGATTCTGTGGCATCGTTTTCTGTGATAACCTGGTCAGTAGTTAAGTCAGTTTCACCGACACTATCTGTTACTTGTTCAGTTGTAAAAGAAATAATTTCAGTGGCAGTTTCTGTATCAGTCTCCGTTATTGATTCTGTGGCATCGGTCTCTGTAATGACTTGATCGGTTACAACCTCAGTTTCTTCGACAATTTCTGTTACTTGCTTGGTTGCTAAATTGGTAACTGCAGTAACAGTACCTGTATCAGTCTCTGTTATTGATTCTGTCGCATCGTTTTCTGTGATAACCTGGTTAGTAGTTAAGTCAGTTTCACCGACACTATCTGTTACTTGTTCAGTTGTAAAAGAAATAATTTCAGTGACAGTTTCTGTATCAGTCTCCGTTATTGATTCTGTGGCATCGGTCTGTGTAATGACTTGATCGGTTACAACTTCAGTTTCTTCGACAATTTCTGTTACTTGCTTGGTTGCTAAATTGGTAACTGCAGTAACAGTACCTGTATCAGTCTCTGTTATTGATTCTGTGGCATCGTTTTCTGTGATAACCTGGTCAGTAGTTAAGTAAGTTTCACTGACACGATCTGTTACTTGTTCAGTTGTAAAAGAAATAATTTCAGTGACAGTTTCTGTATCAGTCTCCGTTATTGATTCTGTGGCATCGGTCTGTGTAATGACTTGATCGGTTACAACCTCAGTTTCTCCGACAATTTCTGTTACTTGCTTGGTTGCTAAATTGGTAACTGCAGTAACAGTACCTGTATCAGTCTCTGTTATTGATTCTGTGGCATCGTTTTCTGTGATAACCTGGTCAGTAGTTAAGTCAGTTTCACCGACACTATCTGTTACTTGTTCAGTTGTAAAAGAAATAATTTCAGTGGCAGTTTCTGTATCAGTCTCCGTTATTGATTCTGTGGCATCGGTCTCTGTAATGACTTGATCGGTTACAACCTCAGTTTCTTCGACAATTTCTGTTACTTGCTTGGTTGCTAAATTAGTAACTGCAGTAACAGTACCTGTATCAGTCTCTGTTATTGATTCTGTGGCATCGTTTTCTGTGATAACCTGGTCAGTAGTTAAGTCAGTTTCACCGACACTATCTGTTACTTGTTCAGTTGTAAAAGAAATAATTTCAGTGGCAGTTTCTGTATCAGTCTCAGTTATTGATTCTGTGGCATAAAGGTCAGTTTTTTCAACACTTTCTGTTGTCTGATCAGTTGTCCTCGATTTGACCTCAGTGACAGGTTCGGTAACAGCATTTGTGGTTACTTCTGTTGCACTATCATCTGTAACAACCTGATCGGTAATATGGTCAGTTTCCTTCACGTTTTCAGTAACTGGTTCAGTTTTACCATCTGTAGCTGTTTCTGTTGCACCAGTTACATCAGTCATAGTACCAGTTTCCGTAACAAACTCTGTTACTTGGAAAGTTGTGAAAGGGACGCCGTTTGTGGCAGATTCTGTGTCGATATCTGTAATTTTCGTTACTTGTTGAGTTGCACCGTCTGTAACAGTCTCTGTATCAGTATCTGTGATTGCCTTCGTTGCTGCTGTCTCAGTTGTAGCCGTATTAGTTGAAGAGCCAGTTTCCTCAACGATTATTGTATTTTGCTGGGTACTCAGTGGCCTTGAGTCTGTAACTGCATATGTAACTAGATCAGTCGTTGAACGTCTTGTGGCGTCCGTCTCCGTTAAAAATGTAACTAATTTTGTTTGTGAGTGTGTCGTTGAAAGTGACGCATCAGTATTCGTAAGCGTTCCGCCCGCTGCAGTAGTTGCTTCAGGCCGTTGCGAGCTGATCAAATTTGTACTTTGTTTGGTAGTTGTTGATGCTTCACCTGTTGTTAAACAAATGTAAAACCAATGAGACTACTTTAAATAGTAAACCAATAACATGCTAATCATATCAGACTTGCCGCTCTAAAAGCTGTTCTTTGAACGACAAGACATATTATTTTAAAGCTGAACTACGCAAATATCTAAGTTCCTCCGACCTAGTTATTATACTTTTATTCATTCCGGTCATGGCAGTCCAAGAGCCCTTTTAACTCAAGGTGTAAGTCATCACTGGGTAAAAACTTTAACAGCCGGCGAAGGCCTACTAATGAACCTATTAAAAACAAGCTTGTACGTATTATAAAACTTCTACAAAGATCGACAAGCTGCAACAATGTGAACCACAACTTGCTTGTAATAAAATTTGAAATTGCTGGCCCGTTGCCTTATAGATGAAAAAGTGTGTGCTCCATTGAGTCTTACCTTGTATTCGACAAGTGTCGGCATCCTGAAAAACGCCATCATTGCACTCACTAGTGATTGGATCGGATGGTGTGTAACCATCTATACATTTTATTTCAACAACAGTGCCATGAGGAACAGGATCAGTAACCGAACTGTCAACAAACTCATAGTTGTCAGGCAAGCTGCAACTACCTGAAAAAAGACAAAAGCGGTAAATTGAGGTTTGCTTAGATTGAAGGTTGCTTAGATGCAAAATGGTGCTATCTTTGGGATATTTTTGGAACTGGTCATATATGGCTGGAAAATGTCTATAATCTAGTGAATTCTAATTTTTGGTTAGTTGAAAGAGGAGAGTATGTTGTCTAAAAGAAAGGTATTTGTCAACAAACCTCCTGAAGTCATTCTTTTGGCTACTTTACTGCCTTCTATCAGGGAAGTTTTTACCCAAAAATAGTGCGTGTTCCACAAAACCATTCTTGGACTAATACGAAAGTTTTCCTTTGCTTCAGGAACATTCTTGGACTATTACGATTTTCCTTTGCTTCATTGTGAATTATAAAAGGATATCTAAGGCTGGCAGACACCACTATATGGCTTCCATAAAATGGTGCACTAACAGACATGATGCTTATTGCCTGACATCCAAATGATACTATACAGTGTGATGCCGAGCATGTCACAACTATCGTACGCCTAGTTTCACTAAGTTTGAACGAAATTCAGACTAACAGCTTCTGGCAATGGGTAATGGGAGGGAGGGTGAATATAGGTACAGGGCGGTGACAGAAGACCTCCCTGATAGGTATAACCAAAGGGGTAAAGGACTAGTTTTTTCGTAGTAAGTGTAATAATAATCACCATCTATACCGATTATGGCTGCGCGCGAAGCGCTTGGTAAAAGTTTTTGAAGCATGCATAACCGTAAAAACGTACTTTCAACCTTCCACATCATGCTGCAAATTAGATTGAAAGTTCCCACTCCGATGAGAGGCCCCCACAGGGATTGGAGATGTACTTCTGTTTTTTAGAAAAGTTTGATATGTGATCAAAACAGTTGCATGTATTATTACCTTAACAATGGTAATAAGATGGAGTGCAAAACGTGACGAATGCGCGCGGAGCGTGCCCATATTTTTCATTAAATAAGATTTCCATGACAATACCTGCATTCATGCTCTGTATCAACACACGTTCAATTTCCAACAAACCTGTTTGCCAATCACAAAGCCAGTCTTTTACATGAGAAGTCGTAAACAGTTTTCAACGTTTGCTGCTATGCTTCTCCGTGAGCGTTACCGGAAGATATTGAAAATAAGAACAATATTTATGTAAGGTTTCAAGCCCGGAGAGAGCGAAAATTTTGATACCTTACGAAGGATTTGCGAAAATTCTGAAAGTTTGAGAACCATTTGATATAGACTACGGTCACAATAGAGCCATCACTCGGTCGAAAACACACCGCACCCTTCCCCCTACAGAAATTAATAACTTAAACGCCTTTTGGGATCATTTTTAAATTTTCATTTTAAATTCTGAAATCGATTGTAGGAATGCACCCCCTTATCCCCCCCCCCCGTGCTGGCGCCACTAATAATTTATTTATTTTCCCTACGCTAGGACTTGGCTAAGCCACGGCGGATAAATGGCGATGATTCACTTGAAAGCAGAGTATCAAATCAACAGTACATATTTCTAGAGTAAATTGATTTCATACATTTAAAATGGGTATTGTCCATAATGACGGTACCGTGTGGGTTTTAACACTATATCCCTCACAAAAAAAAAAAAAAAAACGTGTGGCATGCCACATGTGAACACACATAATCACATGTGGCAGGTTTATGAAAATGCATAAGGAAAAAAATTGTGGTCATGAGTGGTGACACATGTGGTATTGGAACCAACCTGACACACAGTACCACGCTTTCCCCTGCATGACTGTCACACCTTGAAATCTGGGTCAAAGTGGGAAAAGCTGTGTCAAGTTGACAAATGTGGCAAACCGGGGCACAGTGTGACAAACAAGGCCAGTGAAAGAAATCGAATCATTGAATTTACTTTACTCAGCACCAATGACACCTCTGCACACATTTCCCACACTTAACCTACTTTACCCCAGTTTGCCAGTGTTACCTGTGTCAAAACGTGTATTTTGGTTTTCCACACATTGCCTCATGTCCAACCTGTGAAAATGCAGGTCAATGCATGGCACTTTGGAAGTATGTGTCAACTGTTTATTGATGTACACATTGTCATGCAAAAATTCATAGAAACATCACGACTCTTCACACCACCCTAGTTTTCCACAGTATGACACAGTATTTTACGTGTGGTATTGGAACTTTTGCCACACAATTCCTGTAGTAAGAGTGCATACATTCACCAGCTTTCCTATCTTTTGTGCACTTTTTTTGAAATGAGGAAGGGTTGAGTGTAATGAATTACTTTTCCGGTGTCAAATGATTCAATTGAAGCACCACTGATATGTCTTGAAACATGTCTCATTATTACTTCCCGTAGGGACAACGTGAGTAGAGTTATTGCAAACTCCTTGCAATATCAAAGTTTGCCTATCATCTCGACCACTAGTCACTAAGTAATATACAGTCCCGCTATTAATCCCAATTACGCTGTTATGAAAAAAGATAAACTGTGGCTATTGTTGTGTGTTTAGTGCATATTCAATATTTTATGTCAATAGTAATTTGTTATATTCTGATGACAGCGATTTTGTAGATATCACAGGGCCCCAGGGGCTTTCACGTCCTGGTGTCCCATCGGGAGTTGTCCTGGACCCCACTAAGGGCCCTAGGGTGGGGACCAGGGTTGACATTTGGCGCTTTTTTGGAGTGGTTGGCGGCAGAAAAATCTATTTGGCAGCTTGGCGCTTTTTAAGTGCAAATTTGGAGCTTTTCTGCAGTCTGAAATACGTTCATTCAAACACTATGTTACATTTAATTTAACACCTTTTTTTTTTGCTTACCGTTGCCCATTTTTTATGTTTGAAATGTAAGCTGCCTTAAAAGAGAATGGTATATTCTTATAATGTAGTACGTAGGCTATAACAAGAATGTGTTTCTGTACTCGGAAGACGCCATGTGCGTGTGGACGTCCTCAAGGGAGGCGTACAGCACATATTGTTTACGTATAGTAGGCTATGTGCAAAGAATGTGATATTGATAAGATGTACAGCCTGTGTATGGGTACACGCTGTGTACGCATTTTCTCCAAATTCCGGTTAAACGCTGTGTACACATTTTTTCCAAATTTCGGGAAAACTTGCTTTTGTCAAAAGTGAGCCAAAAATACGTAACCTTGACCTAGACTAAGACCTTTTTTGTAATGTGAGTATTAATTTTGGACAACTTTGTTTGGCGCTTTTGTGTGCGGATAAAAAAATTTTGTTTGGCTCTTTTTGGTTCTATTTGGCGCTTTTTAAACGTTGTTTTGGCGCCATAGCTTTCTGTTTATCTGGCAATCCTGGTGGGGCCCTTTGCATTCAAAGTCGAGTTGGGATTTCGGCACCTTTGGATCATTTCTAGATTTTCTCTTACGAATCGAAAGATTTACGTTCCTTCACCCAGCACATTACATGATTATGGTATGTGCTATTATTGACTACCATTTATCAAATAGAAGTTAAAATTTCTTACCTAAACAATCGTAAGTTTCGTGATCACCCCAAGAACCATCAACACAGGGTACCAGACGTGTGCCAACACCAGTATAACCTTCTGGACATGAATAATTTACGTATTGTCCATGCAAAATAATGTTGGTCTCCTCTCCTGCAGGATTTTGTGAAATAACATTGGACTCTGCATCAGTCGTGCATGACGCTGAGGAAAAAAAAACGCGTGAAATAAAGAAGGTTACATTACCAACACTCGATGACAGACTGTTTTGAACAGGCTGTCGACTTTGCATAAAACTGTCAACTACGATTGAATTTAAAAGTTCTGAAATCCTTCTCACACAGCTGACGGACAGGGCGCCTGTTTCCTTACCTTTGTTTCAAATGTTAACATACATTAACATATAATTCAGGAAACCCCTGTGAACCGTTACCCTCATCAAATTAAGGTAATATAGATTATACATATTTATCCTTCCCCCAGGTGTCAATGGTGTTCGATAATCCTGCATAAGACTATTAACCATTTTGCAAGGTCGTCTCTACTATACCATCACCCAAGGTTAAGAATGATACTACAGATATTTTACCTATTAGTCTGCAATGTCAATAGAACTCTTAACATGTGATAAAAGCATTCCTTTTCATAATATGCAGGGTTGTGAATAGAAGAATTGAGGTGATGATAAACTAAGTCAAGAGTTTCCTCCAATGAGTTATATTGGGAGTGAGTGTTATTGATCTTCCTCTTCACGTTGCAATGCAATATAAATTTGTTTACTTAATCACACAGAAAGCTTGAAAACTATCTACCCGTAAACTCAAGTAGAAGGTTATGTTCTCAGTTGATTATTCACTTAATGTATGGCTTAAATATCGGCCTAACATTTCTATTGTTAAATACGTTAAAACGTAAGGAAAAAAAGGTCATTTTGGATATTGAATCTCGATGAAAAAGTCGTATATAGCCAATGTATGTGTATGTGTGAGGCGAATGTCCTCTACATAATATAAGAAGTTTTAAATGGTTACATGAAAAGTCTTGAAGTCTGCACAAGTAAGAACCTTAACCCTGAAGATGATTGGACAAAACTGGGAGGCTGGCAAGGCGTGTGTAAATATGTTCGTGTCATTTTATAGATTTTAACGCACCCATTCCGTTGGGTTGACAAACCATGTAAGACCACATTCCACAATATATCCATAAGCTGTGTTTAAAGTTGGCCTAAACCAAATAAGTGAAACAACAAGATGAATAGTGGTGGAAACATATTCCATTGGCTAATGGCTATATTCTGAATGTAATAATTAGTAGTTTGCATGTGTGTTTTAGGTAGTATGTAAATCACGGTTGAACCGTCTCCAAGGCAACCATGAAAACTAAAATTCGCAGTCATTTGGTGAAGAAAGGCAGGCTTATTGGAATTAGTATAACAGGAGAATAATTACCCTCATTCGACAAAGTAGAAAAAATAATCAAAACCGACAGATACTTGTGCTAAAGTAAGGAAAATAGGTAAGTTTAATTTGGTATGCGGGCACTATGCAGCTTTCTTGGAATCACGGTTTGATACAAAAATCAACGATAGTCGGGTGGCTGCACTTTTTTTGTCCAACGAAAATGATACAACTGGTTGCTGTACTAATACAGTACTGTTGATAATTCTGTATATGCTTTGCAACGATAAATAAAAGAAAACCATTCATCCCCAATGAATGATGACCAGAAAGTTTTACCAAATGAAGACAGTTGTTGTGTGTGTGCGATTGGCGTTAAAGATGTTATTCTCGTTGATGACATGTAGCATCTGGGACTTTTACATAAGGTTGGTGAAATTTAAGATGAAGAAGCGTAATACTTAGCCTAACGTTAAGCGATGAAAGTAAATTTTTCATCTGCCCCAGAATATTAACTTACAAATTAAATAATGAAAGTCCTTACCATAACAGACCAATGAAAATAGTCCAGGATCCCACTGACCACCTGTGTTACACCAGTAAGTAACGTTTGTTGCTGAGATGACTCCATTTGGATCCGTACATTTACAATAGGAAAATGAAAAGTACTGGTCGTAGCAATCTGATATGTTTGTTTGTCCATATGAAGACTCCGTACATGTTATGTCAATAAGAAGTGTATCGTTAAGAGAACACTGAGTGCTTGTATCACAGCCTGCAAACAAAGATACCGTAATTCACTTTGATAAATGTCAATAAAATAGTTGCAAAAGTATATACACAGCTTACAAGCAAAGTATTGGAACTCCCTGAAGGATGGGCCTCAAAATGATTAGTTACAGGGCCAGATTAAAGCATGAGCCAGCGGGTCACGTGGTCTATACAAGAGACCCACAACTCTTTCTTGTTTCCTTTCTTTAATTCAACTATTGGCTAAACTGTTTTGCGAAATTATGTTCGATAGCATGTTATACTCACAGATACCCGCACTTAGCAGCTTAGTAGACATTAGATTGAAGGGCCTAATATTTCCTTTTAAATATAATCATACATTTACAAGAAAAAGACTCTGCATTGTCTAATCTCTATTTTGAATTTGGTTTTGTTTGCAAATGTTTGCACAAGATGAATCTTTCCTAGTCTTCGTACTAATCGTATTTTTTAAATATTTGCCTTAACAGAAATTTGGATACTGCAGACGGCCGATTGAAGAAGGGACTCACTCGAATACGCACATGGATACAGAGGCAAACAGGAACCATGAAGTAAATAGTACGAATTGCTTGGTTCAGTGACTTCATGCAATTAGTAAAACTCATTCTGCCGGCCCATAGTTGGCTTGAATGCATTACTGAATATATTTTTATTGATACTTACTCAAGGCCCCTATAGCATCCGGCCGCCTATTCAACAGTTAAAGGGATCTAATGTTCTACTAGTGCTTTGTCAACATAACTCATTCAGCAATCATTTCAATATTAATATAACCCATTTATCGTACTATCCAATGTGCGCTGTTTAATTGATAACGAAAAGTGGAAAGACAGGGCCTTCCTCAAAGCAATACAATCAAAGCTATAGTTTCAAGCAGAAAAAAGCATGCCTTCTAAATTTGGTTATCGACTATGAAAAATAAAACAGGCTTTCCAAAGGGCGGCTACCTTAAAAGTGCATTTAGTCTCCTTCGTTCACCAGATAAGATCAATTTATACAGGAATGCTAGCTAATTATAACAGGATTCAGAAAAATTTTATACTGTCTCTTCCGTGGGCTAAAATACCAAGCAATTAGGCAAAGTGCCCCACGCGATTTCGCAAACCTAAAACATAGTTAAGTAGCCTAATGCAAAGCTATAGCATGTAATCTAGTTGAACCAAAGTCATGTTTCAGGGTGTCACCGGAAATATACACCCAATCATGGCATGATCTTTGATCCCTTCTGCAGAGTACAAAGAACTACTGTAAACTTTATTGATGATTTGATCTTGACAAAAAGCCAAGTCAAATGCTTGACGTCAGTAGTATCTTGGGTAAAGACATTGAAATGAGGATGCACCCTCAAGATCATAAGGACGCTTTTATAGTTTCAACATTTCAATGGAAAGGGTGTGTATGCTATTCCTCAGAGCCATTTTCTAAACCAAAATGCAAAGGGTACATGTGAGCACTATCCGACCTAAAATGTAAGCTAAATCTAGCAGAGGAATATTTCCAGACACGAATATGTTTGCTTAGAATTGTAAGGATTCTCTAAGTTACGATAAACAAACCTTAAACAATTGTGCTGTAACAGATTGAGATGTAAACAAAAGTAGCTGAGTAGTCGTATTAAAGACATAGGCCTATAAGTAGATACCAACTGCTACTACTCTGAAATTGAGTGCGAGTTCAACACGGAGACAGGGACAATTATTAAGCTAACAAGCCCAACTAATCTTCCTAGGGTTATTGTGAAGCATGTACACATTTTAAAACATTTTTTTTTTTTCATTTTTTTAAAATTCAAATAATCTTTAACAGGAATACTGAAAGGAGCACTAGACCATCGAAAGTCTGTTCGTCTTATTCAACGTACATAATTAGCAGATCGAATATTCACGCAGGGCTCATTCAGGGAGATGTCTTGAATCTCCCCTCCCCGACAGGAAAATTAAAACCTATCGTGTGTTAAAACTTGCACTCTCGATGTATTTGATTGAATCACTTCACTTCTCATATGGCCAAAGTTTGCGCGATATCCTGAGCTGCCCGAACAATATCCGGGAAACTTCATGTCGAATATTAAAATATCAAAAGCATTACATCTAAAAGTCTAGATGTAACGTGATGTACAACCCATGGAGGGTGCCATTTCCGGTTGTATTGGGGTTATTTTGGCAAACTCGCTATAAATTAAGCGGTAACTGTTTGTGGTTCTACGCTTAGATCTTAAGTGTCACATGTTTCCTTCAATAAGGTTACCACTGGCAGAATGGGGTGGAGTGAGTGGGATGTACCCCCATCAAAATTGGTGGGTAACATTAGACAAAGATACTGTTTACCGGTATATGTCCTTCGGTATATGTATATTTCCCATCATGTGAGCCTAGTGGCCATACATGTGATGAATACTTAACCCGTGATTAACGAACGCTTGAAGGCTTGATCATGATCAGGTTCGGAGAAACGTTTGAAGTTGGACGCCAGGCGCCCCAAGAATGTGTGGCGCATTCTCCAAATAGTTTCTAATGGAGTCGAGGGGCGGCGTCCTAGTGGGTGTGCAGAGGACAAAGTCCCCGGAAGCTTCCGGGTATTTACTAAAATGTGGACTCAAAATGAGGCACTGTAGGACACACTTTGATTTTTCACCTAATGACCTTATAACCCTAAATTTGCGCCAAGGAGATCACGAAAATTACACTTAGACCATTTTGTACTTATAGTACCAACAAAAGTTCCCTTTGATTTTGCAAGGGGATTGATTTTCTTGTGGACGGGAGGACTAAAGATGGTATAAGATGGCACGGGGCTTGCTTTGAAAGACTTCTGCCACTCAAGCTGTCCTACAGGTAGGGACGGAGAAACAGGGGAGGCTGAGGGGTTACAAACCCCCCACTTTCAAAGAACCCCCATTGACTTTGTGTTTTTCACACAGTAAATTTTTTGAAAGATCGTCACCCCCCCCCCCACTGTTGAGAAGAAATCTCCGCCCCTGCCTACAGGTAGTAAAAATGAAAAAGCCAAAGTTTGCCTACCGCAAAATTGCATGGTGGAATACACTTCACAGTGTATTGCAAAAATTATCTTTTTATGTTACTTGTCACAGTTATTTGCAATTTGTCACTACTTTAAATATGTCATGTCTGTCAACAACAAGGACAAAGAAACTAAACTCGAGGAACAGGAGGAGGGATAATTTTTAACCATTGTCCCATCGCTTACAGTTTTCGCTGCCACTTATGGGAATATGAGAATCTTCGCCGAAAATTTTTCTGGCATCTGGCAGTGAGGATAAATTCACGAAGGTTTGCAGTGCACCTGAGTAGGGAATGTTAGACTTCCTTGACTTTTTGATTTCATTTTATCTCCTACTTTAGAATCTTTAGAATCTCATAAAATCTCAGTTTAAATTTAAATTAATACCTCATTTTTTCCAATCGCCACCCTGCTTCATACTTTATGTTCCTCGACCCCCGAGTTTCAAAACGCCGACGTTGAGAATCTATGTTTTAGAGAGTAGGATGTTGTAATAGACTTTTCACGAGTCAATACAATTGTTAAATGATGGCATTGTTGTAAGACACCAGAATCGTTATTTCTCGACAATCGTCACGTATATAAAGATGCGGTTATAACAATAATTTTACATTTTAGTTTTCCTACTGTTTCCTGTATTTTGCAGATAAAGGAACTTTTAACGTCTCTGAAAGATCCAAGTTGTAAACATTTAATAGTTATTTGAGGGGACACATTAATCTGCAAGAAATCATGGTCGAAATGGGTTGGTCCAAATACAATTGACCAAGATGGGATAGAAATGTTAAACAAAATCGTTGTTCAAAAGACAAAAGACAGTAGTTACGTAAAAACAATTCCTTTTCCTCCTTTACACCTGAAATAAAACCATTTTCAGTATCGTTATTTTAATTTAGATTCATATTTTATTAATATAAATTGCTTTGCAAAGGATTTCTTGGCGAGATATCTGTTGGGGAACTTTTACAGTGTTTCATATCTTCACGGGCGGATTCAGAAAATCCACAACAAGGAGTGGGGTCCATTCAGAGTTTGAGATCAAACTGGACAGGAAGAGGCGAAAACATCCTAGTGTGTGTATATAGTAAAGTTATCAAGCAGCCATGCAAGAAATCACACTTGAAGCCCCATGCTTCCGATTCTGAGCCAATCTTGATTGCGCTGCTCCTATATCTTATATTCTCAAGTTTGGCAATGTCAAGGAATAACCAATCTGCAAAGTGTCTAATATCTCCTCTTCCCGTGTAAGATCAAGTCAAGTCAAATGCTACAGTAACTAACTTATAAAAGTGTCCTAAATACATTTTCAATTTAAGATGGGATGTTCATTACTAATATTTGGTAATAACAAAGAAATCTTAAGTAATTAACAGTTTAAGTACAATTTTTTTCCACTTGCAATTATTTAAATTGTCGTGAGTAAGTTCTGCTCTATGGAAAGGTATTAAGGCAATTAACATTGAAACACATCTCTCTCCTTAAAAAAGTTAAGATCCTTACACAAGACAGAGCCAATCTTTCTAATAAAAATGATACACCTAGATTAAGTTTTAAATAAATCCCAGCTCCTCTTCCATCTTGGACTACTTCTAATTTTTCTTTCTTGCCAACATATTTTTCTCTGTTCTCATCTTTCAGAAAAACAATCACTTGATACTTATACTTACTTGGCGTTGTCGTTGTCTGACCACACACAAGAAGGAACAAACAAAACAAAACTAAGACAAAAATCCTGCATTGAGTGCACATTTTGGATTTAAAGAAGGGTGAATAAGTTTGTTTTCCTTTAATATGAAAGATAAGTTCCTCGCGAGTACAACCAGTTCCGTCTCTTCACAAACTCGATATAATCCTCGAATGGTGTGCTTCGTAGATGCTACTATGATTAAATACCCATGAGGTTACCATGTAATTCTTTCCTAATCTTTAATTATGTACCCTCCCCGAAAGTAAACATCTCCTTCCCTTCTTTTTGTTTTAAATTCAATACAGGTTTACGATATAGGACTTTGGACTTTACTCTTATATAGTTAAACACCCAGTTGCTTGCCTGATTCAAAGAGTTGATTCAGCCCCGGCCTGTTAAGTTGTCATAGGTTTGACCATTACAGATCACAGCCAAATGTTTCAAAACGCTATCAGAATGGAAAGCATATAAGGATAGGAATACGTTTTCACCATAAATCAGTATTAACTTAAGGCAAAGATAAAAGATGATCATATTAAGGTTACAACTCTATGATTTGAACGCTACAGCATGCAATTTCTGTGAATCAGGAAAATTCAGATATTATGTTATTCTTGGTAGTTCCTTTAGCTGTCTTAAAAGAAACGGTTCAACTGTAATAAGTACTTCAGGAATAGAAAAAGGAAGTTTGACCAAATGAATTTCCTCTTATACGGTAGCTAGGGTCGAATTTAGTGACATAACCGTTTATATTTCTGAATGGATGTCGACCTGGTTTGTAAAAAAAGCCAAGGGTGCAGATCAGTCACATAGCTTTTTTCACGGCATTTGCTCTATGGAGCAAAGACGGGGATGGGCATAAGGCTACACCACCCCTACTTCCGGATCTACAACATCCTCGCGTACGAAAATATCGTGCGTGAAAGAAATTTTGTGTTTTATGGAAGGACTACAACATAGTCTAAGACTGGGAACTTTTCCTCGGCAAAATCTGCATAATGCAACGACTTTGCCCTCACCTAGTCTAATGGATACCCACTTTGCTAATACTAGGTTGGTCATGTATCCACAGTTGATTTTGACAGTGTTCTGGTTAAAAATTTTGTAGAGCGTGTGGTCCTTGGGGGATTCTTCATCCAGTATCTTTAGGAAAGTGCGTGCAATATTGGTAGATACGTTTTTACTGTTTTCATTGTGGTCTTAGTTTGTTGGGTCTTGCTTGTCTGGTGGATGTAGGGGTAAATTGGAGGTCATACCCATATCCGGTCTTCTTTAGAGCTTCTTAGTAGACGGGTTTGGCTTTGTTAAATGCGCTTTCGTATTGGGATAATGAGGAGAGGTTTTTGTTAATTTTTAACCGGAACACTGTCAAAATCAGCTATGGCTGCATGGCCAACCTCCAGCAAATTGTAAGCGCTCACAATAAGTCTTAACTTGCCGATACCACCAAGATAAAAGTACCCAGTGGCTGCAATTGCAAGGACCCGAGCTGCTGCCCATTACCCGGAAACTATAAAGCAGAATCAATCATTTATCAAGCTACCGTGTCAAGCGACAACGGCAAACCTCCTCAGACTTACATCGGGCTCACTGAAGGAACTTTCAAATCTAGATATAACAACCACAAATCATCTTTTAATTGCATATCAAAGAAATACAGTACCAAACTAAGTGAATACATTTGGGATCTTAAAGAAAATGATGTAAATTATAGTGTGTCATGGAAAGTCATTCAGAAGGCTAAATCTTTCAACCCAGCCTCTAGCAGATGCAATCTTTGCAATTGGGAAAAGTTTTTTTATAATTTGCAAGCCACACATGGCTAGCCTTAACAAAAGAAACGAACTTTCAACATCCTGTAGGCACTCTAAGAAATTTCTTCTCCGTAATGTTAAACCGCCTTAGCTTGGTACCACTATAGGTTAATCTTCTTACAGGAACTTGCTTAGCCTAGGGTGACTGCATTTTAAATCCTCTTTTGCTGTGGTACGTGTTCTGTGCTTTCTTCTGTTTCACTTGCCACGTACGCTCTGAAGAGTAAAAACAGTTTTGAATTTCGTGTTGAAATATATTTAGCTCTGGGATACCTATTGAGCACTCTCGGAATATGCATGCTGGACTTATCTCCTTTTGGACTATATATACATATATATATATATATATATATATATATATATATATATATATATATATATATATTTCTCTAATTCGGCACTTAGGGGGAAAGTTGTTGTTGAAAAGTCGACCTTAAGGGGAAAAAAAAAATTCGGGTGAAATATAAGTTTCGCCTTAACGTTTCCACACACTTTTTCTATAGGAATACGTAAACTTACAAGGGCGCCCTCTTAGATTTACAAACTAGATGCCATTACTTCAAAGTTGTCAAATTTACGGACACCTAGCTGTTAACACGAACGGATGGCTGGCCATTGAAATAACGCCTATATGTTTAGACGTTAGGGCGAATTTATTTCTTATGTATTTTATTATCTTATTTTCGCCCTATGTACAAGCAGATATAAGAATTTCCCCTTAAGGTGGGAATTAGCGTTATTATATATATATATATATATATATATATATATATATATATATATATATTATATAATATATATATATATATATATATATATATACACATATATATATATACACATATATATATACACATATATATATATACACATATATATATATACATATATATATATATATATATATATATATATACATATATATATATATATATGTGTGTGTGTGTGTGTGTGTGTGTGTGTGTGCAGGCTGGCCAAGCGCTTTGTGCACATATTAGAAATAGTCTATTTCGAGAGGCAGGCAATACCCAAGACGTAGGCTTACGGTTTCTGTGACAGCGGATTCTCATCTAACTTACATCACGTGACCCTTCAATCGGCTTCAAATACGAGGCAAATTTCGCCTTGGCGTGCATTCTCCAGTTACATAGCTCGGTGAGTACCAAGTGTCCATACAAATTAAAGGCGTTATTTTATGGAGTTTGTGTACACCCAAACATTTATCTCACTTAGAATATTCGATCGTGAATTTACAGGTAGGAAATTGGATTATGCACTGCAGAACAAGTTATCCCCTATTGGGGTGGACGATATTTTGCATTCGTTGATACAGATACGTCTTATGTTGAAATAGATGTAATGTTTTCATTATTCCTAAACACACTTAGCCTTCTTTCACAAAAAATGGTTTTGTGGCTACTAAATGGGAAGTGGGAGGTGGAGCCAGATAGGAGATAGGACTGGAGACACCCCCGTCGGGGAAGGCTTTTTAGTTTAGTCGTGGAGACTTAAAGAGTTAAGTTAGTAGGCTACTCCTCAACGATTACCAGGACTCACACTTGATTTTGCAACATAAAACCATCCAAGTTTTTTTGACGTCTTCTTAGTAAAAAGCCCAAACATTTAAACGGTCTTCAATAAATTCCCAAAACTTCTGCTTTCACCATCCTTTCGGCAATCTGTTGGAGCTGTGAGCTCAGCAGTAATTTTCAGACTTTATAAACTAGTTGCCGCTAAAGTTCTAGTAAGGCCAACCAAACCATATGTCCCACGTTTGCCCGCACTACTAGTCTTTGATTGTGTTGCTTTGCAATTGATAGCAGTTCAGGTAACCGAACAAAAGAAATAAATCACTGTAAGCTTTTGTATGAAACTTCTCGAAATTAAGGATAGGCTACTTAAGTTTTGCCAGGTCTAAAATTTTAAATATCGGACTCCCCTTCCAAAAGAATCCCTTCAAATGTCCTTCCAAATGTTTGAGTCAAGTATTCGTTCATTTGGGACTTACCAACCAGAAGCTCTACAATGATGAAATAATTTGTCAGAGAGCAAGAGTTCAAGTAGATCTAAAACTGTGAACTTTTGGTAAATGGATCAATCATGAATTAATTATTCCACGTGACTATTTGCGTCATATTCCACTCATGTTATGCCATAATGCTATTACTTCGTTGTTAATATGAATGTCGACATCAAATGTACGTCAACAAGGTTAGTGAATCAGTACTCCTTAACCAAAGTTCAACTTCTGTAACCGTTAACACAAGTTCCATGAAAACAGTAAAACTGCAACACCGCCTATCTTATAGTGTCAATTTACTCTTTACCTTCAAAATCAACAACCGGTATTTGGTGCCCTCCTGAATAGTAAACAACTTCATCTACCTAGCACTGAATTAAACTGTGACGACCGAAAGTAAATATCCAAAGTAAATCTTAGGTATGTCTGAAGCTCTGTGTTGCGCAATGATCTGCACGTTTCAACAGGCGAGGTTGCCATCATTAAGTAGGTACACAAGGTTTAATCAGCATGATTTTAAATCAATTGTTGAAAAGCTTTAAGAAGAACATTTTTAGCTTCTTAATTACAGACAGATAATGGTGTATGTGTGTTGAGGGGGCCTGAGGTGCATTGCAGTAGAGCAATTGTAATTCCTCATAGAGGTACACTTGTCTCTAAAAATACGAATTTCTTTTGCTTCTTTTGTTTGTTTTTGCTCTTTGGCGAACTGTACTTCTCACTGTGTGCTGAATGCAGTATGGCATACTTCAGGGCTTTTTGTCCCATTGCTTTTGTCAGTTCTCCTAACGATAGGCTTCTCATATCTCAATAGTTAAGTTTTAGGCCGTAGCAAACTTCCTACCCTTAAAGGCCTCCGTTGACATATCCGTGAGCACCCTGAAAAAACTTACCATGACAAACCAGAATATTGAATCTTCGGGGCTACTTGTATTCCAAATTTGCATGGTCTAACATGGTCTGGACAGTACACGTAATAGTAGGTGTTAATGTGCACTATCTGACATTTCACTCTGTCGGTTCACCTCTGCACATATTTTAAGAAAGGCCCGAAATTTGGTGCGAGGGATGTATTGACTGTTTAACATGCCGGGTTTGATTATATTGAATTTGGTCCATCGTTCTCGGTTTCTTAGCCCATTAAGTTTACTTTTTCTTTACAAAAAGTGTCGGAAAAGCCTTTTGTCTAATGTATACCTTTTTTAACATTGACAGGCTATCTCTGGTTTTCATACGTGACCATAATTAGAAATGTGTGTAGCGTTGGTTGACAGCTAGCCTAAGTCTGGATCGTAGGAATTCTTTAGGAGCAAAATCATCTGATACTGCGTATCCTATGTTTATGAGTTTTTACAGCTAAACATAAGGAAAATATGAATTTGGAAAAAGGTTCCCTACAAGGAAGGTTGGAAATTTCATTTTCTGCTGAGTGTGCAAACGGTTTTCCCCAAAAACCTTTTCAACAGAAATTTCCGACTGTCAATAAACACACACCTTGCCACCAACCGTACGAGGAATTTAGCTTACAGTTGAACTATACTCTTCAATAAAATGACTCAGACAGACCTGACATTTTATCTGAAACGAATCAAGATTTGTTAGCTTACAACAAGACAAATAAACGTGCTTTCGGGTTGGACAAGTTACGTCCCCTTTAGTAAATGAACACAATGTCTGCATGTTAATCAAATAAACTCCAGAAAACATACATCGGTGTGTACTAAGAGCACTTCAGTAAACTTAATATTAACGCCGTGCTAATGCTAAATCGTGGCGTAAAATGGCATAAGTAATAGCCCAAAACTTATTTTCAATTAAACAACCGACAGCTAAATCTCTCAAATATCCTCTTTCTTTGATTCAAGTATCCTTCATGAAAATTTATAAATATTGCATATTCAGGGTAAAGCAATGGGTTGTATTTCGTAAATTTCAGAATTCAGTGAGAAAAATATCGTTATATGATTAGCAGGGGCTATTATTAAATAGGATACCCGTGTAAACTAATCCAAATTGGGGTGACTACATTTTTAGTTTAGTATACAGTTCCGGCAAGTCCCTTTAAAGGTTTCTCCTCTAAGATTCGTTTTACCAACCCAAGTCAACGTTTGCCTTGGTCATTTGTGAAGCTGTTCACAACAGCTTGAAGTAGTATTATCATAAGGTCTGTCTGGAACCATTTTGTGAATATCTCCATGGGGTCATGACTCCTACGAGGGGTAATATATTTCCGATATCTGCGTTAGGTGGTAGGAATTTAAAAATGAAGTCCCTTTTTGGGGCATAAAATCCTGTAAAAACTAAATTAAGGGAAGTTTTGAATGGGTCTGGGATATCCCGCATGACCAGGGGAGGGATTCATGTCTGAGAGCGGGAAAGGACCTGGGTGGAACACCAAATGGCGCTGAAGACGCCGTGGGAGGGCGAATCGCTCCCTTCGAGGAGTCGAGCCCAGGGGCGGCCGCAGGGCCTGACAGAGGTATTTTAAGAATTAAAACTATTTGAATGAAGCATATCTCTCTAAGAACTCATCAAATGAACACTTAAACATCACAAAAATCACCATTTCGACCATTTTAAGCATAGCCTTACCAGGAGTGGCGCCAGCGGGGGGCGGGACGTTGCACCGTGCTCTCCCCTCCCCCGTCGGGGAAATTTTCCAGTTTCGTCGGGAAGCCTTAATCCCTATGATAAAATATAAAGTCCCAACGAATTTCAGTCGCCCCGACAATCTGCTTCGGCTTAATTTTGCTCATAGAAAGGGCAGATTCTTCAATAAAGACCCCAAATTTTCCAATTTTCCTTCAAAAAAGTCCAAATTTTTTAATTTTCTTCCATAAAAATCCAATTTATTCAAATTTTCTTCGATAAAACTCCCAAATTTTCAATTTTTTGTAAAAAAAAAGCCAAAAGTTTTCCGGCGGGCTTTGCGCGCCAAAAGTTTTGCGTTTTTATTCCTTTTGGCTTTTGTCGCGGCTTCGGGCTGCTGCCCCCGCCCCGTCGGGGAGCTTGGCCCCCTGTCGAGCAAATCCTGGCGCCATCCCTGAGCCTTACTCAGAATAACAGGTCCATTTTTTGGTGCAGGGGTTGGGCTTATGGGTGCTTACAGTAAAAATGAAAAAGGCTTTTGAGAAGCCATGGGACACGCAAGATGTTCTACGAGATTATAAGTAATCGCAGAATAATATTTATAACTGCTCGCGAAGCCCGCCCCAAAACGTAGCCTTCCTTTTATTGTAGCGTATCGTTTTACTCCCATTTTTAAACGCAATAATATCCATAAGATAAGATATTCTTCTACTTTCCCAAGCCACCCTATTCTTTGTTTTATGTTTCAGTGTTGTAGATGGTCCTTAAAGTTTTCTATTACTGTGAAAAGTAAGAAAATGCAGGACTGGTTAAAGTATAATTTTGTGACGACGATCAAAGTTTGAGAGTTTAAGTTGTATTTGGCACTTTTCAAAATCTTACAGAGACGTGGTCATAGGTGTCTGCAGTAATAAAGCCAGGACAGGAATTTTCATTTTGGGCTGTATCTTTGTAAGGTGAGGCGCGCAAATTCTTAACGGAAGGAGAAGGCAGAGGCTAGGAACTGAGGGTCTTCCCGACCATTTTGATGAGATTAGATGACTTCTTCGGCCATTTTGAACCATTTCTAATAGAAATCCTGTGTCCCCCAAGTCTAATTTCATAACTAAGAAATTTTTTTTCGCATAATAATTGCAAATCTAATGAGAACAGTGTGTAGTGGGGGGAGTTACCAGTGGGGGAGGGGTTGCACCAAGACGTGTGAGAAGCGAGTAGAGAACATTCGTTTTTGCGGAGCATGGTGTTATCAGCGGCGTAGGAAGATGTTTGACATTGAGGGGGCCAGACCAGATGCGATTTCTCGACCTTGATACCCCTTCCCGCACCAAAACATATTTGCTCATTATAATTTTTCCGATTTAAATTTAAGGAAAATAAAAATATTCAAAGGAAAAGGAAACAACTACAACATCAAAACCATGCAGCCGTGGTGGAGCTAAGATTGTTTTGTATGGAAGGCTCTGAAGGACTGAAGTTATATTTTTTTGGGGGGGGGGGAGACTCCAGTTTACTATCTAAGCGGAGCGCCACCATAGGTTGGCGCGGAGCGCACCAAGAAATATTGAGATTGAATACATCCCAGATCGCCGGAAATGGCACTTGCCAAGCTTGATAGCAGCCATCAAGATGTGCAATTTTTGTGAAATAATGAAAAGCTTGATTTGATTTTATTCTAAAACACATTTCTGTGAGGACGGATTAGCTGAGTTGGCCGGACTTGGGGTTCGAGGATTGCAAGTTTGAATCCCATTTATTATCTAAGCGGAGCGCCACCAACAGAGAAAATTTGAGATTTTAATACATCCCAGATCGCAGGAAATGGCACTTGCCAGGCTTGATACAGCCATCAAGATGTGCAACTCTTGTGAAAATTTTTAAAGGTTGATTTGAATTTGTTCTAAAACACACTAAGTTTTTCACAATCTATCCGACTTTATTCATATTATTCAGAGTGGAGTTAGCCTCATGGATTTCGGTGGATTGATTGGAATGGAAATTTCCCACAGCCAGAGTCTACTATTATTAAGTTGGTGGCGCCAAGATTTGCCCGACGGGGGCCACCGATCCGAATCCCTGGCAGCCCCAATGCCGGGCCGTCGGTGTAAGTGGGATTTGAAGGAAACCTGTGCACTAGACCATTTCATTCGGGGCATATATTGCATAAAATTTGTATATACTAGAGAAGCATAGTTCCGCCTTGATTAAATGTTTTCCCCGGAATCTAAGCTGTAAAAATTGCAAAGCGCGCGAAGCGCGAAAATTTTGGTAGGTTTTCACGAAAAAACATATGTAAACATTAAGAACAAAAAAAGAAAGAAAATCTGTAGGGGTTCTAGACCGTATAGGAGAAAATATGCAATGTATCGAAACTACCTTACCTATGCGACGAAATAGCCAAATATTGCTCCGTGAGTCCCTTACCAACTGACAGTACCGCTTGACACACACCAGAGAACAGTTACTAGGCTTTGCGATATGGGATGAAATTTGCGACCTCTGCTTAAATTGTGTACTTTTCCTACATGTTACTTGGTAAGGTGCAAAGGACTTGTGCTATCTAGCGATGTAGAATGGAACTATAGGAGAAAGTAGAGGAGCTCTTTTGTATTCCTTCATTTTACCTTGCAAAATTTGTCATAATATTATTTTAATCGTCTCGCTTCCTTTGCTTCGTTTTTTGTTGATATTTTGGTTATTTTTAAGGTCTGGAAAGAAGTGGGGGTAGGCCACCCCTGCTTCCCCCAGTAATCCCGCATATGCTCATGACCATTCTTAAGAAGTGCAGCAGAAGCTTGTCCCAATCCACGAATGTCTAAACGTAGAACACCAAAATACAATTCGTTATTAGCAATGGAAATATGGCTGAGATAACATGGGGATCCTACCATTATGTTATGAAAGGGCAAACTATATACATGTCCAGCTGTATAAGCCCAAGTGTACATATACACAAAAAGCATGCTGGGAACTGTCCGTCAGTTGTGCAGGTAAGGACACGGCACGAAAGAGAGAGTTGGTAGAACTTCAACCAGCATCGCCGTTTTTCTAACTGTAATCTTTTGTGTGTATTTCTAGTGTCCACAGTATTGTAATTACCCCATAACTTACTACTGAGTCTCGACTTACTTGTCCTCTACCTGCCAGGGGCTCCACCTGAAGCCTCCTGCTCCATTTCCTGAGGCGCTCCCACAGTGTCATCTGTGATGGTATTTTTAACTGAAGCCCTTTCCCAATGACAAATTGAGCCACTCTTAGAAGACCTTATGACATATTCGTCACCAAGGCAGTTGCTAGAAGGGTGAAGTGGGGGTGTGACCCCTGCCCCCTTAAAGGGAATTCAAGCAGCAAATCTGCATCAGTCGGCGAAATGAAGGGAAGGGGAAAAAGGGGGGGGGGAAGGGACAGAGTAAAAGGGGGACGGAAAGAGAGAATACAAAAGTAAGAAGGCAGATAGAGGGAAAAAGAGAACCAGAAAGTTAAAAGGCCTTGTGACTCCTTGCCATAGAAAATGTTGAGATTTTCTCAGTAACCTTTGACATGTCTTTTGTGTAATGTAATGTAATGCAACGTAAGCAGACACAAAGTGTTAGAGGTTTTTTGCAATTTTTCCTCTGGTGACATCTGGTGACTGGTTACTGTCTACTATACCAAATAGCTACTTCATATCCTATCCACCTACATCGAGGATACATTCCCTCTTACCCATTGTGTAGAATGCGAGCCTGTAACCCAAACATGGGGTACACAAAAAATTTCACACCATATATACATTATTAATGTTCTTATTATGTCACTGTGACCAAATATCAGAAACCATAATACTGCCGGTTTTTAGTAGTACTTTCAGCTTCAAAGTTCTCTAATATTTGGCCAACGAAGGTGTGCTTTGCAGCCATGCACTGTGCCATTTGTAACGAAGAAGTAACGGGAGACATAATGTTTACAAATTTTTCAGTTTTAAGTCTGTGGTGACCTCAAATGACCTTTGACCTCCATCAAAAACAATAGGATTCTTTCTCTCAACATGCCATATCTTTATCACTTACATAAAAACCATCCTCCATTTGTATTTGGAGATATCTTGTTTATAAGCCATTAACAAGGTTTTAGCAGTTACACCTCTGGTGACCTCAAATGATCTTTAACCTCCACCAAAAACAATAGGGTTCTTCTTCTTACTATGACCCATCTACACAATAAGTATGACAAGTGTCTGCGCTTACTTGTAATGTAATGTTTTTGACCTCTGGTGACCTCAAATGACTTGTGACCTCAGCTAAAACCGATAGGGTTCTTACTCTCCACATGACAAATCTATATACAAGGTATAAAAAGCATATGGGCACGGTTACTGTGGAAAGGCGCATAGCAGAAGATTTCGCGCAACTGAGTAAACGTTGACAGAAAGAAATGAAGACAGTACCATCATTCCTTAGAGGTGTTTTTTAGTGCGAAAGCGAGGTCACAGAACATATACGTTCACAAATATCTGCAATATTCCTTCAAGATTTGGAGAAGAAAAGTCATTGTAGCCTACTAAATTCATATTTTAGTGCTATAATTTGCTGTGAAATGAAAAGAAATTACGACCAACACACATACGGAAGATCACCCGGTTATTTCCATCATAGGTCGTTGTAAACTGTAGGCGAACGAATATATGCACAGTCCTTTACTTACTACTAGGCATATTCATGATTGTTGTACTGGTGATTCAATAACGTTAGGCTATTCTACCTGCATGACGCGTAGACTGTAGAGCCAAGGCTACGACGTCAACTCTCAGATTAGACCCTTACCTAAAATAACGTCACTTCTTCAATTACGGATAGGCAATTCACCAACCTTAAAGTGGTGTAGTATTCATCTTTGTAGTCCGACAAATAAAGGCCTACTACTAAGTACTAATTTACTAGCCCTAAATCAGTGCCTGGGCGCCGTAGCTCTGACCAATCTTTTTCATTTATGGTACCGTCCCCATGCAAGGAAACTTACCTAAAACAGCTGCTCTTCGTTCAAAATACGGTGTCTTTTGGAAGCCATTTACAACACTTTTAGGAGATATCGGTGAAAAAATTTAGGAGTCTTTTACCGTACTTGAAATGCTTGACAGAATTGCGTTACTGCAAAGTAACAAACATTTTTCTGTCAATAATATACGCCATTTAGGAAAATGGCCATTGATTAACAGTAAAACATGTCTAAAAACCCCCCAAAGTACGGTACGTTTTGACAGTATATATAAAGCCATATATATAAGCCACTTAAACGATTTTTTTTTTCTGAAAGGTGTATGCCATATCGTATGTTAATAATGGACGAGTTGCCTGTTCTTACTCTCAAGGAGGGTAGGTTCTTCTATAAACCCCTGAAACACACTGAAGTTGCCTTGTTGTACCATTTATTTAAAGGAGCTGGGTAGTGGCGTACTTCCGAAATGAAAATGTCATACCAAACGAGACGTTTACCCTAAGTGTGAGGCTAATATATTGAAAATATTCCTCTTAATATGTTTTACATTCTCATTTAAAATAATTTTTACAATGTAATTTTGTGATATCGTTTCTATATGTTTTCTTAGATTTTTGATTTTTCACTTGCAAGATATTAAACAATTTGTTTTTTTGAATTTCTAGTTTGTTACTTTTTCTTCTGGCACAGACATTTTTGAATCGTTTCCATTTGTAACGGTTCTGAACGATAACAGTGATAACGTTAGACTAATTTAGGCTAGCGTTAGCTCCTAGGTCTACCACGATAAACAAACTCATTGATCGGAAAGAACAGTTTCATTTACCTACAAAATTGATAATGTTGTCCACGAACCGCCAGCGGATGATGAGCGAAATAGTCGTGTGCCTTTTTATAACATTCCTGTTAAGTTAAATTTATCGCACTGAAACACGCAACCCGAATATACTACAGACGTACGTACGGTGTGAGTTGCATACTGTGCTAAACACAATGCATGAGTGGATGGCTTCATCGGTTTTGGATCAAATCGATAAAACAAGAACCATAACCGAATGTGACGTAACGAAGTTGGCGGATCCGAGAATTTATCCTGTTTTGGTGGCTACCCAGCTCCTTCAAGCTAAGTTTGTGTAAATGTCTTAAAATGTCTATGGCAACCCCCAACTCAACATACATGTAAGAATCACCATACAAATGTAATACAGTTGGTGACAGCACTCTGATTGACATAAATCAAACCAATAGCAACATATTCAGGTTGGTCTGTCAGTGATGACTTGTACAGATCATTCAGTAATGTACTGGCAGCTCACACGCAGCCTGTGTGGATATAGTCTTGACAATTTAAGTCCACTACAGGCTATGGTTGCATTGTCTTGGAGGTGCACTATACTGTACGTAAGTGTTCTTTTTTTTTGAAAATTGGAAGAAGGGCTAGATATAAACTTAGTTGGCAGGATTTTGTACTGTTTTGGCCGGGTAAAATATTTTTGGCCTCTAAGGGGTATGTGCAAAGGTGCACAGTATAAGGGTGGGCTTCTAGATGAATGACACTTTAAAGCTGGATATGTTAAGTGGAAGACCCCATATTGCTTTGTGGCAATGGTAAAAGGTCATGTTTGTTACCCCAGGTGAAATCACAAAAACGTTGTAAACTGCTATGATATCACAAGGGTAAAAGAGGAGGCATCCCACACTTGGCGTGTAGATTTCCAATACTGAATACAAGAATAAAATAGTTTTGGTAGAGGTAAAAGGTAATAAGGGGTCACCAGAGGTAAACAAGTGAAAACCTCTTAAACATGGTATCTTATAAAAGGTTACACTGATAGATTCACAATAACCATGCGGATTCTCCACATTTTCAAGAAGCCTGTTTGTGGTGGAGGCCTAAGATCATTTGAGGTCAGCAGAAGTAGTACTGTGAAAAACATGTAGGACAATACATTTTTTCAAGAACGGTAATCTTGATCAGGAATCTCATACCTAGCAAATAAATGCTGTATGTTTTATGGTGGAGATGAAGGATCATCTGAGGTTGCTGGAGGTCAGACTGTGAAATCCTCATAAAGAGTGTATCGCAAGAAGTGGCAGCTTTGAGGGATTTCAATAGGATTGAGATGATCCACTGGGCCCTAAAATCTGGGCACAGGCAGTGAAATTCTCCAGTCAAGTAAAAAAAAATCACCCTCCTAATACACCGCCCAGACAAAGCTACAGTACATTGGCATTCTTTTCAAATTAACAAACTGTTAATAAAGCATAATTGATGCAATATGAGTCAAACTCAATGAAATGCCACATACCTGTCTTAAACAGTCACTACTATCACGATTGCAGTCAATTTCTATCAAATGGATTGAAGATTACAGTAGGTGATATTTCAAAGTGTAACTTAGAGGCTTTGTATTATATTTTAGTCAGTAAAGAAACTTGCAGGTTGGAGAAATACCTGTACCTTGATCAAGGAAGATTTATCAGTAAGTGCATCTTGCCAATACTTTGTTAGTTGAACCTTCGCTTCGATACAAGACAATTTGATTAATTTGATATCAGCTGAGTCACTGATGTGACACTTGGCTGGGTCAACGGCAAGAAGACCTCTTGCAATGTGCTTAAGCTTTAAGTGAATTATCAATGTATCCGTCAAAAACAACTCGTTCTTCTTCATAACCTCACACCATATTACGGATACTTCGAACAAAGGGTTGTGCAAAATCAGAGAAAGTTTACTTAGAAGGACCACTCTTGATACCTTGAATAACTGATGCATACTTTACACTGCTCCATCACTCTGCCTAGTGCATGGTGAATGACAGCATCATTCTCTCCAGGTCCACTCGCAGGTCCTACCATTAACTTTTCAATTGCATGGTCGAAATTAGTTTTACCTGCTGGAATAAAAGAAGACCATCGGAGGAGAAAAGGACTTCGGTGTTACAGAGAATTCATATCTTTAGATTGAATCACTCTGCGACTGTATCATACTAGGTCGTGATTGTCGTACTACGAGAACCTTGTCAATAGAAGTCGATCCTCTCTCAACTTGACTTCTTTATCACCAACTTTGCAAATCGTCTTTTTCTGACAGGCACTAAATATTTTCAACTATATTTTCTCATTGTATTCCAGATTGTTTTTTCACTTGCATATTCTCTCAGAGACAATTTTTTATACTTCTGTAGCTCCCCAAAGGAGGAAGGCTAAACCCAAGGCAGAGTTGTAGTGGAGGGGTACTCCGACAACAAGGGGTCACTCGAGGTCAGGACAGAAGAAAAGCGGGAGCGTAAAACTACAAGTAGGGTACTGCTAAGATTAAGAGGATGGCACAGGGTAACAAAAGAAAGTAAATAAACATTTTATGGTTACACGTGGGCGGTATAATTTATAAACCCATCTCTTTCAGAGCGAACAAGCGGAACTTTTTCATAAATCACAAAGTAAAGAATTGTAACTATCTCTTAACAAAAAAGTCCTTCCAAATCTCTTAGCGCAACAAGCGTAAATTTCTAAAATAATCACAAAGTAAGGAATTATCACTTCCTTATGACCATATGTATTTTTTCCCCCAGAATTGTGACCAGCTTAACCGGCATTCACTGGATAGGTCGGTCACGCGATACCTGTCTGTGTGAGAATGTAGCATCTTTCTAGAATGTGCCCTCTTTAACCTTACAGCCAACAGTAGTACTTAAAGTTACGAAGGGTCACACAAACTGTTTTTGTGACTTAAGTTTTTCTTTTGACATGAAGATATTTGTAATTTTAGGTGTTTGAGGAAAAGGAAAGAGCTTCAGCAAACAAATGATTAAAAAGTGGGGATGTAATGCTTACTTTTAGTATGAACCCATTGTTGAAGTGACTGAAATAGCTTCAGAATCATTTGATTTGAAATGCGCAATCTGCTTGCTGACAGGTTTGGGTGACGGACAAACATTAACCCATCACCGTGAAATTGGGGAAACGTCCTCCCTCGGGATTGTGTGTTTATGCTTTAACACCGCTGTCCATACTGGATTTAACTAAGGAACTTCTTAAATTTCTATTTTTCACATTATTTTGTATTACGCTTTGAATGTCTTCCTTATGAAATTTGCAGACCTAAACCAAACTTTGAATATCTTAAATTGGACTTATAATGCAGGATTAATTTGTAGCTCTAAGTTGGATTTTTCTAACCCAGTGACACCTGTTGACTTGACATCATGATAGTTAAGAATTACAGCTGCCACATTGCAGTCTGCTAGCCTAACAGAGGTTAAAGTTGCATGCTTTATGGACAGAGATGTAACCCCCTGATTTATAATTATTTATTGGTTCCTTTTGGCAAGCAAAGCAGTTAAAAAGCTGTTGGTTACTACAATCTTGGACAAAACTCGTTGGAACACCCCTGCACCCCCGCTCCCCCGTACAATGTTGGAGGTAATAATGTCAATTGGAGATGCACCGCTTTAGTTTGGACACAACATTGTACTGGGGGGACGGGGGTTTCGTAAATCGTGCGCAACACTGTACTGGGGGACGAGGGATTCCTAAATCATGCACGACATCATATTGTACACGGTACAACGGCTGGAGGTGTTCCAACAGTTTTGTCCAAGATTGTAGCTCCCTATAGAGCGTACTGATTGATTTACTTTACTGTAGTGCGTATAGTGTTGCAAGTATAATTATGTCCCTGGTTATCAGTGGCATAGGCCCCTTTTACCAAGGGCTGGTCCGTCACGTGAGAAAGTGTGTGGTAACTCACTTCCAGCTCCTTGGTCAAATATCCTTCGAGAGTACACCTATACATGCACCCTATCGGTCTAAACTTAATAGCTGGTTATCATTATATTTTGTATAGGTCTATTTGAACGGTTCACAGACTTTTCAAATTAAGCTGGGGGCGTCATGGTGACTCCAAGCTCTCCTCTGAAGATAATAGGGTGGAGGGGCTGACTGCATGGCTCCTTGTTGGGGCCAGGGACAATGCCCTGTGGGAGTACAAGGGGCGAAGCCCCGTAGGGCCTAGGGTACTGACAAGATTGCGACTATCAGAATTATGCATTAAGCTACAGTATCTCCAGATATGCGACTCACTCAAAGGAAGCACTCAAATAACAGCATCAAAGGGCATCTATGGCGGCGAATCCCCGGGCCTGCCGGGAACGTTTGGAGGAAGAAGCGCCGCCCCAAACCCTGGTACACACCCAAACCTGCAGTATATTCCCCGTCGGGTAACTAGTGTAAAAGAAATTTTCGTACAAGTACTCGTTATAGAGGTATCATGGACCGCTTTATGATCCCTGGTGTAGTTGTTGGCGCCTCGGCCAGGATTCAGGGGATCAAAGTTTCCCTTGCAATCTTTTAAGATACCGGTATTAAAATAAGCGGACATTAGCCTATGAGATGAAGCTATTTAATTATCCCCATATGTTATTGAATGCGCGTTATAACAGGCAACAAAATTTGCAATCTTAACACTTTGAGAACATAACGTTGTACTAAATGATAATTGATCTGGAAATTTGATTAAAGGGAGACGATTCAGGGTCGCAGTGGTCCCATAGCTGTTGAAAATAGATGTTGAAACGACAATTTTGGAATATACTTGCCAGTAAGGAAGCCTAAGTGAGTGCCGCGAGGTTCACGAAAGTAGATGCGGGCAAAGCGCTCCTCAAAAATGTACTTTTTAGAACATTTTGTGCAAATTTAGTCGGCTGATTGACTGATAAAGTGACAGTGGGTCCTTGTGTCTACATCGATATGTGAACGATGTGTTTGTGCATAATTTCTTCAATTCCCAATATCTCACTGGGACGGGAGGTCGTAGGTAGGGGCACGGCAAAATTTTGGGGAGTGCAGCAGCGTAGGAAGATGCTTGACAATGGGGGGGGGGGCAGACCAGATGCGATTTCTCGACCTTGAACCCACTTCCCACATGAAAACATCATATTTGATCAATTTGATTTTTCCAATTATAATTTGAGCAACAAAAAGTAAAAATATTCAAAGAAAAAGGAAACAACAATAGTACATATTTATATAGGCATGCATCGGTTATCACGCCGCATACCAATTACATAAAATCTTTTGCCGTGTTACTACCCTTCCATATTGATTACAATTTTTGGGAAAATCATTACAATAATAATGATAATACTCAGTAGCGTAGCCAGTTTTTCTCTCAAGGAGGTGGGAGCATGCATTTTGTTGTGTGATCGCTGGCCTTGGGGGAGGGTTTGTCCCTCCCCTTTGAAAATGTTTGAAAAAGTAGGTGTCCTTACATGCAGTCTGATGCCACATATGCTACTATAAAGTAAAATTTGTGTTAATAAATTTACGTATATTAGGTACTAAAAGAAAATCGGCATCAGTGAGGGGGCTTGGCCCAGTGACCCCTAAATACACCGCTGATAATCATAATATAAGTTTAATCACTAAAAACACACTGGTGAATTAATACCGGTATATATATATATATATATATATATATATATATATATATATATATATATATATATATATATATATATATATATATATAAGTCGAATCGTACTAAACTTAAGGCTCCACTAGTAGTTACCAGAAACCCTCGTCACCCGCCTTTTAGGGATATTCTTCAAAAACATTTTTATATCTTGCAGCTTTCAACAATCATGCGCAAGGAAATCAAGGCTCCCCCCAAAGTAGTTTTTCGCCAACCGCCTAATTTACTTCTGGTGCATTCGACTCTTAAAGCCGATGTAGAGCCGCAAACGCACAAGGGTTGCTTTAAGTCACACGAACGCAATTGTGTCACTTGTAATGTTCTTAAAGAAACCAACGTTTTTAAAAGTCAGACTACAGGTGTTACCTATAAAATCATTAACTCAGTTACTTGTACTTCTACTTCGGTTATCTACTTAATTAATTGCTTAGATTGTAAGAAACAATATGTAGGTGAAACAGGGGGTGAACTTAGACAAAGACACAGAGGTCACAGACAGGAGTTCAAAAAGGTCATACTCCTCTGGGCAAACATTTTAAAGTGCCTTGTAATAACTTTGAACTTATTGGCATTTCGACATTCCCTAATCTCGACAAACCACAACGTGAACAAAAAGAGTTGTTTTGGATTCACCATTTGCAATCTCTGCATCCTAGTGGCATCAATGTTAAAAAGGTACCGATTAGCAAAACTAATCTTTTTGCTTCTTTTACTTTGTTTCAAATTACCTTTTGTTAGCTTTTTTTGTTACGCTGTCACGCTCTTTTAGTTTTGTTAAGGTTACGTACACTTCAGAGTCTTCTTACTCAGCTTTTCTCTAATCTTATTCTGTTGGTCTTCTGGTATTATTTTATATATCTTACAGGTTTTTACTGTTCTCAGTACAATCCATTATTACACTGCCTTTTGAGAAAGGAAGGACGACCCTTCCAAAACGTCGAGTTTTTAAATACACGGTTTTAGCCAATTTTAGTTCTTGCTTTTAGTGTATTCTTTTAGACCGTTATATATATATATATATATATATATATATATATATATATATATATATATATATATATATATATATATATATATATGTCAAAATCTTAAAGGGAAAATACAGTCATCCCAATTTGGATTACTGTAGTAGTATATCCTATGTCATGAATCGCTCTTGAGAATTATGTGACAATGTTTTGTAACGAAATCAACAGGAGTAACTCCTTAATTTACCTTGAACATGAAATATTTTAAGTCTTGAAATAGCATATAAGAGACACTTGAAAGAGGAATAAGACCAAATCTGTGAGATTTAGCTGTTGTTTCAAAACAAGTTTGGGCGACTGTTTATGTCCTTTAACAATAATGGATGTGAAATTTTATTATGAAATTAAGCTTGCTGAGTGATCCCTGCAGTGAGACAGTTGGTGTGAATCACTTGTCACTTCTTACTAACCTTTTGTAATCTTCTTTTTCGATTTTCCTCTCTAAAAAAACTTAAGTTGCTCCCATATTAAACCAATTACTTTAATGTTTGACCACGTAACGATTCTCTTCACCTTCAATATTTTCTTCATGTCAGGCAGATCCAATTACACCACTTTTGTCAATTCTCGGTCCCTTGATTATTGGTTACAATAAGGAATAAACTGCAACTTACGAAAGCTGCTAAGTGGTAACAACAAACCCTTGTATAACCATCTGTAAATGTTGGCCATTCATCGTAGTTAAAATAGATAAACTAGCTACCCCACTTAATTGACTTAGGGAAAGAGTGTTAAGACGTTCACGAGTAACATGAGTTAATGAAGTAAGTCTGTATCTAGTGCGAGAAATACAGGTTTTGCTAAGCATCACAGAACCTGACATTTGAGTTTTGAAGCAACAGACAAAATATTGTTTATTGTAATTATCACTATTTCATCGCCTTTTGACCTTGAAAACTAACAAATTGAACGTTTCTATTAAAACGTTTTCACCCATTTTTTCCTAACCAGAGTTATAGACAAAGTGATAGGAAGGTTTTAAACTTTGTTGCAAGCTTTGATCGACTGTACAAGAATGTTATGGCACATTGGAAAAACAGCCGAAAAGTAACTTTTATATCAACGAAGAACCAGCACTCTCTGGATAGTATTGAAATTGTTAATTCACGCTAATGCGCTAAACTGTGACGAGTCTTTTGTGAGACTAGAACATCCTCATCCGCCAGCATAATATCGTCAGCTCCTGAGCGGAAAATTAATTGTCAGTTAAGCTGTCTTCAATATTCTTCAAAATTCGATTTTAACTGGGATTGAAACCATGATTTTTCAACATCGTGTATTGCCAATTACTTTAGTTGCTATTTCGTTATTGAGGACAGGTTAGTAATTTTGATTTTTTTAATTTTCCCTGTGCTGATGTTTATATCGGCGAGCTCTGTGCATATTCTTACAATATGTGGGTTGTCATTTATTAAAAACCCAAAGACAACGCAAAACTACTTAATTTTGAGTTTATTGACCCTTTTCTGCACCTGCAGTGCTAATGTCAGGGTTTATTGTAAGAATTAAAAATCCATTTTTTAAAGTCAGTTTTGAACAATACTTTCGATTTTGACCTTTTTATAAATGGAAAGGTTAGAATTTGTAGATTGAAATGAAGCCGCTTTGCTTTTGTAAATCGCCAATTTATTCAAATGACGTCATTTCGTGTATATTTTTTGGTTTTGCTTTTACTGCCATATTTTCTTTGTTTTTTTTTTTCTTTATTTTTCCAGTGATGTGGGGGAGATGAATGTTTGTTTACTTCAAAATCGTGTTTCCTACGTTACTTTCGTTTCATTCATACTTCATTTGATCAAATGGAACGATTTTTTCCAAGATGTTGCACATCCAGAGCTAGTCAGTGCTGAGACTATCCAACTCAATTGACCATCCAAGCTACACAATAATTGTTTGAGCTCCCTAATGACCTAGACATATTGGAGTTGGCCAACGCTAACCCCCGTCTGCCCGTAATGCATTTACCACAGCACACGCGCTCCCTGAAAACCACTCTCATTGATACGGATGGACAAGGTACGTCACCTATTCATCCAGTCCTGTAAATACAAATAGCTGTTAGGTGGGGGTGTAGGCGGTGAGATTTTTAGAAACTTGCTACTCTTTAAGTAATTTTTTGCTAATTTTAGACAAACCTTGAAAATAATTGTACCGTGCAATTCTGCAAAAACTGAGCCAGATATAGACTTATCGTTTTCCACATGTAGGCTAACAATGCTTACATAGAAAAATCATAATGGTTTCTTACATGGTCAGGGTGAATGTAATTTCCTTTTAGAATTAAGGAAACTGCTAGGGCATTTTTCCAGAACTAAAATGAAAATCTACGGCGATCGTGCCTTTCCGTCAGCTGGGCCCAAGCTCTGGAATCCTCTGCTCATTTCTATCAGGAGTTCCCCCTCTATCACACACAGGATTTGCTCGACGGGGGCAGCGATCCGAAGCTTCGACAGCCTTGATGCCGTCAAAGGGTTGGTGAGGAGGGATTTGAAGAAGACCTATGTACTATACCACGCCATTGGGGGGCATACATTGCATAAAATTTGTATATACTAGAGCAATACAATTCCGCGCTGATTTAATGTTTTCCCGGAATCTTAACTGTGAATTGCAAAGCTCGAGAAGGGTGCGAAAATTTTTTGGGTGCCCTATCGGTCATTACTTACATTGTACTTCCCTCCTCGAGTACTTACATTGTACTTCCCTCCTCGAGTCACTAACAGTACCGCACCACAGACACAAGAGTACATTTAACAAGGTTGAGCGAAATGAGGTAAAAGCCCCACATTTACATAAATCCATGTGTTCTATTTATTTAGTTACTTAAAAAGGTGGAAAGAGCTTGTACTATATTTAGCTACAAATAACGGAACTGAGGAAGAGTGGGCAAAGCCAACCGAAAATTTTGGGTTTTATTGCATAAATGAGCCTTTTGAAAGCCAAAACAAGTAAACCGACCATGGGTGGCGATAGAATTTTCCCTTCAGGAAGCCGTGTCATGCCAGCGACCCAAGTTCCGACAGCCTCTATGTCGAGGGGGTGGTGAGAAGGGGATATGAGGCAGCCTAACTATCCCATGCCGTTGCAAGGCATTTTTGCATAATATCACTTAATACTTCAAGAGCCGAGTTGTGCATTGATAGTATAGTGTTCTTTTGGATCTGAATCGCGAAATTGCAAAGCGCGCGAAGCGCGCGAAATTTTTTTATAGGCTTACACAAAAAACATTAGCCTATGAAATCATTAAGAACAAAAAGAAAAAATAAGACAAACTGTAGGGGATGTATTCCGTAACGGGGATAACATATCGAAACCACCTGGACTACCCGATGAAATCGCCAAACTTTGTTCCGTGAGTGGCTCACCAACTGACCGTACCACATGGCACACACAAGAGAGCAGCATCTAGGCTTTGCGATATAGGATGAAATTTACCTCTACATGAACTGTGTGCTCTGCCTACATGTTACTTGGTAAGGTGGACAGGATTTGTCCTATCTAGCTATGTGGAATGGAACTACTGAAGAAACTCGAGGGACTCTACAGCGCGAGTAACGCGCCGAAAATTTTGGGTTTTTAGAGAAATTGTCCTCTTGAGAGCAAAAAATAGGTAAACTGTCAGGGCGCCTAGCCGCCGTCGGGAACTGCATACATAATCGTATCGACTAAGACTCCCGGACGAAACTGTGAAAATTCCCCGACGGGGGCAACCTTCCCCGACGGGGGGCAACCTTCCCCGACGGGGGGCCATGGTGCCCATGCCCTCACCTGGCGCCGCCACTGCTCACACAGTTGAAGTCTCGGTTAAAGACTCATTTTTTGAAATGGGCTTTTCGTTAGTGTTGTACAGCGCTATTGAATACTCAATAGATTTAGCGCTCTATAAGTTCATTAGATAATTATGTATTATTATTTTATAAAACAAATTGCCAAATTTGAGTAGAAACGCTTTTCGGGAGTAATGTTACGAAAAATATTCCTGCATAACCCCCACCTACCCAAAACAAAAACTTTGTGCCATTTGATGGATATTTCTTTTTTCTATTTTTAAGTGTAAAATTATGAGAAAGGGATAACGGATCTTTAATGAATTTTTAAATTTTGTGTCCCCTCTTTGGGTTAAATAAAAGAGCAGAAAAGACTTCATTATTTTGTTATTTAAATTATGTTTTGCTTACTAGGAAACCCATGGGAGGTACGATACAAATTCAAAATTTAGTTAAATGGCTTTACTTACATTACTTATATTCAGTGGCTCTTGCACACTGGTTCTTTTTGTGGAGCTTATGTCTAGTAAACGTCAACTCTATTTTAAATAGTCTGCAGTAAATGAGCTTCGTTTAACGTGGTAATAACATTTATACTTTCCTCAATGACAGGAGTAGTTGCAAGGTTTATAAAAAAGACAAAGAAATATGGACATTGAATGTAAGAAAATTACTGCACACAAATCGACACGTGATGCATCTACTTAGCCTATCCTTGTTCATGTCTGTGTGTGAAAAATAAAAGCAGTGCTATTGGGAAAGAATATCACATCAATTATACAGAATGTGCCACTAAATGTTTATTTAAAAGCCAGACTAAACTAGAAAAACAAACTGCTTCTTTGGTGATGGACAAAATGGTGTAAAGAATTTTCGTGGTCGCACTGTGTATCTTTATAATCAAAGAAAGTCTAATCTCATAGCAAATACACCGGAAAGTTACAGCTTACTTCCTATCGGCCCCTAGCAGACGAGTGATTTTACTAATTTACCCACTTCCTGCATAAATCATATACAAATCGGTTAAATTCCATTTGATTATATCAGCATTGTAGCCTAAAGATTTTGACAACCGTGCATGCGAATTTTGAGGCTGAATAAACTGCACATTCTCTACCAGTGCTGTTAACCGAAGCTTCAATCCCTACAGCCAACTGAAGGAGGGTAGATGCAGGTGTGATATCAAATGAATTGGCTGATAATATTTCATTTTCCTCGTATAAGCGACACACGATTGGGGAGGATTTTAGCTTAGTCGACTATTATTTTGGAATAAGTATTTTTGAGTGTGAATATTTATGTAACAATAGGAATTATCAAGTAAGACATGAGTGTCATAGATATAATGTTTTTTAAATATTACAATACAAATAATCCCTTGTTGTATAAGTCTCTAAAAATGCAGTACATTTTTAAACTTAAAGCAACGCTTAAATCGAAACCAGTTGGAAGGGGTACAAAACTGGTACTGTAAAGACTCAAATATTCAAAATGTTAGGAGGTTTGTCACGTAACATCGTGTGAGAAGAATTTACTATCTAGTGAGTATGATATATATATATATATATATATATATATATATATATATATATATATAAGGAATACACAAAAAACTGGTGGAACATGAAGAATCTTTTAGCTTTCGGGACCTCCGGTCCCTTCTAAAGAAGCACGTTTAACAACTAAATACATAAAACGATAGAACAGAAACTTTCAAACGAAGAAAAAACCCAGAATAAAAAGATCAAAGGGTCAAAAGGTCAAAAGTAAGAACTAAAACCTAACGTGATGGTAACCCTTTGATCTTTTTCTTCTAGCTTTTTTCTCCGTTTGAAAGTTTATGTTCTATCGTTTTGTCTATTTAGTTGTTAAACTTGTTTCTGAAGAAGGGACCGGAGTTCCCAAAAGCTAAAAGATTCTTCACGTTTTACCCCAGTCTTTTTGTGTATTCCTTTTATATTTTTACTGGATTGGTGTTCTTCCCACAGTATATATATGCAAGAATTGATCCCATTTGTCCTAGACATACTTCTTTAACACACAGTCACACATATAAATATATATATATATATATATATATATATAGAAACTGAAGAATGGTCCCTATATATATATATATATATATATATATATATAGAAAGTATAAGCAAAAATAATAAAAAATAAAATATAAAATATACTGGACATTACATTTCAAACAAGTTAACAGATAAATAACATTCTTAGTAGTACAAGTGATGTACTGCTTAATGTAGAATGAGCGACCTGTGGCGGCACAGTAGAAAATACGAGAAGTAGATGAGTAATTTTGACAGAGGTCACATTTGTTGTTACAAGTAAAAAAACCGGGGGAGGTAAGATCAGGAAGGGAGCACTTACTCAAACCTAAATCCCAAATCACAAAAAAGGTTTATCCCCTTGTACTTGACTTTAACCCAATCCTCCCCAATATTTCCAAAATACTTAAGAAACATATTAAGTTGCTTTACACCCTTCCCTCCCTCAAAGAAATTTTTCCAGAGGGTTCCATCATACCTGCCTACAGAAGAACTAAAAATTTGAAAGAATTAGAGGCGCCCTCAATACCACCGATACCATAGAAACCAACAAGAAACTCCTCAGCCGTGAAATCTACTGGACTGCCCAATTGCGTGCTATTTTCCCCTATGGCCTTAACAAAAGAAATGAACTTAATTCCAAAAAGCGTATCAATTTTGCCCCGTAGGCCCTCTGTTGTGTGTTTATCACCAGTGTACTGTATTTGTTCAACTGAGGAAGGTCGAATGACCGAAACGTATCGAATTATACTTATTATAGTGAAGTAGCAAAAGTTGTGTTTCTTGCTATTATTTTTGCTTATACTTTCTATATTATCATGAGAGAAACACCCTGGCATCCTATTTGGATCCTTTTGTTGGGAGTACATTGTTTGGGTACGTTGAACTTTCTTATTCTCGTTATATATATATATATATATATATATATATATATATATATATATATATATATATATATATATAAAGTAACAATGGCGTAACAATGGAATACTTAATCCAACAATAGTTAAGCTCATTTGACCTCGCTCTGTTACATAGGCTAGGCCTCAATGGCTCAGTGGTCAGAGCATCCGCTCGGTACACGGGAGGTCGGTTGTTGCAATTCTGCTTGAGGCTAAGTTTTCCAATCGTATATTTAGTAGTATTTCCTTCAGTATATATCAGGCAAGTGCGTATGTTATAGGGAAAATGGCCTAGGGTCTCTGTTCCATTAACTTAGAATCTGACATTGACACGTGTATTACCAGAGAGATCAACCAATTTCATGACTTCCTATATTTTGAGGTAAATGAAGATGCTTGTGACGGTAGACAGTAGGTACTTTATAACTGTTACGTCTCAATGTCATTATAACCGAAATCACATGCTAGGAGACTTGCATATACATAGTGTGCTCACCCAGAAGAGGAAAAGTTTGCTGATTTTTGAAGATATTCATATCTAATGTTAATGTCCATTGTGTAATCATTATTGTTCGCTCATTCTCAAAGGGGTGAAAGAAAAAGAAAATATTAGAATTGAATTTCGATGAGTTAAAATACACTCAGAGTGAACAAAAATGAGTTATTGATGTATCTATGTTATTAATTATGTCTCCATGGTTGAATTTATATTGCTTCCTCTGTTATACAAGTGGTAAAAAGTTTGTTAGTGTCTTTTGTAATCCTTTGAAATGAAGAGGTCGCTTTCTCGCGAGAAATTAATGCAAATCAATGTCAGACTTTTGGTGCTCAACCCAATGCTTTTTATTGCACCACTCAAGTACATCTTACTGTACTAGCACTCATTGGTATAACTTTAACCTACTACCTTGAGCAGAAGTTCGAACTCAAGATTACATGTCTAGTGAACATCTTGTGTGTATTGGTGTATCATGAATTCCCTCATTTCTGGTTCTGTTTTAGTGATCATGACAAGTTATCCAAAAACCTCTGAAGTGAGACTTTTGGATGCTTTGCTTAACCATGAGAACTACTCTACGAAAGCGCGTCCTGTTTTAAGTCATCGGGATACGGTGAATGTGACTATGATGATACAATTAAACGCTTTGATTGATTTTGTAAGTTTTTTTTTTTCGTAACACTTTCACCTGTAAAATAGCACGAAATTATTCTAAATGTAATTTTCTTATCCACATGGGCTCATTTTTCTTTAAGCTAACAAATATTCTTTTGATTTTCGGAATACTATGCCTCTATTTAAGCAAAATTATGTAATGGTAATATACGTGGCGTAATCAGCATTGCAAATAATAAGAGCCAAACAGGAAATTTTAAACTTACATTAATTTCCATCTTGAATAATTTGTAGGCCGTATATTTTTATCAAAACAAACTTATATTAAGTACTGTTCCAAATCGTTTTGCTCTATTCTTGCTGCAGCTCAAAGTGTGTAAAGATAGATTTCTGATAGCTTTTCCAATTTTTGTATGAAACTGTGAAGTTTCATCACAAAATAAAGAGGGCGCTTTCAGATTGTCTTTTTTGTGTGAATCCATAGTCAAATAAGAAAAGTATTTAAGCCAATGTAACTTTTTAACCAACTCTTTAGAATACAGTGAAGTCTTTATAAATGTTAAAGTAACTTTAATTGCAGCTATTATATTTTCAAACCACAGTCAACCCACTCTCAGTCACTTGATTTCTTGTACTAGATATATGTTACACTGCTGTTCACACATCAAAAAGACATGTTACATACAAACGCGTAACACATTTGTCCTTTCCTGTGTCATGTTTTGCTTATCATCATGAGCACTTGGGATCAAGAAAAGTGGGCAAGAAAACGATTGTATAGGCCTATTTGTAACGACTAGGAGAGCCTATTGTTACATTTGTATGTCCATCATACATAAGTTTTAATGAACCATATATGCTATATATTGCAATTATGACTATCAAGTAGAGCTATCAGACGTCAGTACAAAAGACAGCAGCGAGTGAATGCTTTCATGCAAAAGCTTTATTTGCATCTTTAAGTTCCATATTGTAGCACACCGTACAGCTAAACTGAAAATAGCATGTCCCGATTTTTCTTTTAAATACCTGTAGACAACTTCTTCATGCATGCAATGATGATTAACCCCTTGTAAGCTTCAGTATACAATAAAATAAGGAATATTATATATATATATATATATATATATATATATATATATATATATATATATATATATATATATATAAGTCTACTTTGAGATCAGGTTGCAAGATCGTAGTAAAGTGTGCTACTTTGTGATTTACCAGCTTGTGATAGTTACCTAGCCATAATTACGTTTCATATCAATACCATGGGCGTGGATCATGGGGGGATGGGGGACGCGTCCCCCTCACTTTTTGGAAGGGGGAGATATCTCCAAAAAGTCCTCCTACTTTTTCAAAATGAGGAAAACTAAGACTGTTATGAATTGTATTATAAGATAGATTACGAATTGACATTACATTTTAAAAGCTCAATTGCCCCCAAAAATGGCACCATTTGCCATAAAGACACCTTCTAATTTCATTTTTTTCAAAGGCCCCTTAGACTCCTTCCCCCAGGACGACGATTCGCAAATGGTGAAAAGTCCCCCCCCCCCACCTTTGGAGATGGATCCACTCCACTGATCAATACGGTTTGTTTCTAGACATAGTAGAAAGCAAGACCACCATTGTGATTCCCTCTCGCTTAATGTCAACTAGCTCAAACAGTTTTCATTCTGTGTTTTGGTTTTTTTAAGTTATTGCTACAACCTAAAACGATGACAGTGTTATAAAATTTCCTGGTGAACTGCGCGATAATAACAGCAAAGTTCCCACAGCATTTACTTACATTATATTTGTCCTATTTTTGGTCATTGCAGAATGAACGACGTGAAATTATTACAACTGCATCTTGGTTACACTTGGTAATGTCTTCCGACTAGTTATATTGAATAGAAAAACTAACCTGAATAATTTAAATTTTTAGTCTTCCGTATCGGTTAAATCTGTATATGGGTGATCAAAAAGTACTTTGTAGGTGTAACATGGTTCTAAAATAAAGGCAAATGACCTTCTGGATTACTCCGCTTGTTTCACTCATTATTGTGATATTTTCCATTAAGAGTATATAATTACTAAAGAAAAACAGAATGATGCGATTTCGGTATTGAGTTTGTTTTAAAATATGAAACAAATTGACTTCCTTTATCAACCAAATATCATTTCCTTACCAGCTTTGGAGAGATGAAAGACTGTCATGGAATCCTTCCGACTTCGATCATTTGTACTATTTAAGGCTGAATCCCGGTGACGTTTGGACGCCCACCATTTTTATTTCCAACTCGTAAGTATTATTTCCGTTTCCAAGCATATGCCATGAATCTGTGTATTAACAATTGTTTGAACAAGGGGAGGGGAGGCTGATCCCAGTTTTGACAAACCCCGGGTGTAGCGACCTATGAAATTCTGTTTCTCTTTTTCTAGGGGCCCCAACGATTACGCCAGAGCCACTGTATCTATATCAAGTCCAACAATCTCTTCAATGTTTGAATTTGTAGTGGAGCGTGTCTTTTTTGGTGGCATACAGGTGTTTGTTACAGTGGAGATGACATGGCTAAACGTCAGAAAAATGTAATATGTGTTTGCCTGTAATTTTACATTTGAACCTCCTTGCAGTGGATGGAAAAAGGTCTCCAGAAGGAAT
Source organism: Holothuria leucospilota (assembly GCA_029531755.1). Taxonomy (NCBI): domain Eukaryota; kingdom Metazoa; phylum Echinodermata; class Holothuroidea; order Aspidochirotida; family Holothuriidae; genus Holothuria; species Holothuria leucospilota. The sequence continues at coordinate 9,630,540 of CM055976.1, read as the reverse complement.
AAATATTTTTTTTCATTTTACACTTTTACTAAGCAGGTAACTACGGATGCTAACTGAGAAGTAAGAATCGGATTCTAGTTCCACCTAAGTTTTCAAATACATACATGTTTACAAGAAACAAGGTGAAAGTATATTCCAAGAATAATTAAAAAAGCAAATCTTGTCCGGACTTAAAACTACCATTTGCGGGACTTGAAAATATTAAGAGATAGTGCATAGAACTGCTGGACCCCCTGGATCCGCAGCACATAGAATAGACGTAGTTCCTCTTGTCACCAACACGAGGATAGCCAGGCTGTCAAGAAACAACATCGAAATTTAACCAATAGTAGTTCATAAAAAAAATAATTAATTTTGTCTCTAAAATTAAAATGTTCTTACATGGACTTTCTTAAAAATAAAAGTAAATTTCCACACAAATTTCCCCCAGTTCAACAAAAAATCAAAACATTTCCTTAAAATGTAATAATTTCGCCTGCATACTAATGTTCATTCTGAAGTATGGCTACATGCTGAGAGTTTAATATCTTTTCTTAGAACCATAAATTCAATATATTAGTTAATTACTACAGGCAAATACATGTTAATTAACTAGTTAAGGCCCCCTCACTTCACTTGCCCAAGTTTTTTCCCCTATAATTAAACCGCTTTTCAGTATGACTTGAAAACATCGTTATTTAAAGTTCTGGGTTTTCAATCTTACAAATTCTGACCTTAGGCTAACTGTGCACGAAAGAAATTTCAGGAAACTGTTACTCAGAAACACCTTTGTTCCACCCGTTTGAAAATAAGTAACTTGTATATCCTTCCACAAGATCCAACTGAGGTATTGCAATGTACTCTAACTTCTGGCTCATCCCTCAAAAGGTGTAAGGTATTTTGAAATACAGGAATATCACAAAACCATAATGGAATAGTACTGACTGGCAACGCCAACTAAGGATAAGAGCTCACCTCAGCGTCTCTGAGAAGTCCACTCGAAAAAAAGTAGCACTAAAAACTTAGCAACCGAGCTGTTCTTCCTTTAGCGCTGCCATAGCCCCTCCCGGTAATTTTGCCTCGGACTGACAGACAGACAGTTTCTGGATAGATATGGTGGACTGCGAAGCGTGTAGACCAGTGACCACAATTTGCATAATCTCCGTTGTACTCCTACCCTACTAACTCTATTGTGTCAATCAAACCCGGCACATGGCAACTGTCTGGTGAGATTAACATACTTATTACTTCCTTCTCTTCTCTCAACACTGTAAAAAATAAATATGCATAACAGATATTGCACCTATCCTGCAAAGGGCACCTCAATTGTATGATGAAATTGTAAACCGACTGAACGCGACGCTAACGTCACTCTGTGGTAATAGCAAAAAGACCAAAATGCAATACTCAGTATACTGGTATAGGCTGACTAAGTCTTTATAATGTTAGTCAGTGTTACGAGGCAAGAACGGTGTCACAAGAATCCCGGCCCGAACGCTTCGTTGAGTCGAAGAACAAAGCTCCAGGGAACTTCGACCTGGTTAGAACTGTTTGCTTGTTGGAGATTCTTCCAAAAGCATACTATGCCTCTACTCGAGAACTTACATTCCCTTCTGGAAAGGACTAATTACCTTCAATTTTTTTTCCTTCATTTATTTTGTGCTTCTTCTAATAGGCATTACAAAATACATACAAGTAATTTATACATATTTACAGATATTGCGTATCTCATATGAGAACAAATAAAAGAAAGTAATCCTTACATTATTACAAAGTATCAGTTGTGGAATAGCTCGGGGCAATCTGCAAAAGCATTTTGTAAATGGACAAAAGTCACCCTGGTTTTCCTTGGCGTTTGTGCTCTTAAGTAAGTGTAACGTTCCACAGCATTCGCAAACTTCAACTTATAAAAAATTCTTTTAAAATAGGTGGATGGTTGTTTATTTTACAATTATAGATACAATATTTCGTATATAGAATGAGAAAATTATAGGGGTGAATTAATCCGTGATCGTAACCAAAAAAATATATTTTGCTTCGAAAAGAAGAACTGCTTACTAAGGATGAAATTCTCAACATTAAACGTTGCTGTAAAACTGCATTCCCAGAAAATATGTTCAATTTTTTCAATCGTAATGTTACAAAAGGAACAGTTGGCTAAATTGCATTTCCCCATACGAATTAACAATTTGTTTGTTGGAATAATCCGGTGTATACATTTAAACTGAAAGTAATGAAGCTAGCGTCGGAGACAGTACAACGAGGAATGGTAAAAAATCTACGCCAATCATTCTCTGTTAAATCTGTGAATAACTTACTCCACTTGCTCAGTGCGATTGACACTCTTGCTAGACGGGATAAATATAACTTCTAAGTATACTGATATATGGAGCTAGAATGAGTTGCATCACTAAAGATATTCAAATTGTTTGTGACGTCGCTACTTTGGCAACCCGACGTTCTCCAGTCATGAGGAATCGCACTAATAATCCCGTAGTACAGAGTAAAAGATAAGGAGTCAATATTAAACGCCTGCTTAAAACCTTGAAGGGTTAACGGACTGGTCCCCTCATCAAAGAAATCACTGACATAAATAACATTTTTTCGAGTAAAGAAGCATTCATAATAATCTTATCATATATTCGAATATGTGAGTTGTTTCACACAACTTGGTTACCACAATTACCTTAAGGATGATGGAAAGAAATATCGCACCAAGCCTGCATTACTTGACGAATAAAATCGTTATAGATGTTACTTATATCTGCTTTTGAACAGTTGCATTGAAAGATGAATTTTCTTCCAAACGGCTTTAAATGCAAATCAAAAAAATATTTCCAAATTCCTTGCGTATCGCTTGTATAACGCTTTACCCACATACATTTCAAGCTGTTTACAAAAGACGAAATATGCGTTAACCTTCAAACCACCATTGTGGATTGTATTAATCATGACCGAACGCCTCACTTTATCAGGATTACTTGACCAAATAAAATCAAAAATAATATTTTGCAATTCCTTCAGAAAGCTTACCGGTGGGTTTGGCAAAACCAAAAAGAGGAAGACAAGTTGCGAGAAGGCACAACTTTTAATAATAGTGTTCCGACCAATCGGGGTCAAATCTCTGAAAGACCCCAGTCTAAGTGTACTCCTAAGTCTAGAAAGTTTTGCTTGATAATTACGTCGGAATAGGTCAATTCCATCATTAGTGAAGAAAACCCCAAGCATCTGGACTGGCCCCTTTGTTATAATAAAGCTAAAATCTGATATAAAACAGGGGACATTGTTACTGTAGGGACCCAACGGAAAAAGCGTAGACTTGGATAGGTTGATAGTCAAACCTGACGTTTCGCTTAGTTGGCCTAAGATACGGAGAGGCTCAATAATTGTACCTTCACTTCCATCAAGAAAAAACGTAGTGTCATCGGCATACTGCATTACTTTTATTTCACTATCGCCTAATCGAATACCCTTAATATCATAATTACACTGGACTTTGATATCAAGTACCTCTGCGACCAAAATAAATAGGTACGGGCTTAAGGGACAACCCTGGCGAACACCCCGTACCTCCAAATTCTAATTTTAGCAATGATAACCTCTAGATTCTTCTTTTCGAGGAAGTCTTCTCCAATGAATGCATTGTTTGCGGGAACATGCTGGAATGCACTAAGGAAGAAATCTCTGGAATATACCGCACTAAGGAAGAAATCTGTGGAACAATTGATGAACAATATAAATGGAAACACTCATATTAACAAGACAGATAGATATATTTCAACATTTTAATCAACCAGCATGTCATCCGCCTATACTCATTGTGCTGTGAGAGATAGATTAACGTTACACTTAGCTAACCAGACGTCATTGCTGTGTCGTAGGCTGTTAAACCTTGTTCATTAGGCTGCTTCTAGAATCCCTGAGTCGCAGTTAAATCGATAAATCACGCAGTTCTTGAACTGTTTAAAGGAGGGAATTCCGCCACCAACTCGTGCCTACCAGAACTACGAGTGCACTCTACCGTGTCGGCCAAGGCCTAAGCTTACAACGACGAAGCATACTACAAATACTACAGCCAGCCAAGACTAGAGATAAGTAGGCTACAGTGATTACGTATTGTAAAAATAGGTCTATGTGAAAACTTTAGTGTATTTTGTAGAAATCAAGGAAAATGGGGTTTAATAGTAATCAGTTTGGAATCTTAATCTCATTCTTCCATATCTTTTCGCTGTTGCGGTTTTGCGTATTGCACCTAGCCGTAGCAGGCAGGAACATTTGCAAGGTACAAACCGCCAACTTCCGTGAAATTGTTTCCCCGTTCGTCTTTGGTTATGCCAAAAAGTGTGCATCATTTCCTAAAATAAATGATGGATTTATTACTGATGTGTTGATATACCATATGTGCATTCTGCAAAGATCGCTTGCTAAAAGTCCCCCAAACATTATTTTCTTCTGGTTTCATCCCCTCTTGACCGAAAAAAAGGCAGCTGTTTGCTGACAGTGAAGGTTGCCGTCGCAATCCTCAAAATTTAAAGTGATCTTAGAAGTCATTCATTCAGTGGTATAGGAAAAACAATAATGCGATGTAGAGTTAGCCACAAAATTGAAAGTCAGGCTTCAGCTTACAAAGGTCAAGCTATTAGCAGATTGAAAGTTAAATTTGAGCTTTCCCAATACAAACGTCTCCTTATTTGGGACTTAAATATTTTTGTTTGAGGGTAGACTTGCTGTTTTGACATCATAAATATTTAAGTATAAGAAGTGCCGATTGAAAATTTTCAGCTGCGTCCTTTCAATTAAAAGAGAAATAAAATCAAGCAACGGATATTGAAGTGAAAACTGACTTTAAAGCTCGAAATCAACACGGTAAGAACACAAATAGTATAAATAGAAAATTGAAATGATATGAATAAAGCCTCACCCTTTGGTATTTGCACGAGCTTCAACCACAGCAGAGGAGGGTAAAAATTACAAATCTTAAATGTTTATTGCCTCTGATTATGCGAAGTTGACTTATTCCGAAGTCACTCAATCACATACTGAAAGGACGAACCTTTAATTGATCGTTCCGTATCTAGGACGAGAGGTACGTCATCATGATGAATAGCGGTAAAGAGTCATTTTCAAAAATCAGAAGGGGGATTCGTGTGGAAAGTTTACAGGTAAATCTGTGAATACATAGACGTTTCGGAAGAAAGGTATTAATCACATGTTTCAAAACGGAACACGGTGTATAAGTAACGTTAAAAACAGTGAAGTACTATTAGAGAGTAACCATGGGAAGTAAGTGACCTCCTGAAACTCTCATGAGGCCACATTGCCCGGTGTGAAATAACTAGTGTCAGCATTCATCATTCTCTTTAATGAACAGGTTAGACAACGATGTACTAAAAGCAGTCTCCCCTGATCGAGGTTCAATTCATTTGGCTCCAACAGGCGATATATACTTTACAACACCTCTCATTGTATCGACGCAATGCTTCATGCAGTAAGTTCAATTTGGCTTTATTAAGGTAATGTACTTGGAATGCTGTCATCGCGTTAATACCATTGTACCCTACAGAGACTTATATATAACATGTTGGGCCTGAAATTGACGCACTAAGCAGTTTCAAAGCCGATATTTGGAATAAAATAAATCCAAACACTCTCCTGCTTGCCTTTTTCACATGTGCAGTTACTTACGGATGCATTGCTACCCACAGTTCTCCTACTCCAATCCAACGAATTAGTAAAAGAAAGCTTGATTTGACTCGAAATTTTCTTCGATGTCAGTCTCTTAACGGCACCGAAAGTGACGTATTTTCTATATGTGTAGTGTGCAACCAGTTAAATTGACCTTGTACAGTTACGTAGAGATGCCTACGTAGCAAGCTGTATGGCTTAGTCCTCATCTAGTCAGTGGCGTATCTCCAATGTTAGAGAAGCATTTAATGGAGTTGCTGAGCAACAGAGTCCGCTCCGCGGAGAAGGCGCTTAGTTGCTTCACATACAAGATCATGCGAAACTTGCTTAACTTGTTCACCTAACCTGCCTAAGAAGACGGGAAGTTTGGTCAAGTTACAAACAGGGTAGGCTATAATAACCTTTACAACCTAGGTTATGCACTCAGCACACTGTACAGGCGTAGGCACGTCCGATGAAGCAGTACTAGGCTTCGGGACAATGCACACCAGGGCGAGGTAAATTTCGTTGTTTTTAGAGAATATTATTTACAGATATTAAAAATACACACAAGGGTGGGAAGGAGTTATCAAATGCTTCAAAAAATAATCATATTTAGGTATGCACCTACCTGAAATGGATTCATTTTCGCGAAAAACAAAATGTTGTGTAGGTTCAAAAACGTTAGGCTTGCTAGAGTAACGTTGCTACGGTGGTAGCTGGTTATTTTTGAAGGTGCGTCAATAACGGGCCCGAGTCAATTTCGGTGCCTTTACTATACTGGAAAACTTTTACAACGTGCGTTACATAAAGATCTTTACAAATATGTTCCGTCATTAGTGTGAAACCTATCCCATAAATACGTATATGACGTTGGCAAATTTTATTCTCTCTACTAGCATACGACATTAAACTTAGACCATCAAGTTAAAATAACCATCTTAAATTGACTGTTATGCAATTTAATGTCTTACTGTCGACACTCCTTGATAAGATGTTCTAATGGTATCATCTGCTCGCTCAACAGGATTCGCTACTTCCCATTTGATACTCAAATTTGTGTCATATCTTTAACACCGGAATATTTAAACGTTAAACTACAGGAATTTTCGTTTCCTTCCACTATCACGAGCTTAGAATGGAACCTTTTGAATACAACATTGACCATCTATGACACAGGACACTTTAGCACTCCTACGTTTTGCTTTGTCCTACAACGTGATCCGAGATATTATGTTTCTACTATTATCATACCGTCTACTGTAATGTGTCTCTTGGCTCTTGCAACCTTCCTTGCACCCCCGGACTGTGGAGAACGACTGTCATTAGGAATATCAATGGTCCTAGGCCTCACGGTGTTCCAGTTATTGATTGCTGACAGTTTACCAACATCAAGCAAGCAAATTCCCATTTTGAGCAACTTCCTTTCTTTCAATTTTCATGTTGCTTGTCTGACAGTGCCCTTTTCCCTAATCAGTATTAACTTAGCGCACAGAGATACACCGCTGAATATTCTTCAGTACCACCGCATGAGGAAAGTTTTTCTTCATTATCTACCTCGTTGTATGGCTGTACCATCAAGAGGAGAAAAGCGGTTGAAAGGTGAAACCAAAACGGCATTTGAAGTCAACACAATGGGTAAAGGAAGGGTGAGATCTGCAAAAGTCCAGCCTGTCGTTGTTCAAACAGAACTTAGGGTACAGCCTAACACTCCATCCGTTCATGAAGACCAATTTGCCCAGGTGATGCAGAATTTGACATTTCCCTGAATATAGGCGTATAACCTTACAACTATATTTTTGAGTTAAGAACTAACAAGTTGACTACTTAATTATCCTTTCACGGTAGAAACATTTACCACAAAGGCTATTTTACCATAACAATGGACATTTCTTTACTGAGGGTGTAAAGACTGCCACATCTTTCAACTTTAAAAGAGGTTTGCCTAACAAATTTAAGAATGTCATTGTAGGTAACGTATGTGACGCTTTTTTGTCTTAATAGCGACTTTTCGATTTCAGGACGGTAGACAAAGAGGACGGAACGCGCAGCAAAAACTTGACTGCGCATGAGTAGAAGCGAGCATCGCTCCGTCCTGTTGATTTTCAGGACGGTCGTCGACCGATTTAACGTTCTGTTAGAAACAGGACGGTACAGGGGTTGTCATGGTTATTTCCCTCGTCAATATAGCGTACGATTCTGTGACGTTAAATTTGAAGTTAGCTGTATGCAAACCAACATCATTTTGTTCATGTAGCATGCAAGCTGCTGACAAAAATGAACATGACAAACAACAACAGTGCATATCTGGTTAGCCATTTTACGAACGATTCTGTGCTAAGCTAAGGAAAGCTATCTTGAGGTAGAAACTTTCACAATTTTATAAAATATTCAGTAACGATGGCGTCTCTAACCCTGTGTAGGTTCGTCATTGTTACAACTTAGCGATGAGTGTGGATGCTAACAAAGCGTTGCAACTTAGTTAATAAATGAGAGCGTCATTGTTTTGTTGTCATTCTACTGCACCGTCGTCTTTAAAATCGAAACGCCTCAAATATCAGGACAGAACGTCGGGCGCGCGTGCGTTTAACTCTACGCCCTGTTGCTCTACCGTCCTGAAATCGAAAAGTCGCTAATATTATTTGGGAACTTATTCGGAACATTTGATATGGTGCAAGTTCAACATAAGCCTGGGGGCAAGGGCGGAACCCCTGAGAAACAACTGTCTTATCCTCAAGAATAAACAGCACCATTTTAGTTCATCTTGTCTCCTAAAGAACATTTTATTCCCTTAGATATTACAAAAGTATATCGTTTAAACTTGAGATTCCGAAAACAGATGCTGCGGTTCTAATCCAGGGCCAAAATTACTTTGATATGAAACTAAAAATGGAGATAGCAGGCTCTCTTACTGGGAAGAAGTATATCATTCAAGTTTTGATATGAGGTCCCCACACGATGGCTTATGTTTACAATAGCATATAAACTTGTTCAGGTATTATGTACAGGATAACTTCATTACAGTAGGAAAAACAAGCCAGCGAGATATACAACTGGAAAAAAAGGCCGTGGCCGGCCCGACTTAAACCAATTGGTTAGAAACTGAGCGTAAAACCGCACCTAACTCTAACTCTTCATCACATTAGTGCACATTGGTGTTACAGATTGCTATTTGCAAGGCTATTCTATGCATGAAAAAATGTAATGATGGTGGTAAAAGTAGATTCCGTGAAAAAAGATATAACATTTCCAAAGGAAAACATACAATATGAATAAGGTATGCTTATTAGGGAAACAGTATTCTGCTATTTCGAGAACGGAAGACCACAGACTTTAAAGCCTATCACAAAGTCTACAGGCAGTTTGTTTATTGAGACAAATTATATCCATCCATTTATGGAGCAAGAATTGATAACAAAATGTTTGAAAACAGAGTTTGAAAGATAACATTTTAAAAAAGTCAATACATACGGCTATGATAGTTATATTGCTGGAGGAGAATGTAATTATTAGTTCAGTTGTTCAGTTTCATATGTTATTGCTGACGTAATAGGTGAGAGTTAACCCGTTTCCAATTGTAATTTTCCCTCCAGATTAAGTCTGAAACTCGAACGGTGGCTTTATTGGTTGATCGACTGTCCTTCGTTGCCTTTGCTCTCGCTTTCGTTATCGTTGTGACAAAAACACTTTTGGACTTCAACAACAGCTCCAGAGACATATTCAACGTGTGTCCGTTTTGATTCTCAGGCTGCGATATGTTCCACTAAGGCTTTTAAATGAGTTTAAATTAACATTCTATATAAATTGATGTTGTGACTTTATGCTGAGATGAATCTGGATATCTACTTAAGAAGTGCGTTTGGGAATTTGCAGTGTTGTAACGAGTCACTCAATTTTGCTGTCGAGTCGAGTCATTTACTACTTTCAATGTGACTCAAGTCGAGTCAGTGACTCGAGTCACTATATTATTTCTATGGGGAAAATTATGATACGATTGCTCGAGTCATTTCCCTTTTGAAAATTAGTGACTAGAGTCGTGACTCGTTACAACACTGGGAATTTGAAAAACAAAAGTATGCACAAGTGTTTTGTGCGGTAGAAGTTTCTGTTTGTAATTTGATTAAATGTAAATAAACCTTGTATTTGGTGAATGCTTTGTCATTACTTGTTCATTACTTGCGCGTTCATTGAAGTGAAGTTACTTTGGGTAACTTTTAATATTCTGAAAACATCAAAGACTCTAATACAATCAATCATCTTTGCTGGGTCTCATACGGGCCCTGTACCCTTAGCCTCTGAAATACGACGGATGCCATTTCTAGTTCGTACTTATCTCGCACAAAAAGATGAATTTGTTTTCAAGAAAGATAGTTTTACTTTTACGTTAAAGATAAACTGGTATAATCATTCGCCTCCATCCTCCTATATCAGTTCATAACAGCTGACTAAGTTAACTCTAGTGGTTTAACTTGGGATTGAAATTGACATTCGACTACAAAAAATGTGGTCAAACTGTTCCCCCAGACAGCACCATGTTGGCATAATGGATGATCACCACTTTATTGTTTGTGTAGGTGTTCTTCTTTGTGTTTGATGCTTAAAAATTTATCCTTAGTTTTCACTTTATTTTATCATTTTCAGATCTTTAACGATAGAAAGATAATCAAAGTCATCTTTGTACACACCTTCGAAGTAATATTTAGTGTAAGTTGTGCAGGTTGTGGTTGTTTGAACAGTTTTCTATTCCGATTTGGGGTAATTGCCACCAGTTTTGTTGTAATCGAAGAATAGTGATCAGTTCAATAATTTAACTTCCACACATTCCCCACGTACACAAAGAGTCAAATAAAAGGCGAAATGGGTACGCTATTCGAATGCTTATTTTTACAGATCGACCTTATATTGGGATTAAGGATGGTTGGTGCCGACGCTGTTTTATGTTTCAACCTACTTAACAAAATCAATTGATAGATTTTTATAATTTTATTATGTCAAGGTTTTGAAAAAGACACTAGTGGAAAAGCCCATGATGTGAATACAACTAAGAGTTAGAGAAGGTCCCCTGTGAGTTCCCAAGGTTCGAAGCTTAATTAGGAGGTTCATTGATATAAGTGTTTCAGAATTCTTATAGAAGGTTAAAGAAATTGGAAGATTCCACCGAAGAAGGTTGAATAATTACCAAAAGCTTGGAGAAGTGGTGTCCTGTTATCATTTGCCGAGTGGTTGGGTAACCTCCTTTAACTAACACTCACTGTATTAACTATTTGGAGGTTCCTGTGAATCTACTCTGGATTCTACTCGCAGAAAGAAATTATCCTTGTGTTTCTTTTCCATTTTATATATATATATATATATATATATATATATATATATATATATATATATATATAAAGGTCAATGAAAGTAGTAAAAAGTGCTTAAAGTTTAGGAGAAAACTCCGCAACGTTTCGGGTACATACCCTTCATCAGGCGGCAAAATATCAACTGATCAGTTAAAACGCGATTCAAATGAAACAAACCAACGAGTGCCTACACAACTCGACCGACGCACGTGCGTTGGCCGCGCTCACATTGTGTATGTATACAGTGAAACAACGCAGTAAAACAATGCAACTGCGTTAAATAGACCAAAGCTACGCAACTGCGTGAAATACAAAAAAAAATAAATAAATAAATAAATAAAAAAATGCGCAACTGCGTGAAATAACTAAAAGCTGTAATGACGCAATCTAAAACGATTGACGCGATCACAGGGTGTGTATGTACACAATAAAGCAACGCAGTAAAACAATGCAACTGCGTTAAATAGACCAAAGCTACGCAACTGCGTGAAATACAAAAAATCTGGGCAACTGCGTGAAATAACTTAAAGCTGTCATGAAGCGATCTAAAATTATTGACGAAAGACGGTCATGTAAAAAAAGGGCACGCGTTTGGCCAGAAAATTAAAAGCGTTTCGAATGGTCACGGCCAAACCTGCAATAAAACAGTTACAAAAGTTCAAGTTTAACATTCAGTCCATTAGGGGTGAGGGTCCCAAGCTTCATAATTAATCGGTTTTCTGCAATTAAACGATCGAGGTCGGAACCTCGGCATGATATTGCTGCCGTGACCATCAGGTCCTGTATCGAGCAAACTGACGGGGGGTTGAAATGATTAGCGACTGGAAAGCCAGGAAAGTTTTGCTTGATGGATCTTAAGTGTTCAGGGCTAACCACCAGCAAACTACCCCCGCTTAACCAGCCCCTACCTGGAAACAAACCATGCAATGGTCCCCAATGCTTAGTAGTAAACACATTGTAACGGAGAGTGTAGTGACAGTTCCCGGAACCGACATCAACTTACATCCAGGCCCCTTCAATTGCAATTCAGCTAATGTTATTTACCTTATCTTTTGCAGCATCTGCCCCCATGGTAACTACGTAGGAGAAACCAAAACACCTTTTAGACTCCGATTAAATAATCACAAACAGACAATACGTAAAAATTTCCAGCTCCAAGCGGTCTCTCAACACTTTAACCTTCCTGGACATGACATTGACAATGTTAGAGTTTGCTTAATAAAAGGAGGATTTCGATCCGTTTCTGAAGGTAAAGCCAGTGAACTAAGACTAATAAAGAAGCTTGACACCCTTAACAATGGGCTTAATAGAGAATTATCGCACTTGGGTGCATTTACTTGCCTTCGTTAGAATCTATTCTGAGCTGGTATTGGCACAGTTTTGGTGTATGCTGATCGAAGAAGCAGGGCTTCGAAAATTTTGTACGTCAAATAAACATGGTGCAAATATGTTGGTATCTGAGGCATTAACTGTTCTTTTTGCAATTTTATATATACTATACCAATACACAATACAAGGAATCTATCACTATGCGCTTTGGATATATATATATATATATATATATATATATATATATATATATATATATATATATATATATATATATATATATATATATATATATATATATATATATATATATATATATATATATATATAGTACGAGTTGCCACCCGGGTCACATAAAAAAGAGCATAGCTTTTAGTCAAGCCATTCGAATTAAACGCATATGTTCTGATGCTGCCACTGCTCAAAAACGGTGCCATGAGCTGAAGGAACATCTCCATCGTAGGGGTCATGGCCGTAAAAAGGTTGGTAAGGAGATCGGTCGGGCTTTGGCTCGTGATGAGACCACGCGTCCTCGGTCACCTAAGAAGGAAAGCGTCCCTTTAGTCACTTCTTATCATCCCGGGCTTCCTGATATTTCTGCTATTTTGAAAAAGTATCAGCCTCTCCTTCACCAGTCTGATTACATGCGTAATGCGGTTCCTAACCTGCCCGTATTAAGTTTTCGTAACCCACCCAGCCTGCGTGATACTCTTGTTCGCGCTAAGCTTAAGGCCCCTGGGAACGATCTTCTGGACCCCAATCGGGCTTGCACACCCTGTGGGAACAAGCGTTGCTCTTTGTGTAATATTATGTTAAGTACTAGTTCCCTGCGTAGCCAAGCTAATGGAAAAGCTTTTAACTTAAAAGCGAAGGGAGGTTCTTGTAATTCTACGTTTTGCATTTATTGTATCATTTGCCCTTCTTGCAATTTACAGTACGTGGGATCCTCTGTTAAACTTCGCGCTCGGTTAAACCAGCACAAGTCCTCCTTACTTTCGTTTTCTAGACCTGCTACTAGGCAACGCAATGATTGCTGGCGTTTGTATGAGCACCTTTCCATTCATTCCCCAAACGAATTCAATTTCACTATTTTAGAAGTCCTTGACAGCGAACACGGCCTACGAGATAAAGAAACAAGCTGGATTTGGAGGCTTGACACTGTCTTTCCAAAAGGCCTTAACATCAATGATGGGTTTCATGTCCAAGTTCGTAAATCACGTGTTATTTCCAGATAGCCATTGTGTTACTGTTACGCTTCAATTGTAATCGCTTTCAGCTCTCTCTTTTAATGTTGCTTCTCTTCGGCTATTTACGGTGTTTTCGTGTTCTTTAGTACATTTGTTGTTAAGTTGCCTCTCGTCGAAACTGATGAAGGGCCCTGTGTGGTCCGAAAATTTAAATATGTTTCACCATTTTCTATTTATGCTATTTGTTTGTTACTGGTGTGATGCTACTTTTCTTAAACTATATATATATATATATATATATATAATGGCCAGTAAAAGTAATGAGTAGTACTGAAAATTTAGGGGAAACTCCGCAGCGTTTCGGGTGAAAACCTTTCATTAGGCTACAAAACATCAGCTAATCAAAAACGAGATTCAAATGGAATAAACAAACGCTTGACTTGGCGACTCGACCTACGCGCGTGCGTTGGCAGCGCTCGTAGGGTATCTATGTACCCAGAAAACAACGCGGTGGAAAAACTCAACCCCATGTAAAACAGTAAATCACCCAAGTGAATGAAATGACTCAAATCTGCCATAACGCTATCCAAAACAAATTGCACAAGGCAGTCATGTCAAAAACGAGCACGCATTTTCAAGAAAACTAAAAGCGTTTCAAATAGGCAGGTCCAATCATGCAACAAAAACGAAAAACAAAAACAGTTGCAAAAGGTTAGAGGCGTTCGGTTTTGTATTTAGCCTTCCTCAGCTCTAATGAATGTACATAAAACATGTTCATATGTCTACCTATAAAGTTTCCCAAAACATTCAAACACGAACAAAGGATAAAAGCAAGCGGACAAGCTTAAATCGATTAGTAAACAGAGCTTTAAATCTTTTGGTGGATATACAGCATAAAAAAGTAAACGACATACTCGACCGGAAAACGAAATATGCACAACTGCAAATCTAGTTCGTTTGGATACTGCATAAAAGTGGCGCAATCTCCTTTCTTAGTAATGCTCCTGAGAAAATCCCGTTGCTGTGATTGATATTATTCCATTTTAATAATCAGGTTTTTCATGTTTGTACGATATCCTTTGGAGCTGGTCATTGTATTACATTGTTCTGTTTTTATGCAATTGTTACGTAAAAGTAAAGGGAGGGTGTGCTTGGAACAACAGTATTTTCCATAATGGACAAAACATAGCGCTCATTTACCAGCTAACCACTTCCGCGAATGTCTTAGCTGTGGGTGAATTTGCTGTACGTCTCACTAAGTTAGACTTTATTTACACTATATTTATCTCAAACCTACATCGAGAAGGTTCAGCCGATTTCTACTTAAAAATTCCAAAAACGAGTTTTGTTCAAATGTAGTTTTCCCCATAACTTCTTACTATACTGCGGCGTTTTCATTCAAATACACACTCTGCGATATATTTGGTTCTGAAGAGCAACGCATGTCTTTCAGAGGAACTTTTCATTTTTTCCATCAGTATAAATTATATCAATTGTCAATGTTTGAAAGAAACATTTAGCGAAGTTTAGTTGAAAAGAAACTTGACAAGTTGAACTGCTATAACTATTGTTGTTTTCTTTTCTTTCTTTTTTTTTTTTGCGTGTTGTCACCCTTACAATTCCCACGGGAAGTCAAGGATCCTTCGGAAAATACTAGGGTATCATGCTTTCCTCACTGGAAATCTGAAAATTACCATCGGGAATGCACCATTTTTATGGAATTCCTGAGAGAAATGGAAACTGATAATGACAAACAGTTGACTCTTTCAGTATGCCTCCCTCTCTCTTCTTTTCAAATTTAAAGTCTATGATCCGCACTATATCCTGAGTGAAAATTGTGCTGCAGACGTTAGATGGTGTCCTTTCTTCCCCCTTGATTAATGCCTGTATACCACCCTTTTGTTCAAGTATAAATGGCTATTATGAATACAGCTTACACCCATGTGGAATTGTATGTCTCTACAGTCAAATTCAGAGATATGGTGTTTTTCAACCATACGTTTATTCACACTATACTGGCATGCACATTGTTATGTATTTTGTACTCCTAATTAGCTAATTGGAAAAGTATACGTACCCCAAAACACTACTATTATAGTTGACAGGGGCGGATCTAGGGTCTTTTTTGAGGGGGGTCCAACAAAAAAGGGCACATTCATTTTTTTTTTAAAGTTTGGTTCTAATAAACGTCAGACAAAGAAAGGATCAACCAAGAAATATGCAAAAACTGGAATGATCTAAACGGTGAAATTGCAAAGCGCGCGGAGCGCGCGAAAATTTTTTGGGGTAAGCCTACACTCATAAGAATTTGTATTTATTTAAAGCTTATACAGGTCAATTGTCCCGGCAGTTGGGCCCTTTCGGGCATAACTTTCATTGTAGGCGTACTTTCCTCCTCGAGTCAGTAGCCATACCGCACGACAGACACAAGAGAACGTTGACCGAAATGATATTTACATAAATCCGTGTATTCTACTTGGAAGAGTTTGTACTAGCCTATTTAGCTATAAGTATAACGGAACTGAGAAAGAGTGGACAAAGCGTACCGAAAATTTTGGGTTTTATTACAGAATTCACCCTTTTGTAAGCCAAAATAAGTAAACCGACCATGGGTCAGTGGCGTAGGAAGATGTTTGACATGGGGGGGGGGGGGGCAGACCAGATGCGATTTCTCGACCTTGACCCACCTTCCCACACCAAAACATCATAGTGAGAAGGGGACATGAAGGAGCCTAACGATCCCATGCCATTGCAGGGCATATTTTGCAAAGGGTCACTGAATACTCCAAAAACTGAGTTGCGCACTGACAGTGTACTTTAGAATCTGAATCGTAAAATTGTAAAGCGCGCGAAGTGCGCCAAAATTTTTGGCAGGCTTACATAAAACACATATGTAATCATTACGAACAAAAGGAAAAACGAAAAACTATAGGGGTTGTAGACTGCATCCGGGATAAAACACATTGTAGCGGAACCACCTGGACTACACGATGAAATAGCCAAACTTTGCTCACCAACTGACTGTACCTCGTGACACAGACAAGAGAACACCAACAGGGTTTGCGATATTGGATGAAAGTTACTACCTTTACATAAACTACGGTACTCTGCGACAGCAGACCGGTCATCGGTCCAACTGAAAGACGTCAAAAATTGAACCGACTAATATTGCGTTATTTGACCTGGTGGTGATTTTCTATAGTAATTTTAAACTGAAACAAACACCGATTTGCCTATTGTGACTTCTGGTCAACTCTTGGTTGTGGACATTTCCTTAAAATTGGCTTTTACTCCCATCACTAGGGCAACACTTTAAAGAAGAAAGTAATTCCAGACCATGAATATCATAGCGAAACGTATTTACCTACTCTCTCTTGTTCATGATAGGAGGGATATCCAGCGGGTGTAGGGAAAGCTTTACAGATGTAGCGTTTAGGGAGTGTGAACAGATCATTATTTTGCAAGGCCAAAAGACTAGAAGTGACCTTTTGAAATCAATATCAAAGCCCAACGGTAATATGTTGCATAAAGCGCTAGCTAGTGAGTATGACGTAATATCTGTGTGCTTTGTATTACTTTGATTGCCCAAGTACGCCACATGTGGTTCCCAAGCGAAAAGTTATGAGAATGCCTGACTGTCACGCAGGCAGTAAGAAATACTGTAGTCACATTCTCTCTAAAAAAAATTGCACTGTTCGTCTTTCGGGGCGGGCAATATAGGCTACCGAAGTCAAAATATATTGCCGAAATTTCTGCGATATATACTGTTGCTTGAGTGAGTTTTACGGGCGAATTGATCGATACTGGATGGGAGTAACCAAAATCTCTCGTGTTTTTCTTTTTTTTTATTTTAGGCCACGTGTAAAAAAAAACATTTTTGAAAAAGGGCAGATTGGGAAATATGAGGGGGGTCCAGACGTCGGCGACCCCACCCCTCCATCCGCTACTGGTTGATCATTTCTGTTATGACCCCTGATTCCCTTATAATGTATATAGTCGACCGTAGAGTATTTTTAACTACCATGATGCAATATAGTATTCTTTATCACTCTTCTTACAGCATTTCCACAGCACTTTGTCTAGGGCCTAGATTTTACTGCAGTTGACAGTGCACGTAACCCTCTGGAAGAAGCTCATTGCAATTGGTTGACGGGATGTATGCAGATTAGAGAGGGTTTTTCAAATGCACACACCATTGTATGCGCTGCACACACATATGTGCAGCTGCAAAGTCCTCTGAATGCATAATAGTAACGGCTTACTTGCACTGTTAGGCTGTTGTGCAGTTGAAGCTTATAGGAAAACAGCGGCTGGTACAGTAGGGCAATCATGGAAGTATATATCTTACACTTAATGATAGTGCCAGGAATCTGTTTAAAAAGAATACTCTGCCTGGAACTGAGAAGGCATGTGATGGCCCTTTTTACTTTTCAGTTCTTAGTACAACTTGGACTATTTTTCATGAAAACTTCATACTTTACCTTATTAGCATGCCTCCTTGAGGCTCTGGTATGAGTGGTACATTTGGGCATGGACTCTTGGGCCAGCTGCCCGAGCATATGAAATTTGTATGTGGGACACGCATGTAGATATTGAAACCAAAGTTTTCATCTTAGCAAATTAGATGTGGAGCTATTGTGATATTCAGTTTACACAAGACTATACTTCTTAGTAAATATTTGCATCAATTAACTTAAAAGTGAAGGGTGTTAAAAGGACAAAAGAGCATATGACCATGTGTCATTACGTGTGCATTCCCGTTAGGGCTTATTATACGCAGACCATGTATGCAGACATACTGAGTCTGGTCACGTGACACCCGAGTAAGGATGTTTTATTCGGGGATGATTCTGAAGAAAGCTAACGGGGTTGTACACGTAATGGTTCTTGTTCCTTGTGCCTACCTACAGGTGGACACTAGCTCACTTCTGTCATTAAGCGAACATAACCCTGGGTGACAAATGATAGCAAACTTTTCATACAAACGTAGATTACACCTTTTAGTGATATTAGAATAAGGTTTTGCACGTCTGATTATCCTCCACTTAATGGAAAATTGTGCATTAGAGTCTTTCAGGGACAAAACATATTTGCTCAA
Organism: Holothuria leucospilota; assembly: GCA_029531755.1. NCBI lineage: Eukaryota > Metazoa > Echinodermata > Holothuroidea > Aspidochirotida > Holothuriidae > Holothuria > Holothuria leucospilota. The sequence continues at coordinate 9,611,941 of CM055976.1, read as the reverse complement.
TTCCGTGTTGTTTCTGTATCTCTCAATGCGGAATGAGCTTAAATGATTGCTATATCTGGTCTTAAATATACTCTCCGTGAGTCCGAAACTTGTTGGTCCATGTTGTCGGCCCTAGTTACTGTGGTGGCCTGGTAAATAACACCTTCGGTGAGACACTTACCATCTACATTGCATTCACCCGCCTTACGACGGTTCCATCCTTTCTCGTTGGCTTTGCGGTTTTTTACTCGTTCCGTGTTTAGTACGGATTTGTTGTGGGAGGAAATTATACTTAGTATAATTTCCTCCCACAACAAATCCGTACTAAACACGGAACGAGTAAAAAACCGCGAAGCCAACGAGAAAAATGGCATGCAGCTGTAACTGAGCTTTAGGGTATTCGTATTAAAGATCTTGCTGAGTTGATGCTGTTTGGGGAAGCATACATCTATCAACTGTAGGAACTTGTGGGCGAAATTGGTGGCTACCCTGGAGGATTTACCCTGGTGCAAAAAAGACACCAACACACTGTTTGACGTCACCCTAAGTTAGTAGACATGACGAAGCCGAGACCTGTGGGTCTTAAGGCTTTTAACAATTTCAACAATAAGAGAAAGAGATGGGACAATTTAACAACAGTTCATCCGTATATTCTGGCTACAAAACGGTCCATTCATGTGCGGTACTCTCCGTAAGGGAAAGCTAAGCGGTTGTTTTTGTGAACATAAAATGATGTTGGCCGAACGAAAGACGTAAGATTATGAAATCATGATAAGTTTGCCAATAGTAACTTTACATTAGCAATAGAAAGTACAGTTCAAACAACCTGAAATACATGTAACATGACCAAATCTATTTTCACTAAAGTTTTATCTAATTTGAAAGTAGGCGAGTCCTCATTCCTTACACAGCTCTTTACGTAGAGCTGCGTTTTTCAAGGTTAAGCAGTTGATGAAGCGTGAAGAAGCTCCGCCAACGAAAATGTCTTGAGTAAATTGCTGTGGGCATGTACGTTAAATTACGCAACATGAATGTAGGACATCATTCCTACTTTTCACATACCTAATTTTCCATGTGGGGACCACTTCATGTGCCACAAAGACCAACGCTTGTATAAAGATCAAGTAACAGAAAGACATAAATTGTTTGACAAATCTGAAGCTAAGAAATCTGCAAAAGGTAACACACAGCGTTATAGGGGAGGGATTGAACTCGAAACCTAACGCATGGGAATCCGAGGCTATCTCCACTGCACCACGACCCTACATTGATAATCAGGTTTTACCAATATTACAGAATTCATGGTAGTGAAAAGATTAAGTTTGTTCTCTAAAATTTGAAATCTTAAAAGTGTATAGCAGTCCCGTTTTGGTGGTCGTGAAAGAACATTATTTGGAAGGACGGCCTGCAGCATGGCCAGGTCGAAAACGCGGAAACGCGGAAACCGCGGAAATAAAAACATCGCGATAATAGTCCAAACAATGTTCCGCGGTTTCCGCGTTTTAGACCTTGCTATTATAGCCAGATCAAAAACGCGGAAAACGCGGAACTTTCTAACGCCCCAGGCTATCTCCATCGCCGAGCCAATTAATTATCTCTTTCCAACAGGCTGTATCACATGTCATTATCTGGACAAAGGCAACGCCCAGCCTTGAGGCAATTGGTGTAATAGAGAAGGGTAAGGAGGTTTTTAGTAGTTTTAAGGAGACCAATACCTCATGCACCTATTAGATCAATGTCCTGGGTACCTAGGGCTAGATAAAATTTTAAAAGCAGCCCCGCAGAAATTAAGTTCTCCTACAAATAGGTATTTAACGAGATATGTGGTGCCCGTAAGATATACAATTGACGCAAAAGGTTTCCAATTCGGAACGTCTGCTTCATGTCGTAGGAAAACATAGGATCAAAAGACTGACTCAAATGTTTTACACGATGAAAATGTAGATGAATGAAAGAGAACTTGATCACAACGACATTCCGGGTTATATGCAGACTTCAGAAAGTTCAAAGAATTCTAGTTAAAATCTATGTGAAAACTGAAACTTAGAACTAGAATCACAACTGTGCATACAAAGATGAAACGACGCCCTGAGTCTGGAAACTTTTAGCAAGACATGCTAACACGTACAAAAGATGAAGGAACACAGCACAAACTAAAATCGATTACTAACTATAGAGGTTTAAATCAGTGGGTGGACGAACAGCATGACTAGGCAAGTAAAGCAACATACTGATGTTTTTGATAATTTGTTTTATTAGATAATTCTGCATATGACCCTCTCAATTTCCTTGGACTTTTGTTCCGTTAATGAAATAAAGTTCGATAAAACAAGAATACATTTCAAAGGTTTAAAGGAATGGTAGGGAAGTGCGTAGCCACGGGAAACCAAGAAATATCGTCACGTATCGACTTTTTGTGATAATTAACAAAACGTTAACGAAAAGAGGTACTGGTTTCACTAACTGAATTACCTTTATTGCAGACATTGAAATTAAATGTGTAAACTATATTGTTAGAATCGCAAGAATTGTAGGAGTACTGATAGCAGGGTTAACATTAAAAACAGGTACATATACGTACTGGTACTGGTAAATAAGGGGAAACAAATGTGATATCGCAAGTTTGACATCGCATATTCTTGCAGGCGGAGTTACCTTCGTGGTTGTCACGACGTGATGGGAATTTTGATGATGTTAGTAATGGCCTAATGTTAGGTGGTTGTTGTTAAGCTGGTTCAAGAGGTGAACTGACTTAGTCAGTTAATGATTTGCCTTCCTTCAATAATTCAAAATCGCGTCTGGGGGTAATCATGAGACATTTGCCAGAAGGGTGGTAGGTGGTGATGAATGGTAATCGAGAGAGTATTCAGAATCTTTTTGATTCCTTGCGGAAAGTGAAAGGAATTTATGCAATAACGCGAGTGCGTGCGGGTGTGTGTGTGTGAGTATGTTTCTTTGTGACGCTTGGCTTGTGAACAAGAGATCTCAAGATAGCAATGATGGATAATTTGGAGTTCATAATTGGTATGTAAAATTATCATATTCAGAGGAAGACCCTATCGTTATTGGGTGAAGGTCAAAGGTCACGTGACTTCAAAAGAGGTCGAAAGCCGAAATGTGCACACGATATTTCTAAGTAGGGAACATGAATTCCTTTCATACTTGGCTGATGTTGATGCGTTATAGTCAAACAAGGTCAAATATCATCTATGGTCACCGGAGGTGAAGATACAATATTTTTAAAAAATGTTTGTAAACACGATATTTCAGTATGGACAGTTTTCAACCTTGGTATATAACTTTATCATATTATGATTAAGAACCGTATCGTCTTCACCGGAGGTCACAGGTCATTTGAGGTCATCAGAGGTCATCAGAGGTCATAACCTTTGAAAAAATACGATATTTGAAGACAGTTATGAGTAGTACTTTTCATAGTTGGTATATAGATATGTCACTTAGGAGAGAAGAAACCGTATGGGTTTGATGGTGGTTGAAGGTCATATGAGGTCATCATTGGTGATAGTAGGAAAACCTTCCTAAACTAAATAGAAAGTGGGAGGTACTTCTAAATTGTGTCTAGCGTTTCGTAATCAACGAATAGCTATGACCTATTTTTTTGCCATTCCAAGATAAGGTTATAGAGAACGACAATTATTTATTCACAAGTAAAATTGTTAAAGTAATAATAATTCGAATTAATTATGATTACCAAGTTATGAACACTTGTAAAGGATGTTGTGACTATAGCATGATAAGAAATAGGCCTACCATAGGCTTAAAGAGGGCTTTGAATGGCGTAGTAGATTAGTGCTCTGTTTCTCTCACAGATGGTCCTGGCTTGTGTCCCTTCTAAGACACATTTGTTTCATTAAATGTTTGATTATTCACCGGTCATGTGAGGTCAGGAGAGACCAAATTGTCATATAGTCAAAAAGTATACATCTAAGAGATGAACCTCTTTCGGCAAGAAGTTACTCAGCCCGTGGGTTTTCTGGTTTCTCAAGAAGATCTGAATGTTAGCGTATCTGGCACGGGTGATTTGCGTCCTGATAACAAGGTGGGGGTAGCCAGCTGACAGTAAAAAGTCACCTTATGGGAAATTTGTCAAAATCAGAAGGGTTGGAACAAATACGGTTGAGTTTTAATCATTGCTTGCAGAACAAAATGCAATATTTTAATATTTCTAATGAAACCTTTTTAAATGTAAATACATGATTGGGCGTGTCGGTATAGGCTTGTGGTACTTTACGTGCGCATTCCCGTTAGGGCTCTTTGTACACATACGTTGCATGCAGACATACTGAGTATGGTCACGTGACACCCGAGTAAAGCTGTTTTTCGGAGGTGATTATCATCAAAGCTAACGTGGTGGTACACGTAATGTAAATTGAAGTAGTAAGAAAACTAACAGATAATTTAATTTTAATTTATTTTAATTAAGACTGAATATTCACTCTTAAAGCGTGAGAATAACTCTTTTTGGGTTGAAATCTTCCAATTCAAATTTAGATTGGTCCCCAATTTCACTCTAAAAGAGTGACTTTTCATTTTAAAGGTTTAAGAGAGTACATATATATATATATATATAGAGAGAGAGAGAGAGAGAGAGAGAGAGAGAGAGAGAGAGAGAGAGAGAGAGAGAGAGAGAGAGAGAGAGAGAGAGAGAGAGAGAGAGAGAGAGAGAGAGAGAGAGAGAGAGAGAGAGAGAGAGAGAGAGAGAGATGTACAACTGAAAACCCATACATATAACAACTAGCACAAACGATTGAAATCGTTTAGCTTTATGATTGCTGTTTGTTCCTTAACTTTGACTGAAAGATGTTTTACAGTATGGGATCAAGTAGAATACATTTGCCATTTTTTTTTATCGAAACATCTAATGTTACATTGATTTGTGTATGAAATTGTCAATTAAGAGACCTTACGAATGACTTCTAGGACAAAAAGTTGATACATTCTCCGTCAATTATATCAGTGTGGATTGAAACTCAGTGTCTTCAACAAGACTAATTAAGTTAAAAGGAGATCCTAGCTTTCAAGGAAATTGATGAACTGAGTCCATTAGCAACTATTTGCTTTGTTAAATGGTCTGGTTTCTATCATTATCCGCTTCGTTTTTGACTTTCAAAATCGATGCTTGGACAAACTTATAAATTTTAACCAAAACTACTTCTGCCTTCATGTAATAGATTGGAATTAGTTATTAATAGACACTTACGGTGGAATTCACTTTAATTTTTAAGCAATTATAAGGAAGGCAGGATTTGACTCTGCATGTCTTTTTGCGTAAATTAACGTAACCACTTACAGATCGGGTGCTTATTGGTCACAAGTGTGTGCACGCAATTTTTGTCAGAGGTCTGTGTACTTTACTAGAAATATTGACCACAAGGACCGTTGGGCCTTGCTTCGTGTTATTTGAAAGATAAAGATATACAGCGTTAATGACTTCACTACGGACATATAAACTCTGCTTTGAAGACCAAGTCTAAATTACTGCTATTCATTAAATTCTGAAGAAAGAAATGGCGTCGAAATTTCAATTAGTGATGTTCGTGACCATATATGTATTAAACAGGACAGGTAAATTAATAATTATCACCTATTATCTGTAATGGATTATACATATGTAATTTAACTTATGCTAGCTTTTATTTGCAAAATTCATAACTGTTCAGATTTTGAATCACTTAATGTCATTATGCAAAGAAATTTATCTAGTGTTACCCTAAAATGTATCTTTACAGTGACAGTTGCAAGGTTTCCAAGAAATTCAGAAGGGAGACTCCGCGACTTTCTCTTAAATCAAGACAATTATACTTCTAGAGATCGTCCTGTGCTGGACTACAACAGGACAGTCTACGTAAACCTACAAATGCAGTTATACTCCATGCTGGATCTTGTAAGTAACCATAACTCCACCTTTGTTTTTCCCAGCGCTATGACATAACAACGCAATTTTAAGCAACTTAATAAAAGTCAGTGGGCTAGATAGTCTTATCTCCTAGAACTTGAAACAGGACTTACTTTTGTTCAAAAAGTTATATTCAATATTCTTAAAGCTGTCAACTCTAGTACTTGATATGTATTATCAAATGCATGACCACCCAGAAGGATTTCTATGTGCCATAAAGTTATTTAAAGCAATTCTAATGAGACCATTAAAACTTAACACAGTAGACGGCTACAAATTTATCGAAATGCGGTATACAAATTACAAAGTACCGAAAACTCTAGTTAAGCCTCAAAATTTGTGTCATCGATAATTATATATGAAATTTCCTAGCTTATTTACAAACTAAGATGTTAGTTAAATTTAGTTAAATATGTCAATAATATCCACATCACCCATTTGAAATTACTACTCTCACAGCACTAACATTTTAAAAATCAAACAGCCTAATAAGAGATTTTTACGATGTGCTGAACTTATATGACCTTTGACTTCCACCAATTGTTGAAAAGCAAAATAAGAACGAAAGTGTTAAAAGTGATTTGCACCAGGGCCGTCTGTGTGAGAAAAGCATAATCCATTACGCCATGAAAGAACTCGTTAAGCTTATGGTATTTTAACTATGCAATAGTCCGTACAGCATCCGTTACACGCGTTCATAATCAGGTGTTTCAGATTTGAAACACTACTGTAACAGTTTTGCTTGTGAAAAATTAAATGTTGTTCTTTATAATCTTATGTTTGGAATGGTAGAAGAATTTAGCCCTTACTTTTCATTGGTCACAAAACGCGGAACACAATTTTGAGGTACCGCCCACTGTCTCCTTAGTTTGCAAAGTTTTTGCAGTTTCACTTATTATGACCTCATATGACTTTCGGCCAACAACAAACCCACAGGGGTCCCTTTCTCTTAAAGTAATACATACTAATTATGAAAAGTATCTAATCCTTGTCTTGAAATATCGTATTTTTCAAGGTTTACATTTCTTACCTCTTATGGCCTCTAATAACCTTTGGCCTCCAGTGAGAACAAAAAAGTTCTTCCTTTTAATATGATAAAGTTACATTGTTACGGCTTGTGGTCGCAAGTCAAACCAATAACAGCGAAAGATCACAGAAGAACGAGATTAAAATTCAACAACTTAATGATTATTTACAATCTCCTTATCTTACTTAAATTTACAATAATTAATTAGACTTACTCACAATCCTTTATTTGCCTGGTCTGGTCCAAGGGCTGGTAGTGCATGCACGTCGACGATGGTACGGTAGTAGACCTGCAGCGTGCTGTAGCGTAGGAACTGGTTCCACGAGCGAATAACGACAAGGCTAGGCGATGATGGATGATAACAATCTCAATACACAGCGTAGAAACGGCGTAAGGCAATTTATCAGAAGTGTTCAGTGTCAGTGGCTGGCTTAGGATATCTCAGCAGTCTCTGGGCTTGATGAAGTTTTATGCTGTATCTCTCCCCAAAACAGTTTTATATGCTAGGCTTTTATTCGAGAACTCTCCAGAATTCAACAGAAACTTCTAGTGTACACAGTCCAGCAATTACGAGAACGTTCCTTAATAGAAACTTTCGAGAACGTTCCTTGTATGCACGGTAGTAAACAATGTCAATATTTAGAAGTGTCGTCAGGCCGCGTAAACAGTTCTCTCTTCTAGACAATTCTAGAAAGGCCGCGTTGAAGTTGAATTTTCTGGAACTTTCCATTCGCTCGTCGATGGATTCAATCCGGTGTTCCTGACGGGTCGTCTTGTAACAATATGTATTACCCAGTATGAAAATTGTTTATTTATTGCTATCTTGAGAAATCGTGTTTACAAAGAGCTTTTAAGAATTCTCACTTCCGCTTACCTCAGCAATCTTTGACCTCTACGAAAAATAGGAACCTCTTTGCTACTACAACGCATCTACATACCAAGTATGAAAAGATTTCATGCTTTCTACCTGGAAATATCGTGTTTCAAAGGTTTTCGGTTTTTGACTTCTGTTGACCTTACAACACCCTTGTCTTCCGCCAAAAACAATTGTATCTTCCTTTCAACATGATAATTCTATTCCAAGAATGAGAAGTATATATAATTGGTATCTTGAGATATCGTGTATACAAGCCGTTGCTAACTCACCCACATACACATACATACACACCTGCACACACCAGCGGGATTGCATTTATTCCTTTCACTTTCGGCAAGGAATCGACAGTTTTTTTTTTAATTTTATTAGTGACAATGTACAGGAACGTATCATGAAGTCATAAATATCTTCTGTAGTGTCAATCTTGTAAAATTAAAGTAACGTGTGGTCTTTAAAAAGGAAGACATGGACATTCTTTGTAAGACACTATCATATGAGAGAACTATTTTTTTTTCAATATTTACCATCTCTTTGTGCAGAATGAACGAGATGAGATAATTACTACAGCTTCATGGATGACCTTGGTAAGAAAAACAACTACCAGATGTGTTGATTGAAACTAAGTTGATTGTTATCGACAAACATGGTTATACATTCACAAACGGAACATTTTGAATAATTAATGTTTTCTTATTGGCAATGCATTTCAACTTCGTAGTTAGCCACGGTAGATGTTTGCTTCATGTTAACGCAATGGCGTATCAAAGGGGGGGGGGCAGGTAGGGGCGACTACACGGGCCAGGGTGATCAAAATGAAGGAAGTGGAAAAACAGAAAAATAGAGAAAAAGAAAGGAAGAATTACAAAAATAAGAAAAGATGGAAAGAGGAGGAAAAGGAAAATGACAACTTGTGTATTTTTAGCGCACGTCTGCCTCCGGTGAATTGTTAATTCGTGACGTCAAGAGACTTAAATTAAATTGAGGGGTATGATGCACCAGCTAGTTAAAACACTGCCACCAAATTAACATCTTCTGAGGTTAGTACCATGGTATAGCCGTATAGGGCCTTTTGCTTGATTTATGCTACCCTGTATGAATTAAAATAGACACTGCACTAGTTGTCTTTGTCTCTTCGAGTCGATAGATTGTATTGTCGTAGGCCTATATGAATTCCTTGCTTATTAAATACTGTTTGTTGACAATGATGGTGTTGCACATATTCAGCCTTCAGAATTTCAAGCAAGTATTTCAGTCTTTATAATGCAAGCATGTTGTCGTGGATTCGAGTTTAGCTCGGGACTTGGAAGCTGGAACCAGTTTTGGGCAGGGTGGCGCCGGATGGGGGAAGGGGCCGTAGTTCCCCGTCGGGAAGGACGGTCCGTCGGGCTTACTTTTAGTTTCGTCGGGGGGTCTTATTCGATACCACAAAGTATGCAGTCCCCTACGGAGAAAGGTGGCCCCGATGGTTTTCCTGTCTTTGCTCTCAAGCCGAGAACAAATTTCTCTATTAAGAGCCCAACATTTTGGCGCGCTACGCGCGCTGTAGAGTCCTTCAGTTTTTTCAATAGTCCCATTCCACCGACCGCATGGTCAAGTGGTAAGAGCATCCGACTTGTAGCCAGAAGGTCTGGGGTTCGTACCGAAGACTTTAAAAATGGAACCTACTGCCATTGGGCTTGGTGCTCAGCATAGAGTAGGGAAAAACAAGCCAGTAAGCCACAACTGGAAAAGGGGCATTGGCCGGCCCGACTTAAACCAATTGGTTAGAAACTGAGGCGTAAAACCTCATCTAATTCTAACTCCACCTACTAGGTGGATAGCACATGTCCTGTTCACCTTACAAAGTAACATGTAGGCAAAGTACACATTTTATGTAGAGGTCGTGGATTTCATCCCATATCACAAAGCCTTGTTGCTGTTCTCTTGTGCGAGTCCTGCGGTACGGTCAGTTGGTGAGCGACTCACGGAGCAAAGTTTGGATATTTCATCGGGGTAGTCCAGATGGTTTTGATACAATGTACGTATCCTCGATACTGTCTACAACCCCTATTTTTTCATTTTTCTTTTCCTTTTTGCGTTTAATGATTTCATATGTTCACTGTTTTCGTATAAGCCTACCAAAACTTTTCGCAACCTTTGCAATTTCACGATTCAGATTCAAAAGATAACTTTCAGTGCACAACTCAGCTCTTAAAGTTATTAAGTGATTTTATGCAAAATATGCCCTGCAATGACATGGGATAGTTGAATATCCCCTTCTCACCACTTTTCGACATACGGGCTGTAGGGAGTTGGGATGGCCTGGCCATCTGTCAGGAAAATGCTGTCGCCACTCATGGTTGGTTTACTTATTTTGGCTTCAAGAGGGTCATTTCTGCGATTTAACCCAAAGTTTTCCGTATACGCTTTGCCCACTCTTCCTCGGTTCCGTTACTTATACCTAAATACATTACAAACCCCTTTCGCCTTTTGAAGTAACTTAATAAGTAGAATACATGAATTTACGTAAACGTCGGGACTTTCATCTTATTTCGCTAAACCTAGTTAATGAGTTAATGTTCTCTTGTGTCTGTAGTGCGGTACTAGTGACGAGATGAAGAAAGTACAACGTAAGTTATGCCCAATAGGGCCCATCTGCCCGGACAATTGACCTATCTAAGCTTTAAATAAGTACAGATTCTTTTAAGTGTAGGCTTACTGGAAAAAATTTCGCGCGCTTCGCGCGCTTTACAATGTCACACTTTAGATTCTGGGAAAAACATTCAAACAGCGTAAAACTGTGTTCTCCACTATATACAAATTTTATGCAATGTATGCCCCGCAATGGCATGGTATAGTACACAGGTTTTCTTTAAATCCCCCTCATTAATCCCTCGACGGTATCAGGGTGTTGGTGCGCACGTCGAGTCCCTCGACCCCCCCCCCGCAAACCACCCTTGTAACGCCACTGTGACGTTGTGCTCGACCTTTTACCACGAGTCCAAAAACCTTGAAAGCCCTGAAACCACGATCTCCACTATGGCCCGGCACTGCTGAACTTGCATTCCATTCCTTACTACGCATCGATTTTCTTGTGTATTTTTAAACTGTTTGAGAGAAGCTTTATCTTATAGATCTATAATGTCTGAAGCATTTTCGATATTGCTCTGATATTTGAGTGATTGCGGAGAATACATGATCAATGCAAGAATACAAAGAATCAAGACTGCTTTCCTTCGTCATTGCTTTGGAAAGTTATTTGAAAGATATTTATATTTAGGCGAAACACCGGGCTTCTTCAAGGCAGAATGGTAGTTCTCTCAAGAATGTGTTGTACATAATATTTAATGATGCCGAATGCAGAACCGCTTGGCGACTTTAATCATGTGAAACGACTTTACATCTACTACATTTTTCAGCGTTTAGTGCAATCATCATTGTTTAAGATCACTGCACTGTTTCATAGCATAGGATAATGTAGTAGTTTAATATCAATGAAAATAGTTTCCTTGCGTTATGCATGTTACGTAATTTATTAGCCTTTAGGCATTTTTGTTTGAACAGTAATAATTATATTTAGGAGCGGCCTTACTTCTTTGTCCCCACCTGCTTTGCTACCTGTTTTGTTTTTTCTCACTAGCCCCTGTCCCATCATGATTTCTGAGGAGAAGTGTTAATTTATTCTTGTGTCTTCAATATAATTTGTTAGCACTCTACTTTACGTGGACGTTCATTCTGTCTTCTTTGAAATGTTTATTCAAGTGTCATTTTTAGAAATTATTTTTCTTAATGCCGATTATTCTGTAAATAGTCAAACGCTACCAGGAAATCGTTTCCTGTTATCAATAAGCATTGGAAGACGTTATTGCAACTCTTTCTTTGGTTTTATAGACTTCACGCTTATGGTGAAACTCTGCTAATTCCTTTGGGGACGATGGATTTTCAAATGTCCCTCCCCATACTTTGGAGTATGAGCCGCTTATAGTTACTTAATGTCGAAAGCCCCACGTGCAATAGACACATATACCCAAAATGCCTTGCAATTGAAGACAATTCTCATACTTAAGGTTGTGTAGATTCTTTACCAGCTGAGATCTCATTTTTCTTCCACAGTAATGGTCGGATCAATTACGTGGTAAAGACATTATTGTGCAAAATTCTTCCTGACACACTAGTTTTCTGCAAATGCCTATCTTTATAAACGTAGGTGGTTATAATACTTAATTCCTAAGTACTTTTTGCATTAACGGCAATATTAAAATCGTTCTTGCCTTTTTTGTAACAAACTAGAGTTGGAGAGATGAACGGATGGTGTGGGATCCAGCTGCATTTGAAGGAATAAATCTTGTTGTTATGCATGTGGATGAAATTTGGACTCCGAAAATATTTCTCTCTAACTCGTAAGTTTTACATTTTACACACTACGTTAAACGTTTCTACTGGATGATTAAATTAGAGCCGACAATTGTTTCACGTCATAAAACGTCGATTGCAAGAATGATCACAGTATAGCACGAATTTGGTGTCAAGGGCACTTTGGAGACTTTTCTAATCAAAAGGCGTTATGGTGTCAGTTAGAAACCTCTGCTGACATGACAGAATATTTCCCTAGTTTTTATTAGCAGAAGATATTCCTTCAATTAAACGACTACTATGGTACTTTTTACCCACGCACTTTGCGAGATCTGTAGAAGATACTTAAGCAACAGTTTTGAGTATGATCTAACCTTTCATTGCGACAAATTTAACATAAAATATACACAATCCCTTGTTTTCTTTCAAAAAGATGGTTTTCAAATCTATCAAGAAAACTCACGCGCCAAGCGCCACTAATGCGCCATTTGCAAATGAATGAAAACCATATTTAGATCGGCTTTAATTCCTAAACGAAATGGAATATTAGCTCAGCGTTCCTTGCATGATCTTTACTGTGTATACCAACGTTTAGTCCAAAACGGTTTTGCAAATTTCGAGTTAACACTTAATCCAGCAACATGCCAACACAAACTCTTACATATCCCTTATGTGGCCCAAGGAAGTAACGCATAGTTCATAGCTTACCCCTTCAAAAACTTGTTTCATTTAAAAATCCCTCCTTGTTGTGCTTGCTAGGCAAATCTTCGTCATCTTACAAATCTACGCTACTAAATGTTGAAGAGGATTAAACACCCATGGTCATGCAAAACTTATAAGGACCATGAGATTCCTCTTAGCTATTAAGGAATAGCTTCTTAGAGTTAACTACAATTTGAGACTGCTCTTTGATTGAGATTTATTCAAAAAATAGCTCCACGTTGGTAAGTCTACTTGACTTGTGCATTCAGTGTTTTCAGCTAAACTCACAGACAGCTGTAGGTCAATATGACCTTGAGAAAAAGTTAAACTCAGTGCCTGCTACTCTGTCTCTAACTTTTAGATTTTCTACATACCTGTTTTTGTTTTAAAATGAAGGAGAGGCTAAAATTATAGGAGCTGGGTAGTGGCGTACTTTCGAAATGAAAATGTCATACCAAACAAGATTTTTACCCTTAGTGTGAGGCTAATATTGAAAATATTCCTCTTAATACCTTTTAAATTCTCATTTAAAATATTTTTTGCGATGTAATTTAGTCATATCGTTCCTACATGTTTTCTTAGACTTTCGATTTTCCACTTGCAAGGTTTTAGACAATTTGCTTTTTGAATTTCTAGTTCGTTACTTTTTCTTCTGGCACAGACATTTTTGAATCGATTTCATTTTGTATCGGTTCTGATCGATATCAGTGCTTAAGATAGCCTAACTTAGGCTAGCGTTAGCGCCTAGATCTACCACGAAAAACAAACTCATTGATCGGAAAAAACAGTTTCAATTACCTGCAAAATTGACAATGTTACACATGAACCTCCAGCAGATGATGAGCGAAAAGTCGTGTGTCTTAATTCCTCTTAAGTTAAATTTATCGCACTGGAACACGGAACGCGAATATACTACACACGTGCACGTACGTACCGTACTTTGTGAGTTGTACACTGTGCTAAACACAATGCATGGATGGCTTCATCGGTTTCGGAGTAGATCGATAAACCAAGAATCATAACCGGATGTCACGTAACGAAGTCGGCAGGTCCGAGAAATGATTCTGTTTTGGCGCCTACCCAGCTCCTTTAAACTTTGCAGGGCGGATGAGTCACTAGCTTAATGAGATCATAGAGATTAAATTATTTTCACTTTAAACTCTGTCAATCTTCTGGTTATAAGTATGCAAAATGAGTTTTTATCTGCATTAGAGAAATTAATTCTGGAATATTATACCAATCGGTAATTTTCTTTTCGTTATCTTTTTGCCGCTTCTTCAGATTAACCAGAGATTCATTGGAAGTTATTTCACCCGACAGAGGTTCTATACTTCTTACTTCAGATGGCATTGTTTACCTTGGTGCGCCGGTCCTTCAATCAACACAATGCCCGCTAGAGTACGTTCTCTGAAACCAAAACATGCAACAATGCATTTGCTCCAAGATCAGGTTTACAAGTGTAGTGAAAAATTCATATGTGTAAAAGAGTAGACTCCTAAAACAGTTGGGAAGGCTTTTACCCTATGTGGGAACGCGTGCCACCTCCTAACATGTTATATTACAAAATACCAAACTTGGTCAAAAAGGTCGGAGGATTTTTCACCAATTAAAGGGGAATATTTTAGCCACTTAGTATTATTTAGCAAACAAATACAACGTACAGTACAGTAATGCTACTGACCGTGCGGCCAATTACGTCACCTCTTGGGACGCGCTCACACTCGTTTTTTTTTTGTCGCTTTCGGATTTCAGGTGGGCTGAGTCTGGCCTGTATTTGGGAATTCGCGTGGTCGTATTCCGGTAGATATGGACGTAGATTAGTCGGAAAACATTCGTTTTATTTCAAGCTGTACCCAAAGAATATTTACCGAGAAACTTACTTTGGCCCTGTCATGCCCACTTTAAAAAGGAATATTTCATTGATCTTTAAGTTAAGTACTGTTGTTTTAATTGTGGGAATGGCTGAAACAATCCATATGATGAATTCAACAAAGTATCCTGCTATGCCTTCTTTCTTTTTCTATTCAACAGTGTTAGATATTTTCCATTTGACACCCAGATATGTCCCTTCACCTTCGTTCCTGTCAACCAATATTACCAGCACGTGTACCTACGATCGGAGCTACCATATGATTCTTCAAGTATTGAGAGTTTTGAGTGGAACCTTTTAAACGTAACTGTAAGGAATTGGGTCATTCCACTTGGTGACAATTTTCGCGGAGAGCCCGACGTGTTTTTTACGGTGGCTACTGTCTGTCTCTACCTAAAACGTGATCCAAATTACTACATAACTACTATTATTATTCCATCAACTCTCATGTGTCTAATGGCATTTGTTACATTTTTAGCACCTCCAGACAGCGGTGAGCGAATCTCCTTGGGTGTGTCAATGGTCCTGGGCCTCACAGTCTTCCAGCTGCTGATAGCGGACACGTTACCAACTTCCAGCAAAATGACCCCTATATTGAGCACCTACCTTACTATAAATTTTATACTCGCTTGTCTGGTCGTTCCACTTTCCCTTGTGAACATAAATATGGCATACAAGGATAACAAACTTAAAATCCTGAAGTACCGATGGATAAAGGCACTGTTTCTCGAATACTTGCCTTGTTTTCTTTGTGTGACGCCGTATCATGAGAGCGTTGGATCTGAAATAATACCGGTGGACTCCTATCCAGTGAATAATGATCAGAATGAAATAAACACTTTAGAGGGGCCTTCTAATGAAATTCCCAAGAAGAATGTGAAGCATCCAGTTAAGTCAACTATCCCTGAAGATCACGTTAAAAGTTCAAACAAGGTAACTTATGATTCTTGGCCTACTGTCTTTATCAAATATTATTTACATACTAATGACAAATAGTTGCACTAAGTTTCTCGAGGTATACCTACTACCTTTCATTAAGTTGAGATCATTACTACAGATTATGATTTTTCTGTCTAGTATGTGATGGAACAAATAACGTGTTAACATTAGGTTAATAGAAGTAACGAATTGATCATACCAAGTTGCTTCTCCGTATCAAAAGTTAACTTCACAATGTTAAGCGCTGGCCACATTAGAGCGATTTCAGATGGGATAACGGTCTAATTTTTGTGAGTTTTAGTTAAAACCGTCTCCATCCCTAGTCGAAAAGGGCCCAAAATTTGTCATCATGTGTAAATATATGATTTGTATCAGAGGACTACAAAAATTAAATGTAAACTAATTATTTCGTAACGTCACATTGACAGACAGGATCATTTATTGATATGGTGTGACCATCCATAGAAAAAGGTATGGATAAAAAGCTATTGGTCTTATTTAGAACAATTCGGATCGGATTTTGGATTGAAAATCGCTGTAGTGTGCCCCACCCTTAACACTAACTTTGCAACTTTGATTAAAACTAAACACAGTAAGCACTTCCTCATATCTTTTTAATGAGGTAAATGCAATTGACCGCAAAGTTCACTACGGTATGTAAAGTCATGCCAATCCAAAGAAATTTAGTAAAAGAGTCATATAATGATTATAACTATTTTTTATATAATGCAGAAATGTTAATGTATTTCAGTTCTGTGTAGGTTGTTTTTATCTTATATTCTGATATTTATACTCGTGTTATCTTTTTTATGCAATTTCATTATGATTTGAAGAGTTTGCAGGCTGTTTGACTTCCCATG
Source organism: Holothuria leucospilota (assembly GCA_029531755.1). Lineage (NCBI taxonomy): Eukaryota > Metazoa > Echinodermata > Holothuroidea > Aspidochirotida > Holothuriidae > Holothuria > Holothuria leucospilota. Next base: position 9,595,438 of record CM055976.1, on the reverse strand, counting down.
AATAGATCGAGTAAAGTTTTTTTCTATCCTCTCTTCTTTGGTAGATTAAGATTAAAACTCGAATAGTCGCATTGGTGATGGATCGCCTGGTTCTCATTGGCCTTCTCACATCATTTTTTGGCTTTGCTATTAGAACCATCGTTAGCTTCAACCGCAATCCAGGACCTTTTTCCGAACTATGCTAAGTTGAACAAGAGGGATAAACCAACATGATTTAAATTTGACTTTTAACAACAATTCCATAACTGGTTTTGTAGGGTGTAGAAAATGTTTCTATTGATCAGTCGTTTCCTTGTTTCCTCCGATATGTAAAATTTCCATTTTAGATTCGGTGTAAAAATTAGAAAAAAGTTTTTTGGTGTTTTCAAAATGATTCTTGAATCATCAGTCATCGTACTTTTTATAAGGTTTTCTCTTAGGAAAACATGTGGACAATTTTTGTCCTGTTAGGCAGCTGACGTTGGGATCAGTCTTATTTGAAGTCACGGGGAATAAAAGTTGTGCACAGCTAGCAAAAGGCACAATTCAAAAAAGTATGATTTCTATATTAAAATGCTCAGTGAAAAAAGCAATTTGTACAAGAAGTCTACTAATTTACCCAAGCCTATAGAAAAGAGTATGATTTGCCTTCAAGAAAAAAAAGTCATTTGGTTTTTGGTGTAATAATGTGTGAAAGTGTCAGTGAATAGTTAAAAAGGCGGAAGGTTTTATTCTTAAGTAAAAATAAAGGAGTCTCTGGGGCCGAGCTTTCATTTAAAAATACCCATTGGTGATACCGATCCTTTCCACAACTGTGAATTGTTGTCATACTTATAAACAAACTGAGAGTGAAGTTAACAATGTTTCAGTTTCAGCAATTTTCCAATGAATCAACGTGATGAAGTTTAAGAAAGTAAGATTTTCGAGATTTTACAGTGACAAGGATCAGAAAATTGCAATCCTTATTCTTTAAATAGTTTTACAGATACGTAATTAAGTAAAAACTTGTTCATTCTTGTGTTCTTTCGGAGTTGTTATTTCTTTAAATGAATTCCAGATTTCTCCGGCAGTACGAGAAAGTCCTCAGAATGACCAACTAAGATCGGATTTGTCTTCAACAAAACTGTGGGTTTTAAAAGAGAGTAGGGTGCTCGAATCTTACAGCAGCAATATTTTGAAAACTGATATTTTTATTCTAGGATCACCTTTACTCCAAGCCTTACCAAGTAAAGACTGGCCCCAAAACAATTTTATTTGACTTTTAAGGACATTGAAAGAAGCTTTGGTGACCCATTTTATACCATACCCAGTGATCTCAGACCAATACATGTACGATTGAATTGTTAGCTGCAAAGTAACTTTTTATTTCATTAATTCAAACCGCAGGAAAACTAATAGTAAATATTTCCAAACACAAGGAACCACTTAGCCATTTGAAACTGTATTTGATATGTATATATATATATATATATGTGTGTGTGTGTGTGTGTGTTATGTCCGTTGGACAATTACATTTAGCTATTTGATATGGAAAGTGATCGTAGTAAGGCAAACATTCATCAGTAAAGCTTTTTTTTTTTTGCACAGGGTATGCATTGTACTGTACAGTAATCGAATATTATCTTCTTCAAAGTTACTAGTCATACCTAATCTCACAGATTAAGTGTCAATGTACATTTTAAACTTCCGTTCTTTCAATTATCTGTATTTTTATATTTATAGAAGTAAAAATTACTTTATTTGCAAATTTACTTTAAGAGAGCTGCTGAATATAAGAAGTAAAGTTGAAATAAATTCTTTTAAGAATGTTTCATGTTGCATAAAAATGCATCTGACACAAGCAATTCAGGAAACTAGACTTAAGTACAATTTAATAGTTAAAATAGTTATGCCACCTTTAACTACGGTGAACATAAGCTTTGCATTTTATTTATACTTACTTTACAGTTAATTGCACGATGGTCTTAGGCAATGCAATAAACAGGCTAAGATTTTTCAATACGTTAAAATGTAAAGCAGGCAAAATTCATTTGACAACTGTTTAGAACACATGTTTAAATAAAACAATGCCACAACAATTCCTCTCAAAAATCGTCCATGGTAAATTTGGTAAGCCTTCCTAAGAGAATGTGATTTGTTTACAATATTTTGGTCGGTTTAAAATGTTTAAGAGATAGTTTTGTAGTAAAAGTTATTACGGCTGTTGTTAATATTAGTAGTAAGGAGAATATTTAAATGGAATTAGTCTCGGCGTTTATAGGAATGAATTAGACATACAGTCTCACCGATAAGTCCGATGCTCACCTCTATATCCAAGATTGACAGATTTATCTTATTATTATTATCATCATCGTCGTCGTCGTCGTCGTCGTCATCATCATCATCGTTATGTCAATCCCTAAATTTTAGATCTGCGAAGACACAGGGTTAATTAGTAAGTGTGTGAGAGTTGTGAAAAGTTGCAATTGTGAGCCGCCAATTTGAATAATCTACTTGGGCACTACTGGTAGGTTTCCCCTCCTCCTCAGCCGCTTGCCCCATGACCAACAATGACACGCATTTCTGAGAAAGGACTAAACTGCTCATAATAATGTTTGAGGTGTCTCAGGGTACCGATTTAACAGCCAAGTGAAGTAAGGCGGCAATCAAGATAAGTATGTTTTGATCATTGAAGTGCGTTTTCAAACACAGGTCTTAAAGATTACTCTTCACTTCTCCAGTTATAACAAAATTCTTCAGTTCTTAGTTTAGTCTTTACTTTTACACGAGAGAGTGGGTTGCACGTGAAATGATAATGATGTACTTTTAAAGACGTAAAATTATAACTATCGTTTACTACGTGGTCTCAATTTGCCAACATTTGAATGTACCGCAAATGCAAACAAGATTGTTAGCATTTAATTGTTACGATGACCGGACGACAGCGTAGCTTCTTACACTATTATATCATTTCCCCGTTGGGGAGGAGGCTTTCGTTTCCACTGAATGTTGGAGGTCTTTTTTGAAAGCAGAAGAAGGAAGAATTATTAGAGACCATGTCGAAATTTGTAGATAAATGTGAGGAAAACCTGGACTAAGGCAAATTATTTCATACTGCATAATCGTTAGAAAATCCCAAGATGCATGTGTCAACGACGGTGTTCATACAAGATTTTACATCTATACAGGTTATGAAGTATGAAGACAGTTGATTAATACTGCTTTTCTGACCAAAGTTAAAATTATGTTTCTAAAACTTTGTAATTTCCTCAATTGCAAACACAGTGCCCCCCAGGCGCGGATCCAGGGGGGGCCTGGGGGGCCCGCCCCCCTCGCCACGAAAAAAACGAAAGGAGAAAAAGAAAAAGAAAAGGAGAAAGAAAAATTAAGAGCAAAAATGAATAAAAGTGTCTAAGAACGTATTCAAAGTATATATTTCTGTAGGGGTTGGGTGGAGCTATCGCTGGATTATCTCTTTATATATCTTTCAAAGTGGTTGGCTACGAAAGGAGCGCTACAATGTTCGAAAACAGGTGAATAGCTGAGTAATGATCCTTGACTTAAGATCTAAATAAGTAAACATCGTGACATATGTAGTACGGGCTCGATCGGCTAGCTGCACTGAAATTTAGTAACAATTTTGTGTTAAAGAGTGAAATTTTTTGTAATCTAGAGGGATTGAGAGGCAAAGTTTTCGCCATACAGACCTTGCAGAATGAATACAGAAGACAAGCTGTCAGGTGACGTGCTATTGTGCACAGTGGCACCAGCTGTTGCAGGCAAAGTAGGAGCGTGCATACCCTATTCGATTTCGAAACTGTCTGAAAAGTTTTAAAATGAACTCAAAGGGTTTTAAGCTACAGACAGTGGCGTCGGCACAGTGGGCAATGGGTGACGTGTGTCCTCCTCCCCCCATTGATTCTTGAAATTTTTTAAAATGGTCCCAAAAGTCGTTTGAGCTACAGATTTCTGTGGAGGGTGTAGGGTGAGATGTATTTTTGATGACTGGTTAATTTGTTCTAACCATTTTCTTTCACAAACTGTTCTCAAACTATCATAAGTTTTGGAAATTCTTGACAAATTCCAAATTTTCGCACCGCTCCGCTAGCGTCAAGCCTTGTGTCAGAGTTGTCCTTATTATCAATAGCTTTCGGTAACTACTCACGTGGGAACAAAGGAGCAAAAGTGCTTTTTCAGAATTCTCAGTCAGAAGATTCGTTTCTGAATAGCATAGGTTGGTGGAAAAGTGACAGTGTCCGATGCAGGTTCTGAAATGCAGGTTTTGTCATGGGCTAATATTTTATTCAAAATTTCGGCGCGCTTCGCGCGCACACGACAGGATTTACACCCGATTTTATATACCATTGACAAAGCTATGACGCAAGAAATTATTCCAATGCAACATTTTTCTAAAAAGTACATCTCCTTCTCTGTAGGGCTCTCATCATTACGGGATCTTTGACCAATTTAGTCTAGCACATGATTTGAAAGATTGAAAGTACGTAATTGCCGTAGCTTATTTTCCAACCATTTTACCGCGACGTTCAATAATGACGAAAATCTTTTCTGAAACGAATTTTGCCTGTCCAACATCCCTCTTGCTATACCTAAAAAGAAGGTGATATATCATATCTCCTCCCATATGGATGTCGGGTAGTGAGAATCCCATTGGTCCCTCTTTTGTATACTGTAACTAATTTAGAGCTCCCGGTAGGCCCTATACTGTTCTCTGTCAACCTTGGATATCCTTTTAAAATGTAAAGGAAAAATTTTTATTATAGTCCAACAATGTTTCTGTGGACTCCACGCAGGTGTAATTGCGTGTACAATCTTTCCATGGGCGTGGATCATGGGGGACGGGGGGACGCGTCCCCCTCACTTTTTTGGAAGGGGGACATCGTCAAAACGTCCCCCTCACTTTTTCAAAATGTTGGAACAGACTGCAATTATGCCTAGGAAAAGGAACTTTTTAGAAGAAAAATAACCTAAAAATCGTACACTTTTGTTGCACCAAATCGCATCTGAGTGCAGTCAGTTCTAGAAAAATTTCCCTTAAGGTGCGTTCACACCAAAACCGAAATCTGCTGCGTTTTGCGGGCGGGACGCGAAATTTGTTATCTCAGAACGAATGGGAAGATTTTCAAAATTTTCATTGGAGTAAAATTGCCCCTAGTTGTCTTGGGGAAAAAAATTCTAGTCCCGCCCGCAAAACGCAGCAGATTTCGGTTTTGGTGTGAACGCACCTTTAGACCTCCTCCCCCATGCCGAAGATCACAAAACTTATTGCCTCCCCGTGACGCAAATTCTGGCTACCACCAACTGCTTCTTCCACGCCACCAGGACGGCGATTCACAAATGTGAAAAAGTCCCCCCCCTACACACACACACACTCACTTTTGGATATGGATCCACGCCCATGATTTTTCCTGGGACTTAAGGAGGTTTGAAGACAATATGTTAAACGTCTCTTACTCCCCTTTTTCACCCGAACAGAAGTTAGAATTCACTTTATTGTGGACATTTTATAAACCTACAATCACATTAGAATGACCCAAAGATACCACCTTTTTGCATATAGGCCCCCTAAAAGTAACAAAAATTTCTCAAAGGGGAGGGTAAACCCCTTCCTAGGATTGCACTCTCATGTACTAATAAGAAAAGGCTCTCCCACTCTTGTATATAGCGTATACAAAATCCCACTGACTAAAAGGGCACGGTTTAACAGTTATCTGCGGTTCCCCCAATCACCAACTCCCACCGGCACCATCGGTCATAGATTTCTGAAGGGTATACCCTTCAGAAGTCCATAAAGAAGGTGATATATCATCTCTCCTCCCACATGTATGTAAGGTTGTGAGAGTCCTGTTGGTCCCCTTTTCAGTGTACAATTAATGCAGCTCCCGGGAGGCTCTATACAGAAAATTTTCGGCGCGCTTCGCGCGCAATTGTTTACGCTGACGGAGAGAGGTACGTTTTTATCGAGTGATGGATTTATTTTTATCACTTTTTACCAAAAATCATTTGAAATCTTTCACGATTTTTGCAAATTCTTCTCAATATTTCTTGATTTTTGCTTGATCTGCGCACTGTTAGCCTTGAATTGCTCCTTTTACTATCAATAAGGTCCCAAACGTATTCGCATTACTCATCGGTGGGGTTCTACCATAAGCCAATTATTCGTGTGCATAAACGTGATAAACGTCAGCATTGTAAGGATGTAAAACAACTGATATTCATTTTTTCACCCTCCTCTTCTTATGAAAACTGAAAACTTAGTATCGAACCCACCTTCTAATTGATAGACACACATGAAGGGAATTGACACCGTTAGTCATAGCAATGGTTTTAAAATGTGAATTCAAATTTTCGGCGAGCTTCGCGCGCAATTGTTTCCTCTGACGTCCCATACCCGAGTAACGTATAACAAAAAAAAAACACTCATTATGGCAAAATTCATTTTCAAGTTACCTGCACGGGCTCATAATGTTGGCGTGTAAGTTTTAAGATAACTTAGATTCTCCGTAACTTCTGCAGGTACATATAGTAACTTATACTGAGCCATACACATCAAATTCCATGCAACATGAAAAGGTATAAAATCTCACTGACATAAGAACTGGAGCCGATTTCTGTGCTCTTAAAATGCAATATTGCGAGAGCTTCCGGGGGCTTCGCCCCCTGGACCCCCACCAGGGCTCCGCCCCTGGACCCCGCCAGGGCCCCTAACGCGGGCCCCTGGACCCCACGCGTACGGACTCGCGCTTCGCGCTCGTGGTGCACCTTCGGTGCACATGAGGTTTGCCATCTTGGGCCCCCCCCCTCGAAATTTCTGGATCCGCGCCTGGTGCCCCCATTAGTAACTAGTTTGAAATCCAAAAAGGCCTATTGTTCCTTTATTTATTAGATAAATTACGAACTTTATTCCACAAGGTTTAGCATTGAAATTTGTCCGTTTAGAAAAAAATTATGAGGATGAAATTTACCTGGAAGGTCTACATGTTTTAAAAGTTTTCAGATTTGCCATATTTGTTATTATTCCCACTCTTAGGATCTGAATTGAAACAGACGTTCTAAAGCAAATTAAATGTCATAACCACAATGGAAATTTAAAACGTGTAACATTATTTTTTAACAAGTTTCCCCTCCTTGTGTGGTTTAGCTTTGAAATTTGCCAGTTTTGACTGACAACCTACTACTTACTTTGTGTGGAAACAAGTTTCCTTGCAAGAAGTCATAAAGAACAAAAGGTACCGACTTCCATCGTCATGAACTTATTTGATGGAAAGCTCATTTCTTCCATCAATTGAATCAAGCTTTTAGAGCACCCGTTCTGGAGTCATTTTCCCGACAGTCCTTCTTTCTCTACTATCCGTGCATAAAATGAACATCGTCATTTTGTCAAATCACAATAGTGTTGCTGTCCTGTTTCCTATACATGTAGGAAGAACCCTATTTAAAAGGCACAAGATTTATATTGAGATTTACAACGGGCCTTTACATTTAAAACATTTATGGGCAAATTTTCTTTCTCTGCCAAAGCTGTCAGAATAGAAGTTAAACTTGGTTTTCTGTTTACTTTTCCAAACAACAAATCATTACGACATTTTTCGACGTTAACTTGTCAAAGAAAGTACAGGATATTTTTTTCAGCTTGGCAGAGCAAGTACAGGGTATTTTTTCCTTCAGGATATGATGGTTTGAAATCTCTGTTCATGAGTGTTAAGTGATCGAAGATATCAAACTATAAAAAATGAAAAACAATGAATGTGTACATTCAAGATTGTGTACAAAGCCCTTCATGATCACATGTTGCCACCGAATAGGGAGATAAATTTTAATGAGGATACACGGGGTTACTTCTGTCTTCCTTGAAATTTTAATTGTAGCATATTTAACTTCACCATGTTTAATTGATTGTACTATGCAAACAATTGAGGCTTACATAAAGTCGCCTGCAAGCTTAATCTACTCGACACTTTAGCAACTTTGATAGCATATTGTTTTATTGGTTTTGCGCAATATTACAAAAGATTGTACTTATTAGATAAACTAGTGACTTTATCTAATTTTTACGTTCGACTTATTTCGATTAACCAAATAATTTTATGAAATAAGGTGTGTAACTAGTTTTACTGAAGATCTTAGCATTTAGTCAGTATGAACTCAAGAATAATATTATTGGTCGATTTTAGTCCTTTCAGGGAAAATACGGGGAATGGTTGCCTAACTTGTTTGCAAAACAGCAAGGAATGGCTTTCCGGCCAAGCTATTCCACTATTCAACTACAGTCAGCAGATAAATTTTATTTTTCATGAGAGCAAACCTTTTGGATTCCTCGTCGAAAGAAAAAGGAATCTTTGCAATGACACGAGTGTATGGATGTGTGAATGTGTGCGTATGTATGTGTTTGTGACGTTTGGCTTATAAACTCGATAACTCAAGATAATAAATTGGATAATTTTCATACTAGGAAAATAAAGTTATTATCTTAAGAAAAGATTCCTGCCGTTTTTTGGTAGAAGTCAAAGGTCACGTGAGGTCTGCTGAGATAAAAATCTCAACGATTATAAAGATGATAACTCTAGGTAGGAAGCATTGATGGTTTTCACACATGGCATATGGATGCGTTACAGTCAGAAAATGTTTCTTGTTGGTTTAGTAGAGGTCAAAGATTATCTGAGGTCCAGGAGGGGAAATACAAACTTCTTATAAAACGCTTGCAAACACGACATCTCAAGATAGTAACGATTACCAGTTTTCATACTTTGGTATATAACTATATCGTCTTGAGAGAAAGAACTCTATTGTTGTCAGTAGAGGTCAGAGGTCATTTGAGGTAAAAAACGAAGACCTTGTAAAAACACGATGTATAAGACAGGGATGATGGATACTTCTCACACTTGGTGTTAAATATACTACTTTAAGAAAAAAGGAAACCCTATAGGTTTGTTGGTCGAAGGTCATATGAGGGCACAGAGGTGAAAGTACGAAACCCTCGTAAACTAAATAGACAGTGGTGTCTGGCATCCCGTGACCAACCAACAGTAAGGACTGGGTTTTTCTTCCATTCCAAAGATAAAGTTATAAAAGACGAAATTTATTTTTCACTGACATAACTGTTGCAGTAATAATTCGAATTTGAATTTCGTAATTATGAACATTTGCAAAGGATGCTGTGACTATACTATAATTATAAATACCATACACTTAATGAGATCTTGGTGGCGTAGTGGAATAGTGCTCGTTTTCTCACACAGACGCCCCTGGTTCGAATCGCTATTGGGCCACGTTTTATGTTTTTGCTATCAAAATTTTTAGTGGGTTCAAAGATCATGCTAAGTCAGCAGAAGTCAAATTGTGAAAACATCTCAAAATTATATTTTCAAGAAGTATAAATTTGAGGGAAGAACTTCATTTTAACAAAGCACCCCCTTTTGGCAATGAAGTACTAAGCCTCTGGGTTGTCTTGTTCTTTTATGAAGGAATATATGGAAGATGTAAAGCGTCACCCGATCAAGACAGATGACTATTCGTCGAGTGTCATTCTCAGCGTATAGGAACCCGCAATTTTCTGGGACAATGAGAAGGATCTGCTGTTCGAGAGACCCAAATCACACAATAACGTACTCTAGCAACCATAAGCCCTTTGTATTAACAAGTTTATCAACACTCACCGATCCCTGCTGAAAACTGTTTGCCGGACGACCAAAAATTTGCAGGTAACTTTCCTCGATTTCTTCGAGAACTATATCTTATCGAATGCACAACAATAAACTCTTAACATAATTATATCTCTTGAAACATGATATGTAGGACAAAAAGTTGGCACTATGAATGAACACCTTCGAAGAATATCTTTATTTGTACAATGGTTAAAGCTCATATTTCTAAATAAAGAAGATGTAAAGATGTTTTATATGGCATTCCATTGACGGCTTAGATATTCTGCATTGGTAATTTGACGGAATCCTATCTATTTAGAAAATATGGCAGCACAGATAACTCCAGCATTAAGTAGCTGTGAAAAGTCTCAAAAAGAAACGTTCTTGCTGGAAGATATTCACTGCATTGTATCTCATAAGTTATTTGGGGATACAGAATTCTTTACTTTAAAATATTTAACATCCATATTTCTTGTAATTGGTGGTGTTTTTTTGGAAAAAACTTTCTCGATGGTCAATAGTTTGTTAATGAACTTGAATGATTTTCGAATGACACGATATGTTTTCTCTTTGTACATGTTCTTGTAATCTTCAGAAAATGATATTTTCTCTCAAAATATATTTAAAAGACAAAGTTATTGATATCACACACGATTCTGTTACGCTTGTTCAGGCACATAGTAACTAAAGCTGATTAAAGGAGGACGTGTGTTGACGTCATAACACACGGGTTTGTCTTTCATTTTAGACGGCAAATATGGAACTGCCAACTATCAGGTAATAGCTGTTTGCTTATTTCTTTTGCTGTCTTTCCAAAGCTTGAACTTTTTAACTTTCTTTTTCTGCCCTTGGAGACATGTGCACAAAATGATAAGCAATAAATAAAATTTGTCCAAAAATATTTTATGGACCAGCAAGGTTAAAAAAGTCATTTTTAACCAGCCTTACAGCCTTTAGTAAGTCAATGTAATACCTTGGCGGATTGCCATCCAGAAAAATTAGTCACTTGGTGCAAAACACGCTATCAGCACGTTCTCAGTATGCCGTAGTAACATAACAGAAACCAAAAAAAAAGTAGTCATTTAGAAACACCATTAAGGGCAATCGAAGTTTATGTAAGTTAGTGGGCATTACACAGCTATCACTTCCTGTCTATTAACTGTAAACGATTCACAACAAAATTCAAGCCAGACAATTAAATGTGATCATCTGCTCTCCCCTTCCAACGAAAATCAAGATCATCATGAGCTAGCTTTCAACATTTTTCGTTTCATCACTTTTACAAACCATGAATTGAGTATCTAAATTAAGGGTACATAACAACATCCTTTGCTGGATAACTGTGATTTTGGACGATTAGAAACATTTGCCCTTCAAGGCCTGAACTATTTCACAGGGACGGTAGGGGGTGAGACATCCAAAGTGCCAGATACAAAGACCGATAGTTTCTATTGTCTACCAACTTGGTAGTTTATGTGAGGCCTATGTGACATACTTTCCTTGTAGGTAAGACTCTTTGTAACCACAACAAAACATATTATCCAACGAGAGGATAAACTTAACCTTTTTGGCTCTGAGTGCACTTCGCTTATTTGTAAAACAAAATCCGTTTCTTCTCTCTAATCGTTTGCTACATAAAATTATTATTGAACTGCGCGATTACTCATAAAGTTTCGGAAGTAATCAAATCAGCTTTTATAAACGCCATTCCCTTCTCGCAAATGCAATTTATTCATATCGGCACTACTAACATAAATGTGGTCTGCGTAATATTAACTTTATCGTTAATAGGTTAGACGATGAATGAAAAAAGTATATTGTCACAAAAAAGTTGTGTTTGGAAGATATCACTCGGACATTAATTGCTCTGAACATCATACAAAATGTAATTGAGTGTACTGAGCAATGAAATCTTTGCTGTTAGATTTTTTTATTTTCTTCTTGCTTCTTCATTGATCTCATTTATTGAAAAGCTTTCTTCGAAGAAACCTGGTGAAGCGTTCCTTCAACAAACACGTCACTGGTTCCTAAATGGATCTTTAACAATTTAAGTTCGATCCATGGCTGTAGTAAAAGCAAATAAAGAGAGTTTGTTGAAGCTGATTTGCTGTATATTTAATATTTTCGAACACGGTCACTGTAATGAAAGGGGCACCGTTTGCAAATAGAAGCTTGTGAGATGCAAACAAGTTGCTACTTCACAGTTTGATTTCAGTGGCACAGCACCATATACTGAGACCGGAGGTAAATTGTATTGTAAAAATTTTGAGGACGAAATGGCATTTGCAGCTGTAACGAGTTTTCACATGATTTCCTTACTATTTGCAACAGGTAAAATAACTCTTTAGCGAAGTGCAACAACTGTAAAACTCAAGTAAAAATGTTACTTCGTATATGTAATGATACAATTCTAGTTCATAATAGTTGTGTTTTGCAACATAAACTTTCATAGGGACATCAAGTTATGCATCTCAGCTTGTGCGATTTCTTGATAAGTATTGATATGTAATTTTTCGTATCAAAAAGTGTAAATATATAATGAGTAAGAAAAGAATAAACAAAGATGAATAAAACCAAGGAGAATACAGAAAATATACTGTGCGGCGGTAAATGTACTCTAAGTTTGAATGATGAAAATATTATTTTGACAATTTTTCTATAATTTGAAAAATAGTACATGTATTTCGTATTAAGGTGCAGTCTTTTGACATCTTCAGAGAAGGAAATCTGTAATGAAGTAAAATGCTGTGAGCAACATTTGATTTACAATAATATGTATGTTGTAGTTTACTTTACAACAGCTTATAAGCTCAGTGTGAATGTTTGTGGGAGACAGTATGGTTTAGGGATCCTGCCTGTTTTTTGATGCTCGATTCCTGTTTGTTTCACTTTTAAGTCCTTCATGCGATTTATTACGTTTGATAAAACGAATCGGCTGGTGTACGAGGTACGGTATGGGTCTGATTCACATAGGCAGGTATATCTGTTGTAGTTGCTGATGGCAGACGGTTTTATTGTATTCCTGTTTGATAGTTAGCAATAGGTTGTGCCATACACATTGGTCTACACCAAATGACAACTGTTGCAACGGGAATTTATACGCCAGGCAAGATCCGTCGAGATAGGAAAGGTCACGTCAATTGGGAAAAAATAAAATAATACTGACATAGCAGGCAAGTTAGGTAATTAGTTGTGGCAAGAAATATGCTGGTGCTGTAGTGAGCAGCATAGTTCACCCAGCCATAACTTCAGGGTTTTTTTCAAATGCCAAAAATGAAAACATTTTGTGAAAACATAGGGTTTGAAAGCACTGACTTCATGGAGTGATTTTTCTGATAATGTGTATTCAAATCCCCCTCTAAAGAACGAAACTCTGTTCGTTATGGAGATAAACTAATTTTATCTGCAATAAATTGATTTTTGGACAGTGTTGCTATTAAAGAAATAACAAAGGTTATCAAGAAAAATTTATCTGATGGAAAGCCGCATTTTTTGCAAACACTCCTCCACTCCTTACCAAAAGAAAAAATTCCAGTAAACCCGGATTAATCAAATGATAAACTCTGTCTTTGCAAAACATTTTTGATAAACTCAGTTTAATCCTGGCCGGTAAAAACCCAGTTTTTCTTCAAACTCACTGAAGCAAGCAAAACCGTAGTTTCGAGTAAGACACAGAGAACTTGATGATAACCGCTTTTATCAAGGGAAAGCACAGCGTCTTTTTGTGAACTTGGCCTATGTCCCAAAACCTTTATTCGTTTAACTTTGTTAGTTGTATTAAAAACAAGGATATTTGAAAATGCGAGTTTATCAAAAACTATTTTGAAATAGACTGACTTTACATTACAACTTAGATGTCTTCTTTTAACTGTGTTAATGGAAAACTCTTGTCTATCTGAAAACCCTGCTTTTTGATTGATCTGCAGCTCGGAAAGTCTTACTAACCAAAACACTTTTTACTATTAAAAAAAGTTTAGTAAACTAAAACGTTACTCCTGTGGCAATTTGACTTTATCTATTGGTTTTATTTTTTCAGGTTAATTTATCGGTGTAATTCAAGGCTCAAAAGTCTGCAACCTATAATTCAAGCATTATGTTGACAAACATTCAAACTGAATGCCCACCTCTCAGCAGACCCCTACACTTGTTAACCTTATCTGATCTGGAATTTTCTCTGTGAAATAGAAGTGTAGTTCACATTTTTTGGAGAGTAACGCGGTTGCAAAAAATATTGCGCCAGCGAGCGAGTTGATGTAACGTTTGCAAATTGTTTATGACTATTTATTTTGTTTTCTTGGTTTGCTACAGTTTAATAGAAAATCGGCTTTCCTCTATAATTGCTGCAAAGTTGCTGAATTATTTATGTAGATGCATTTGAAGCCGAGGAAAGGCTCTATCTGAAGTTTAATGTTACCATAAAAATAATACCACAACATTTATCGTATCAATACTTGAAATTTGCCTGTTTTGAAAGTTTTTTACTTTGTCTTCTAACAGTAACTTTTGGAGGTGTTCCAAGAAACTCTGAGGGTAGACTTCGAGACATTTTGCTGAACCAAGCTAATTACTCTTCCAAAGATCGACCAGTGATAAATCCTAAGAATACAGTGCATGTGAAGTTACAAATGCAGCTGTACGCTATGTTGGATCTCGTAAGTTATGGTTTTGGTTACTAAGTGTGTTTGTGTATCCCGAAATTCGATTCAATATTGTTTATCGATGAGAGCATTATTGGTTTCATTTCCAGTAACTACACACATCAGATAAAAAACAAGACAACCTCTTGTTGAATTCAGCATATTGATAGAACAAAAATCCGCTTTCAAGTCCATGCTAGTGGCCTTGAAATAACACATTTGCGGTTTAACGTTATTTCTAGGACTGCTTCAACAACAACAAAATGATTCCCCTTTTTCTATTATTTGCCTAAAAATGATATAAATTTGCCTCTGACACTAAACCTTCAGATATGGGGGGGAGGGGGGGGGATCTCAATATAAAGTGCACTAGTAGGTCATATAGTGATACAAATTCTGTATTCTTATTAATTATTAGTTTTCTCCCTTTCAATTGTTCTGTCACTGTTTTGAACCATAGTGACTGGTTTGCAAAATGCTTCATACTTTCATCAGTCATTTTATAAAGTAACGTTTGTACAAAACGGTAATTGGGCCTTCTCCGCTAAATACCGATAAAATAAAAAATAAATAAAATCTGAAACATGAAACCATGTTTGAAGTGCTGTCGCCAGACATGCAGGTATTGATAAAATGCATACAAAGTGCAGAGAGAACAGTGCTAGTGTAAACCAAAGGCATTTTTAAGAAACGTTGTAAATTTGTAAACTGCTTATATGATACTATATATAAGACTATGACATCGCTTAATTTGGTGTAAAGTGCAAAATTCTAGAATAAGGGGTGACGAGAACCAGGGAAAAGTGACATGTATTACCCATTATAGCTCCTCCCAAGCCGGGAGACTATTTCATATGTTGAACTCTATGTTCGCTTTGTATATTTTGTTTTGTATACCACAAATTTAACATTAAGGTTCTGTAACTGTTAGGGAATGTAGTTTCGTTTTTAAAGATGAGTCCCTTGCTTCAATCTTGTTAAATATCATTGAGTGCTGCCTATTTCCTTAAACGTTTCTTCATCGTAAATCTTGAGAGGTATGAAATAAGAATAATAAGTTTAAACTATGAAAATGTAAAGTATATTTATTTGGTCAGCAATTTAAAATCTCGTTTGTCGCTTTCAGATAAACTGTTTGGTATATAAATTATTTGCAATAGAACCATCCATAATGTGAGCTTGATCTTGCTACTTGTTTATTCTTTTACGTAGAATGAACGAGACGAAGTATTGACTACGGCTTCCTGGATGATCGTCGTGAGAAAACTTCAGCTCATTAAATAGTAATATTAAAACTTAGCAGTCTTGGGTGAAGCTACGCTATTTGATAGCTTGAAGGGCTTTTTCCTGTAAGAATTTTTTTGCAAAATACAATATTGGAAAACATTGTTAACCACTAAAACTTAGAAGTTATTCTAGATCCATTGAAGAAGATACCCTGATGTTCCATTACAGATTTACCCGATTTGTAAGTTTTATTTCCAAAATGGACACAACCATTTTATGGCTACAATAACATATTTCTTCAAAGTATTCATTTAAAGTCAAATCCAGATTTTTCATTTTTACAGTCATTTGGGCATCAAATGTTTTCGTTTTCGTTTCGTTTTCGACGACATTTATTTGAGTCTTTTTTCACTAGATTTTATACAATATCAAAAATAATACAGCTGAGATAAAACTGGAAAAAGACTCGGGAGGAAAACTCAAAAAAGCTCCATGGAGCTTGTGGAAAGAGCCCTCCGTAACAGTACTTTACAACAACAAAGAGACAATGTTTACAAAAGGGAAAGAAAAGAATAATACAAAAACAAACAAACTAGATGAGAAAGAAAATTCAGCTACGTTTACTCATTAGAAAAAGTTTGAGAGATTTTTTGAATAAGTTCAGAGAGTGAGAACGTTGAATGTCAAGTGGGAGGGAGTTCCAAACAATGGGTCCAGTGAAACGAATTGTTTGTTGGGAAGATGTAAGCCTAAATGAGGGAGTAGAAAGAGAATTCATGTTACGTGTAAGGTGAGTGTGTGTCTCATGTCGAAAGTGAAACAAGGACCTGAAGATATTAGGAAGAGTATTGTTACACCAGGAGTACATAAAAATACCAATTTGATAACGATGAATATCGAAAACGTGGAGAATGTTGAGTTTTGCAAACAAGTCACGGGTTGTTTGAGACGGGTGATAATTAACTATGAGGCGAAGAGCTCTCTTTTGAAGGACTAAGAGGGGATAAATCCTGGAACAATAAGTACCACCCCAGAGAAGAGCACAATAGGATAAGTGGGGATGAATCAGACTATTATACAGTGTGATAAGGACCTTACGAGGAAGATAATGACGCAAGCGGGCTATAATTCCAACGCTCTTTGAGATGGTTTTAGAAATGGCCTGGATGTGATCATTCCAAGTAAGGTGCCTGTCTATAAGAACACCGAGAAACTTTACCGATTTACAAAGGGGAACCTCAGTACCACAGAAATCAATGCTACGGATAGGTGGGACTGGCAACCTGTTAGGAGTACTAAAAAGAATCGATGCAGTTTTGTTTACATTAAGTAATAGCTTATTTGCACAGAACCATGTGCGAACCTTGGATAATTCATTGCTAACAATATGCATTAAAGTCGTAGGATCTTCATGAGAGCAAAAAATATTAGTATCATCAGCGTACAAAATAAAGTGCAATTTGTCACTTGCCTTACATAGATCGTTGATGTAAATAATGAACAGAAGAGGTCCAAGAATTGAGCCCTGAGGGACACCACAATTAATAGGTAGGTAAGTTGAATGTACATTACGAATAACTACGAATTGTTTCCTATCACATAAATAGCTCCTAAACCAGTTTAGTAGAACACCCCTGACACCGTAGTAGGCTAATTTACTTAGTAATGTTTTGTGGTGTAGACAATCAAATGCCTTGGAAAGATCAAGAAATGTCCCTGAGACAAAAAGTTTCTTCTCAAATGCATCGGTCAACATATCAGTAAAATGTAAAAGAGCATGCGCAGTAGAGCGACCTGGTAGGAAGCCAAATTGAAAATCATACAACATGTTAGACTTAACTAGAAAATTATATAAACGATCAAACATTAACTTCTCATGAACTTTGGAAAAACATGGTAATACAGATATGGGCCTATAGTTGGTTACAACATTCCTATTTCCATTCTTAAATACAGGAATAACACGAGCGATTTTGAGAGCTTTGGGAACAATACCTTGTTGAAGTGAAAGGTTAAAGACATGAACTAAGGGACCACATATCAGAGGAGCAACAGCTTTTACCACTTTTGGCGGTATTTCATCAGGACCTGATGCTGAGTTTTTAAGATTTAAAATAATACGGAGAACTTCGTCATGGTTGGTGGTTACAAAATACATAGAGTTAGGATTTGGAGAGTTGAGATAATGACCAAAGGAGGTAGAAGAGACCAGAGGAATACTGTTTTGAATTCTTGTACCAACAGACGTAAAAAAGTCGTTAAAAACATTACCAATAACAAGGGAATCACGGATAGTAGTACCGTTGTGACTTATTTCCTCAATCGGTTTATCCTTACTCTTGCCATGAATAATTGAATTAATGGAAGACCATGTTTTCTTAATATCATTCTTACAGTTATCAAACATTTCATTGTAATAAAGTTTCTTAGCAATTCTAATAACAGAGGTTAAACGATTGCGGAAGGCCTTGTAAGCAATGAAATTCTCATTGGTCCGTTTACGAACATACTTCTTATACAGTTTATGCTTAGTTTTGCATGAATTTGCAATACCAGTTGACATCCAGATCTGGCCACTACTGTTATTAACGTTATTATTACGGTTGACAGATTTTGGGAAACAATTATCAAAGTGCTGAAGAAAGGTAGAAAGAAACTTATCAAACGCGTCGTCAGTATGATTTTCTAGGTACACATGTTGCCAATTCTCGTTTGATATAAGGTCTTGAAAATATGAGATGTTACGTCGAGTATACTTCCTACAGTATGTTACGGTATTCCTTATTTTCCGTTGGCAAGAGGTCTCAAAAACAGTAAAAACAGGGAAATGATCAGAGATATCGTCTACTAAGATCCCAGGGGTACATGGCTGATTAATATTAGTTAACATAATATCAAGAAGGGTAGCTGAATTGCCAGTGATTCTGGTAGGAAGAGTGTGGAGAATTTCGAAAGCGTTAGAATGTACCAAATTCATAAACATGTTAACATCACCACCATTCGTACTCATTAAATTGCAATTAAAATCACCCATTAGAACACAACCCTTGCGGGATGCTTCACTAGATTCGAAAACTGGAGTCAACTTTTCAATAACATCAGAATTAATACCAGTGGGACAATAAATCACCCCAACTAGAACAGAAGTATGGTGAGATGTCACTAGCTCAATAAAAAGGGATTCCAGGAAGCCTTCTAAAAAAATCGTCAAGTCAGGTCTGACAAAGTAATCGTAACTTTCATTAATGTAAAGAGCAACACCACCACCCCTTCCAACCCTTGATGAGTATTCAGTCTTGTAGCCTTGCAGATCATACAAAGAATACAATGTATCTTCATCTCGAAACCACGTTTCAGTTACTCCAATTGCTGTAAACGGAATATGAATTGAGTTGAGAGAAATTTGTAATTTTTCGAAATTGCTATTCAAAGATCTAGCATTAACATGATAAAATGAAATACGATTATTTATAGAACATTGTAACATTTCATTCATAGCATTGTAATCATAATAAGCACATTTACTAATACTACTATCAACTTTTGGATGGATTAACGATAATTAGTCGTCCTATATTTTCTCACCCTCGACTTCTTCTGTATGCAAACTTGCAATTATGTGCCAAGTGTGTAAGGATTATTGGAGAACATGGCATTCTCACAAAAAGCCGATTATTTTATTCAAAAAGTGCCAAACATAAAATCTTGACTTAGATTTTCAAATTTGATCATGTTTCTTTTTATTCTAATTTACTTTCATCTGCATATTATATTCCCTTTAAAGCATAATTATGATGATACCGTAGATATCATAAAAATGAACATTTAATACCACACAGAGTTGGAAAGACGAGAGACTTTTCTGGGATCCAGCCCAATACGGAGGTCTACGCGACATTGTAATACACGTTGATGAAATTTGGACACCTAAAATTTTTGTCAGCAATTCGTGAGTTTTTCTTTTCCTTATGTGTTTGGTATTTAAAAGCTAGAGCCTTTCATTTTTCACACGAAACATGGACGTAGATAAATACCTGTTTAACTTACGTAAGCCATTACGTGAGGAACATAAAATGGATTGGAATACTTGAAACGAATTTTTGCACGTTTAAGTGCTTCGTGTATCGGTAAACGGAAAAAAAAACATAAGGTCTTATGTATTTCTTTCTTTGTCAATATACTAAACTATATGGTGTTCGTGGAAACGACTTTTCATTTAGTAACAAGTGTCAGTAAGAATGCTTAAATATAAAGAGCTGCCCAAAAGAGTGAAATTTTGTAAACTATTTTGAAAAAAAAACGTTCTCTTTATAACCAGCTGAAATCACGTTTAACTTAGCAGATTAGGAACATGTAATGACCAACGCAGCCGCATGTACCGAAGTACTGAACATTGAAAGGTTTCATGTTGCCGCTACACTTTATGCATTCCGCTGGAGGTGGTGATATCATCAATGCTGTATACTACGCAATACTCTTGGTTCTTTTAAGAAGAAAACCTCGCCAAAACATTAATGATTTTCACCTTAATAAATGTGTTAGGTTAGCACCTAACACAATCAAAGAGACACTGCTACATTTACGTTGAAAAAAAAAACTTGCGAATTTTCCTCTTCCACGGCTTGAACTTGTGCGTTACATGCAGGCATATAAAAATTCTACGTAAACTTTACTAACGTATAATCTATAACTGACAAAAATATGTCAAGACTGTAAATGCACAATACCACCAAGGATCACTGATCTGTACTATGACCTTCTAAACTACAATAAGCTGTAAATCCTTATCTCCACAGTATTCATGCATGGCTCGTGGGCTCGTGAAAGCCTAGTGGAGGAGTCAGTAACACACGTTGCATTGATGACCTGTGCATTTCCTCTTTAGCAATACTTTTTCTCTCGGTCAATTTCAATTGTTGATGTAAAAAAAAAAATTGAAAACTGAATCTTGTCAGTTATGCCTCGGAGTGCACCTTAACAATCAACTAAAAAGTTTCAGGGAAGGTGTGTTTTCACAGCCTATCAGGTGAAGGCCCTGTGGTGATATCGTCTGACTATCAAAAATTTGGTAGCACTGCCATTTCTTAACGATGGAAAGTTTCGTATTAGAATTAAAAAAAAAACTCATGAGTACAGAGACACATGTTTTCCTTTGAGTCTATCTTCGTAAACATGTAAAAAGTCTTCCAGTACTCTTAGGTTCCCTGAAACTTTTTAGTTGATCATGAATTCTCACTAATTGCACAAATGTTACTGCCAACTGCCTTTACGTACAGTTTAAATCCTCTGCAGTGCTTGGTAGGTCTTCAAGTTCTTTGATTCTCTATTCGGAGGTCCGGTAGCTGATACATGGTCCTTTTTACCGTATATGCTATGAGCTCGTTAAACGATTAGGGCTGTGACCGTGTTTAATCCAGTTTGTGCTCCAACGATCACCTGCGTTTGTACCGTAAATAGGATGTAGATATGGTGTAGAGTGCATAGTACGACCCCTACTTAGTATGTAGCATGTCAACATATGGTGCTTACTTGTCTCGACAACATACAAGCAAAAGTGACATGATCACTGAATTCTTGTTATGATATTTCTAAATATATTTGAACTCGTGGACTTCAAAGTTGCAGAATAGCTAAGCACTCTAAGACGTAAAAGCTGAGCCTTTACGGGAACCGTTTGGGGAGTCACAGTCACGGATATTACTTGCCCTAGCGTCGCTAAATAAATTTGAAATGGAATATTTATCGCGTTAATCAGCACACACCGAGTCTGTCTGTTGTGAAAAGGTCATCGTGATTAATCGTTAAACGATCCAAAATTTTTGCGCTTAAACGTTGAATTGTTCTACTCACGCACGTTGTTCACAGCCCTGCAGTTACGGTAGCTGAAGTGTGTTGTGAAATCGGCCAAGTGAACTTCAACGAATTTGCCTTTTCGATTGTTTTCACTTTGAGTGGGAGATAAATTCGAAAATCGTTCAGTGTACTACAAATACAATTAGTCTACATATACACAGCTGTATGATGATTCGTGAGTGTACATATACTGTGTAGCGTGCTCGTTCGCTGACAACTACTTGGGTGCTGTTTGGTGTGGCTCGGCCTCTTGAATGTTTATATAGTAGTGCACTCCCATTGGCTTGTTCAACGGGGGTTAGGATTAGACGTAACAAAGCTTGTTTCCAACCATCGATTTTCATAGTTTTTGAATGTGTTAATTTTAACGACAATTACGATATTTGGAAGAAGTACTTCCGTTAGGGATCTTTATTTATATTTACTATTCAGATGAACTGCTTAAAAGTTATAAAAATACTTTGAAAACGGCAATTTTATAAATTTTCTATCGCTAAACACATCAAATAACTTAAATACAGGTGTTTTTGTTCTTATTAAAATTATAATCTTTTAATTGTAATGATTTGCACAATTAAATAATGTGAATACATCCAATACTGCGATCACGTGTAGCTTACTTGTACTACCACCACCAAAATTCTTACAAACATGAATTTTAAAAGTACATCCCTTCTCACAAGAATGTGTTATTTGCAGCTGTTGCAGAGCTTTTGAAAGAGAAATTGCTGTGCCTTTTATTTTTTTTGTCTGTCTTTTCCTTTCCAGGCTTACCAAAGACTCTTTAGGCCTTATTTCGCCAGAGAGAGGATCTGTTATCCTAACTTCAACGGGGGATGTCTTCCTCGGCACCCCTTTCGTACAATCGACACAATGTCCACTAAGGTAAGAATGCACCTTTATCATGAAAAACGTTAATGTAATGTCTTTAACCGTACCTGGTAAAACTCCTTTCTTAACTAGATTTGATATTTGCACGCAATCAGCTCAGAGCAAGGACATCGAAAAGCAAAAAAAAAAAAAAAAAGCTATGAGCCAAACGTTATGTTGGTTCATAGATTGGAAACGGTTACTTTCAGTTGTTTCTAATCTAAGGAAATACCTAAAAATTGCTGTCATAACATACTAATATATATATATTTATATATATATATATATATATATATATATATATATATATATATATATATATATATATATATATATATATATATATATATATATATATATATATATATGCATCATTCGCTGTTTCCTGATATGTGTTTACATTTTTTTTCCCTCAAGCTATGATACTAGAGTATATAAAGCTATCCAACAGAGTAAATATTCGTTTTGTTCAACAGCGTTCGGTATTTTCCGTTCGACACTCAAATTTGTCCGTTCTCCTTCATCCCTGTAAACCAATTTTATCAGCATATGTACCTTACAGCCGAGCAGCCAGATACTCCTTCCTCTGTTGACAGTTTTGAATGGAACCTTTTGAATACTACAATATGGAACTATGTCTTTCCTTACAATAGTTCCATCTATTCTGGAAGTAGCTCTTGGTATAGTGGTGTCTATCTTTGCGTGTATCTTCAACGAGACCCCAATTACTACATATCTACTCTAATCATACCCTCAACTCTTATGTGCATCATGGCATTTGTAACGTTCCTGGCACCCCCAGATAGTGGAGAGAGAATTTCTTTAGGAGTCTCAATGGTCCTGGGTTTGACCGTTTTTCAGTTGTTGATTTCCAATACCTTACCGACATCTAGCAAAACACTTCCCGTATTGAGCGGCTATCTGACGGTAAATTTCATCCTTGCTTGCTTAGCTGTGCCCTTTTCGTTATTCAACATAAACATAGCATACAGCATCGGCAAATTGACAATCCTAAAAAAAACGATGGATCAGAATGTTGCTCCTTGTGCATTTGCCATATTTTCTTTGTGTGTCCATATATGACGACATGGTAAAGTCTGAAACAACAGATACCCCATCCTGCACTGTGGTGAATGATCAAAATGAGGTAGACATATCAAACGGACCAGTTGAGGAGAAACGTCACACGAATGCCGCTATTCCACTCCAAGCAGCTGACAATACAGATAATAGAGCTAGTGCAGAGAAGGTAGTATAACCGCCTTTGTACAAAATATTTCGAAATAGTATGGCCATTATTCTAATGAATACTATGACCACATCTTTAATATTCAGAGTAAACATACAAGCCATTTTCTTTATGAATCATAATATATTTACAATACAAAACATAAACAGATTCCTCCTCAACATTATTCTTTAAGCAACATCTTTGTCCAAGAAAAAGTATCTTAGCTGTTTCTTAAGTTAATAACATGAATAATGTGTGCTACCGTGCCCCATTTTTCGGGAATAATACGTTCTTGAAGAATTGCTGTTGCTATTTCTAAAAAGAGTGAATATTATTCTAACGAAACTAACTTTTTTCTTCTCTTATCAGACCCAGTTCGAAAACCGCATCGTCGCCGTAGTGATGGATCGACTCGCTCTTATTAGCTTCTTGATTGTTTTCTGTGTGTTCGGTGTTAGAGTCGTTGCAAACTTCAGTGCAAATCCTGGGATAACTTTCCAAGAATGTTTAGATATTGAGTTTTAAATATATCACCAAAATGTTGTCATTATGCAATCCTTAAATTTGCTGATTTAGACAATAATATTAAGCAATGTTTCGTTCACTTGTGCTGTAAGTTACTTGATTCAAGTATCGTGAAAGTTGTACAGTCAAGATAATTCGTTAGTTTATGTGGGATATATTTTATTACTTTTGTGCTACATAATAAATATGCCTTTCAAGATGAATCAAACAAATGTTGTTGTGTAATTATAAACCGACTTGCACATTATGGACGTTTCATTTACGGAGAAACTTTTGATACTTTGATGTGAATTAATATGGTACCCAAGTCCGTTCGCTTTCTCCTCTTGGTTTAATCTACTTCATCACATTTTGGTCGATTAAATTATTCATGTTTCACTATTTACACAATTGCTAACTGGTCAATTTATTATCAAGAGATATAATGTTTTATACAATTGCTCTTTCTCTTTTTAAGCTCAAAAAGTGTTTAGATGTTACAGTTTTGGTCTACAATCATCTAATTAAAAGATGCAACGAGTCATATCAAGACGAGCATTAAAAATTTTTTTGGTCATGTATTTAATCGGAATTTTCGAATGTTGAACCGAAATTCAAATCTTTCATCCCTTTTTAGAAAAGCGCTTGTCATCCTTTTGTGTAAGTGGGAATTACAAACAACCTTGACAGAGAAAAATCATTCATCCAGCGAGTCCATACACTGTATCTATTATGGGTTGAACTTTCTTCTATGAGCCAGTGAGTGGATCTTTAACTTGGTCAATGGGGATAATAGTGCACTGGACTAGCACACAGGTCAGATTACTCAGTATAATCAGAACAGTGGCAGTCTAGTACTGCACTGCATGTGCACTGTGCGTGTGCGTGTTGAAATCCCGTCCTCGGTGTTTGTTCAGTGCTATCCATTCTGAGCTCTTCAGGATTACCTGTTGGCCTCTTCATGACCATATTTAACCTGGCTACTAATGATCATTTATTTGGTTATCGAAAAAATAGAATGAAATAATATACCAGTTCCATAAAATAAATATCTTAAGTCATCGACCAGAATTCTTTCTTAGATGGGCAAAAAGTGCAACTGCAAAACATTTGGCCATCATGATCAGATATAATACTACAGCTATTTGGCAACTCTGAAGGCTATGAGTCTAGGCCTAAATATTACACACTGTTTACTGTACGCTAGGCCTACATATTTATCTGAAATCCTATCCTAGGTTACAGTGGCCCCGGCACGGCCAGGGCATGGGGCGCGCGTGTCCCCCAATCGATTTCAGGTTTTTTTGAAAATTTTAAAATGATTGCAAAAGGCGTCTAAGCAATAGATCTCTGTGGGGGTAGGGGAGGTGTGTTTTCGACTGATTGATGGACCTTTTGTGAATATTTTCTATCAGAAATGGTTCTCAAACTAGTTTTGCATCGAAGCTATCTGAAATTAACAAACGTTTCTCAAAGGGGACTTCCCTTAGAACCTTCCACAGGACAACAACTTTATGTAGTGGCAAAGGAAGGATCCCCACTGCTGTATACCAACGCAGGGTGCATAAAAGGTGCAATTTACTCGCCGCCACTTAGTTGCAAAATCATCCAGCCAGTCGGAAAAATTAGAATCCACTTAATTATGGACATTTTCTAGCCATATATGATCAGTTCCAAAAATATTTCATAAGATAGCACCATTTTGCATCTAAACAACCTGAAATTAACAAAAATTTCTCAATGGGGAGGCACTGCTGTATACAATCGCAGGGACGCACAAAAAGGTACAATTTACGCAGACGTAGGAGGGACTGAGGCTACGACGTCACCTATTCTACCTCCCATCACCCGCCATTGCTAGGCTAGAAAACAGAATGTCCGGCTATTGAACGGCGAGTATTACATGGTTAAGTTTGGTCTGAAGGAAAAGTTTGCACTAACTAGAGTTCTGTGAAACATTTTTCTGTAGGTTGGCCAAACTCACTATGATGCATTAATTGGCACCAAGTTCATCGATATTGAACACTTGTAGCACTAAGTGAATCTGATTTAAAGCAAAGGGTCACATTAGAAAAATAAATGTTTATGTTAAGTTATTAATTATGTTAACTGTGTTGGGCATATGATAATAGAAAACAGGCGTATATATCAATGAGTTGATGCACTCTTGGTGGTATAGGTCGTTTGTAGAGCAAAAGGTAGTAAAATCAGGTACAAAAGTTTTCAGAAAGTTGAACAGTTTGTTTCATTTTCCTATACAATTATGTACATTCGGTCTCGGTCTCTGACCTTGTTGGTCTCGAAGTCTGCTCCTGGTCTCGGTCTCAAATCCATTGGTCTCGGTCTTAATCTCGGTCTCAGATATGCTGGTCTCGACTACAGCACTGCTATGCACTGTTACACCACAAACTGTGCAGCATAGTCAGTGCTGATAACTCCCTAGGAAGTCATCCTCACCACGAATGTACTGCCCATGCAGGCAGAGGGTTGTTTTGGTGTCAGATTACCATATAGAGCTTGTGTGTGGGTGTATGGTCTGATAGCAGGCTCTCATTGTTTTGTGGACGGAGAAAGGCTGTACTCGATCATTGTCTAGAGCTGGGCAGGGGCGGGTAGATTTTCTTTTTTTTTCACAATTTTATAAAAGAGCAAAATGTTTTCCGTGGTGAAGGTGAGAAGGACGTGGCAGCTGAGCTTCCGCATTATTGATGCGCTAGTTTTAAATGGTCTGAACGAAGCCAAGCGAAGCTTAAACCACTTGAATGATGTAAAATTACAGGAAATAAGTGTGCGTTTAAGGGCTCGTTGGTTTGAAAATGAGAGAAGGAGAACAAAGTATTTCCTTAATTTAAAAAAAAAAATAAAGTTCGTAATGTTATCACCAAATCAAAAAGTAAGGAAGGTAATAATTTTAGGAGTAAGACAAGGATTTTAGGTAAAAAAAGATGTTTCTATTATAATCTTTATTTGTATGATAATGTTGATCCAGATGCAATCTATAAATTAATAAACACTAAGGCAAAATTTGGTTTTGACGATGCTGATTTGTGTTAGGGACTCTTGTCCCGTGATGAATGTAGACAGGTTATCATGTAGACAGACACTTTTTGCTTTTTCAAATGGTAAAAACCCCGGTTCAGGCGGTTAATATTTACAAACATTTTGTGTTTAAATAGGTAACTGTGTAACGGAATCCCAAGTTTCAAGTGAGTTTTCTGATGAGAAACGACGAACTTTTATATTTCCTATCCCGAAACCAGGGAAAGATCATTTAGTTTATTCGTTCAGAATTATCGCCCGGGCTCTTTGCTTTACACAGGCTATAAGGTCTGTGCCAAGGGCTTAGCTTAAGATTTGAACGGATCCTACATAAAATCATCAATTTAAAGCAGACCGGCTTCATGAAAAATCGCTTTATTGGGAATAACATTCCGTTAGTCCTTGACGTGATCGAATGTTGTACTCATCATAGGAAAAGTGTTCTGCTTTTATTTGTTGATTTCGAAATATCCTTTGACAGTATCGACAAGAATTTCTTAAACAAAAGCCTGGACTTCTTTGATTTTGAAGTTGTATTTAAGAATTCTATCAAGACCCGATTTGCAAAAAGTTATGTTTCAGTAGTTAACAATGCTTGTGATGCATTTAAAATCTCAAGAGGTGTCAGGCAAGGTTGCCCGATTTCTCCTTACTTACTTCTTATTTGCATGCCGAGATTCTGTCTAAGTCAATCAATGATAACCCTAATATAAAATGTATTAAGATCTGCAATAAGGAAGTAAAAAGTACAAAGTATGCTGAAAATACTGCTATAGTCTTAAATGGTACCTTTGAGTCACTGCGAGTAACTATTCGCATTCTCCAAGTTTATGAGTTATCGGCAAAGTTAATTTTAAGAAAATTCATCTCTTTTCCATAAGAAAATTGTTAAATGAGTACCCTTGTTTTCATAGTATCTTCAATCGTAGATGGTATTTAGGTCATATTATCTTGTTGCGATTAACGTTTACTCATGATAAAGAAAGGTTGTTTCATTTACATTATACCACAACCTCTCTCGATTAAAACGTAACCTTCATCTTTGATCTGAAGAAGACCTTACACCTAATAGAAAAAATACTATAGTTAAAACTTTAGGGCTTTCTTAGTTGGTTTTTCTTTTTCATGCTTTACAAAATCCACCATAGTGTTTCCTTAACCAGCCTCAACGTGTTCGGATTTTTATGGTCTGGTAACCCCTACAATGTTAAGCGTAGTACTTTATTTAACGATTTCGATGCCGGTGGATTAAAAGCCCCACATCTTCATTCTTTTGTTAGAAGATTGAGATGTTCCTAGGTTCGAAAGTACATCATGACAATGAAACTTTGTGGAAATCATTTTTCATAATTACCCGAAGCCTTACCGTAAAGCCTTTTTTGTTTGAATGTAATTTTAATGCCAGGGATATTTCAACCCCAATGAATTCATAATGATATTTATACATAATGGTTTTATTACGCCTTTCACAATCCATTTGGGTGACTTTAAAAATCAGATAATATGAAATTTATCTTTTATAAAGGTTGACAAAAATCGTGTTTTATAGAAATATGTATGGAAATATTATTGGGTTTGTAAACGATTCATAAGATTTACAGATTTAGATCCTTTCTATTTTTGACATAAACGGAATATTTTCAATTCACAATGTTCCTTTCACCCGTTTTCAAGGTATTGTATTCAATTCCCGTCTCTTGAAAACGGGACATTTATCTCTTAAACAACGACCCTCAGCTCCGCTCAAAACCTTTTGCAAGTCCCTCTTTTGTATCACTTAAAGGTCGTGTGACATGCCACCAAAAAGAGCTGTTTCACTTGTCAGTTCTCAAAATTACCGTTCTCAAAATATACGTCTTCAAAGTTTGAAGGTTCCTCAAGAAACTAATTGCCTATGCAAAAATAATGATGTGGAGTGTTGCAAATTGTGAATATTTCTTTTGTTAACCCTATATAAATTATCTCTTGATTACTGATCATAAAGATAACAGTTTGGTGAGTGATATCAATATTTTTCAAGGAAAAAAATTTTAACTTTTATAATAAACCCCTGGGGGAATAACAATGCTACCAGTGTCCGTGACATTAAGGTTTAAAAAAACAAAGGCTAACATGTGCCATATATGGTATGTCACATATTTACATATTTAGCTCATGTTTATTCATGATACAAGTGTGAAATTTAGAAATTTACCTGTAAAATGGTCAATATTTGATGAATTTTAATGGGAATTGTGGCTATTTTCTGGATTTTTAATGCTTTTTACATCAAATATCCAACTATGCTATTTTCTGACACACAACCTTTAACGTGTACAAGACTTAATGCAAAACATACGTGCTCCTCCCACAGCTGTGAAGAAATGGAAAAGTACATTCAATTTTGACCACTGACCAATGGAATCAGATTCTTAAAATTCCCTTCAGCACTCTACGTGCAACTAAAATTCAGTATAACTTCCAATTTTGTGTTCTTCACCGGATACTCGGATTGATTATTATAAATAAGAGGGTGAACAACTTATATCCTTTTTGCGATTTAGAATACGAAAGATTTTCTCACATTTTGGGGAGTGTAAGATAACATCAACCTTTCAGTTAGATGTTGAACAAATAACTCTTGGTCAGCAATTTACAAGCTAATGTACCTTGAGAGGGGAATTTATCATTGAAGACATTAACAATTGTTTGCTTCTTGATATTGTTTGATTTCTTGCATAATCCGTTGCCGCATTTAACTCCAAAAATCAATCCGTTGGCAAATTTAATCTTTAACCAAGTTGCATTGTCCTAATTTACTCGATCAAAATTAATTGAAACCCACGTCATAATAAAATGTTTTCTAAAGTTAATGTCTTAGCTATAATTAGCCAACATAGGTTATATCTCTAAAAGCTTGTTTTTAATTTAGCTTGCGTAGATCCACTTTTAACGTACAGATTAGTCAAACTAACTACATTTCACTTGAATCTTGTCAGAAAATGTCTATATACTTAATTGGATGGAAGGAAAACATTGGTTTAATACTGAAAAGACTGGATGAGGCAAATACAAAATCATCAAAGCATTGGTCTTCATTAGATTAGCTGAATACTTACAGATGAAACTGAACTGGTGGACAAGTCCGAATTGAGCACAGTGATTTCATGTCTGGAAAGGAAAATGAGGTTGAAATTTCAGTTAATGGTGTGCGCTACCGTCTCTGTTTTCTACACGACAGGTAATTCAAAGATGTCCTGCTTTTACTTGTCATGTAACTATGTTATTAATGTGCTTGAAATGTGGTTTTTATTTTTATTTTGTCACATGAAAGTTATTAATATTATCCTTACTTCTACCAGTAGTTAACAAAGCACAAAAGTTGTCGGTAAATATTTATCTGTGGCACTATATTATCATTCTAGCCTCATAGTCCTGCTGATAATGTACGTCTTCACATCTACATATTCTTTGTTGTTGGTGTAATTATGTTCAAGAAAACGAAAAGTGAAAGAGCACGTAAAGAAGTATTCTCATACAGTTATATTACAAATTCATACCGTTTTTTCTAATAAGCAAAAGTATTGCTCATTAATATTTGTCACTTTACCAATCCCTTTAAGCATATAAGAAATGAATAAAAACAAATCAGCCTTTGAAAATTCAAAATAAGCAATGAGCAAAATGCCTCATTTAGTAGTTAATTGAGTAAGCAGTGTCATAGGGCGTCAGAGGTTAGGTGGGGGAGGAAAAAAAATTAGTTTCTTGATTAGGATTGACTTGCATTTAATAATTTATCAAGAAATATTGTCTCAGTTGTTCATTGTATCCATTAAGGCTGATAGAACAAGAAATTACCAGTATAATGTTCCTTGTAGCTTTATGACAAGAGCAGATCTGATTGTATAAAACAGCCTTAAAGCAGAATCGTCGCGAAATTAATTTGTTTGCCAAATTCACTACTTGAACGTTTAAGGTTCAAAAGTCATCTCTTTAACATAAAAGATCGGTATCTCTCACAAAAATGTCATCTTTAAGTTTGCACAGTGTAAGTTGCAACGTTTTTCAGGATTTGTCGCGTTAATTTTACATAAGTTTAAAACAGAAGGGATTACAATGTGTTGCTATGTTTATAATATCAATCGTTAATGGAATATCAAGATATGGTTGTTTGAAAGGTGTAAATTGACATAGTACACCAATTGCTGTTCGTTTGCACAAAACTACACATACCTGCTTGTTGTAAATTTTTCTAACTGAGTGGGGTGTAACGGAACTTTACAATGAATAAAGAAAATATCGAACATTAAACTTTATTGTTCAATCACTGAGGATTTGAAAGTGTTGAAAGACTTAAATATTAAAAATGGCTTAAATGTTACAAAACATATTTAAATGTGCAAAACTGTCCTTGAACCCATCATGATTACCTTTCTCATTAATTAAACAGGTAGAACTTACTATGATCTATTTTACTACTAAGAAGACACGTTTCCAGATATTTTTTGTCGATTGTCCCTTTTTGTGTGTGTTAAAATAAAAGAGCTATTTTCTCTTTAATGAGGTCCTAATATAACAAATGATAACATGCAACTTCATGCAAAGTAGGAGACATTTAGAAAATAAGTTTTAGTGTAATACGCTCTAAGTGACGGTGGCGTTTAGCTAGGTAAGTTCTAAGACATGGATCTACTTGCAAAAGTTTACTTTTCATAGAACCCACTTGCTTGTAAATCTGTGATGACGGACGCTGTCGCACACTCCTTCACGAGACATTTAAAGTGTAAAAGGGGCAGTTACTGTAAACATACAATACGGAAGGGTCTCATTACGCTTACTAAACGAAGAGGCACGAAGAGGCAGAAAGAGGCAGTACCTACGGCATCAAAGTTTCTACCCATTCAGCAATTTTGGGACGATACCTTTTCTTTGGTATTCGTTAGCTAAATGCTGAGTAAGAGTAAACGGGGTTAGAAAAAGATGATTCTTTGAAAGAGTCAGTTTATGCTGTAGGTAATCTTACAAAAACTTACAAAAAAAAAACGGCAGCAAAATTTTGAAAGTTGAGTCATAATGCCAAAATTTGTGCCTACACTAGTAACACCTTTAAATTCTTTTTTTACAGTGACGGTTGCAAGATTTCCAAGAAATTCAGAGGGTAGAATTCGGGACTTTCTTTTAAATCAAGACAACTATACTTCTCGAGAACGCCCCGTACTTGACCATAACAGAACAGTTTATGTGAATATGCAAATGTATTTATATGCCATGCTGGACCTTGTAAGTTACCTTCACTTTCCCTTTAGGTCTTCAAAGTGGTTTTGTCAATCAGATGGCAATACAATTCCAATTTACAAGACAGTAAAAGCTCTTCGTTTGTAATACAGGCATCATGAGTTGTCTTCCTTAGAAACAACTACTTCTTTGTACTGAAAAGGTTGAAAATTCAAATACTAAAGATTTCGTGATTATAACTTATATTATTGAGAACAATTTGATATTTACGTTAGTTACATTGTACCCGTTTCATTGCCATGGATAAAATTTAGAAGACATTTATATATTTCTATTTTACATGCTGGAGGTGAATTAACTGGTATGGAAATATGTTCAGGAGTCTATGATGTCCACACCACCCTTAAAAATTAATGCGGTTACAATTTTATCACTCGAAAAATCATTTTGTACTCTCATCAGAATGTATAGGAAGAGGATGTCTTAAATATATAAATATATATATATATATATATATATAAAAGAGTAAGACACTAAAAAGGAGTCAACTGCTCGTCTAAAAGTTGTTAAAAGCATCTCAACACGGAGCTTTCGTCTTTTATTTCAGACTTCTTCAGCGTGTATACACGCTGAAGAAGTCTGAAATAAAAGACGAAAGCTCCGTGTTGAGATGCTTTTAACAACTTTTAGACGAGCAGTTGACTCCTTTTTAGTGTCTTACTCTTTTATTGAAATTTTAAAAGTTGAGTCTATTGAATCCAAACGGATCCTGTAAGTCTTTTGAGGAATATTGTTGCTACCAGCCTCTTCATTCTCATTTGTATATATATATATATATATATATATATATATATATATATATATATATATATATATATATATATATATATAACGCTAATTCCCACCTTAAGGGGAAATTGTTATATCTGCTTGTACATAGGGCGAAAAAAAAGATAATTAAATACATAAGAAATAATTTCGCCCTAACGTCTAAAAATATAATTAACGTTAGTTCAATTGGCAGCCATCCGTTCGTGTTGACAGCTAGGTGTCCGTAAATTTGACAACTTTGAAGTAATAGCATCTAGTTTGTAAATCTAAGAGGGCGCCCTTGTAAGTTTACGCATTCTTATAGAAAAAGTGTGTGGAAACGTTAAGGCGAAACTTATATTTCACCCGAAATTTTTTTTCCCCTTAAGGTCGACTTTTCAACAACAACTTTCCCCCTAAGTGCCGAAGTAGAGAAATATATATATATATATATATATATATATATATATATATATATATATATATATATAGAGAGATAGATAGCGAGAGAGAGAATAAGAAAGTTCAACGTACCCAAACAATGTACTCCCAACATAAGGATCCAAATAGGATGCCACGGTGTTTCTCTCATGATAATATGGAAAGTATATTAAGCAAAAATATACACTTAAGAAGGTCGAATGACCGAAACGTTTTGAATTATACTTCTTTTAGTGGAGCAGCAAAAGTTGTGTTTCTTGCTATTATTTTTGCTTATACCTTCTATATATATATATATATATATATATATACTATCCATTGGTGCCTCACATATAAATCGTGTACTAAAGAATGAATAGAACTTAAAGAGACGACATATTTATTGAGTTTTGCAAGTCACTTTTATCAATGTTTACTACCGTTTTGTTTCAGAATGAACGGGATGAGGTAATCACTACTGCTTCGTGGATGACTTTGGTAAGGGCATTTACAATTAATCATATGATTATATTTTTCAGATCCAAAAGAAGTAACGACAGGCAAAGTGATTAGGTGGAAGTTCGGGAGTTTAGAAGTGAGAAATTACAGTCTGTGTAGCATTTGCATGTAAACGAATCAATTACGGCACTATGAAAATACAATGCAATCCCACTTTTAAAGAACTGGAACACACCAGAACCAATTGCTTTAGGGATTTATTCTGGCAATTACTGCCTATCAAGCTCATCATTATATATGATTTCCACGCAAACAAGTCCACGAGATCAACTTCATTTGTAACAAATCTTACTAATGCATCACTATAAACTGTATTTTCTGGTTACATAAATTTTATAATTCCATTTTAAGACATTTAGGAGGGTTTATCACTGACCATTTGTAAATAACTGTTTCTTCTTACGCCTCGTTCAAAAGCGCTTTACTGGGATCCATGCCGCGACACTCTCACATCATAACCTCACATTGTGCCACCGGGACAACCAGTGATAGATGCCCCCTTCTTCTCGACTACCTCCTTATGCATATCTCGAGGTAGAAAGCTCGAGAACGATTCCTTTACTTCTGGTGAAGGTTACAGGTCATTCATATTTACCGGAGTTAAATAAGCGAAAATATGTCAACACAATATTTCAAAATAAGATTGGTGAATACTTTTCGGACTTGTTATGTAAATGTTTCATGTTGAGAGAAAGGTACCAAATAGTTTTGATACAGTTCATAGGTCATATAATGTCTACAGGCGTGAGCCTAAAAAAACTTGTAAACTGCCGGTTAATACGTTTTCTGAAGAATAGACAGTTAGCCGTAGCTCCACAGTGTGTGATTCACGAGCCATAACTGGTGTAGTGGTCACAAACTCTGCCCGGAAAGCGGAGGATGGAGGGTTCAAACCCTCGGTGCGGCTCAGCTTTTCTCTCTGGTATTTTCTGTGAACCTTTCCTTCTGTGATAAGGGCTGTACTCTACCTTAGGATT
Organism: Holothuria leucospilota; assembly: GCA_029531755.1. Taxonomy (NCBI): domain Eukaryota; kingdom Metazoa; phylum Echinodermata; class Holothuroidea; order Aspidochirotida; family Holothuriidae; genus Holothuria; species Holothuria leucospilota. Next base: position 9,560,517 of record CM055976.1, on the reverse strand, counting down.
GGTATAAAATTCAAGATCGAATGTATTACTATATTACTATTTATACTATTTACACTTTCGACCTTTATTCTAACTTCGATCTACCAACCTCGACCTACTTCATATATATATATATATATATATATATATATATATATATATATATATATATATATATATATATATATATATATATATATATATATATATATATATATATATATATATATATATATATATATATATAGAGTGGTTGAGAAACGAAAAGTCCTTATTAAGAAGTCCCTATAAAGCATGTCTATTTCATGTATCGCAAGCCTGTTTGGAGGATTCCTAAGCTATCAGGGCTTAGTTTCTGTCTGCCTTTATTCATTGTCGCCTCTGCAGATTATGAATACACCAGGGGTCTTAAAAATTTCTATATCTTGGTGTATGTATATATATATATATATATATGTATGTATATATATATATGTATATATATATGTATATATATATGTATGTATATATATATATATATATATATATATATATATATATATATATATATATATATATATATATATATATATATTGATAGACAGGCAGACAGACAGATAAATACATTACAACACTTTAACTCGAGTTACATGCTTACACAGCAACCGTCAGACAGCTTAAGTATGAGACGTTTGGACTGGACTGCTTCACTGATAGTTATTTGATTGTTCCGATGGCGATATCTCTTTTTAAGTCGGTGGTCGCTACTTGGTCAAAGTATTTCGACCTTTTCCTCCATTCAGAGATTGCATTGATCGAACTTACTATTTGAGTGGTCGCTGTTCTTATAATTTGCCAAGAAATGTCGTAGTTTTTCCTTCTCTTTTCAGGGTCTATACGTGTTTCGATAATTTAGTTCTTTTGAGTGCCTTTGGTGGTTGAATGGTGTATTGTAGTTGTTATAGCGTTGTTTGAAAGCTCCATTGAGAATCAATGTAGACTGTCCTGGGTATCCGTCAACACAATTGCTCGGTAGACTAATGCCTCTTAAATATCGGGAGCCTTCGTCAAATTAATCACGACGCACTTCCCACCCGGGCATGCATTACACAAGGTTTGCAAAAGAAATACGATGGAAACTAGAAAAATAGTTACGGGAACCATAACTACTGTTTATGGAAGCGATTCGTACTTATGCTGGCTATTTTCAAGGTGACATATAGGCCTAGGCCTTTTCCACCTTTATTGAAATTGAAGCAAGTGAAATGGTTGGTAGAAATACGTTGAGCTAGGCTGCACGAGTAAACAGATCACAACATATCAGTTCAGACAGTGGCGAATGCTACTGGGAAAAATGTCCATGAATAAAATTGCAGATATTAAGCTCAACCCAAACAATGGTGCATGCTCGTTGCTTGCAATGCCGGGAGTATATCCAAATGCTGGACAGGCTGCACTGCACATTATCAATAGCAGACGCGGATCCAAGGGAGGGGGGCTTCCTCGGGATCAGCTCCCCCCCCCTTTCGCCACATCAACAATAATAAATACACGAAAATTAGCATTTTAATTTGGAAGAATATTGAAGGAGGCTTTCAGCCCCCCTTTTTTGAAATGTCTGGATCCGCGTCATACTAGGCCACGTTATTGGCCTACACAATACGATAATACAGAACCAAACTATGGCAGAAATTGTAAACAAAAGTTTTTCGTAGGCTACTAGCAGCCTCTGAGTTCTGTGTTTTAGATATTCTGCACATACTCAAGGATGTCAAAAGGGTTACTACTACTAGCACTAACAGTGTTTTATGTCATGATAACATATCCTAAAAAAGTGAGGAAAGAGTAAATGTCACATCTTTCTATGAAGATCAGTAAATGATTTTTTTACTTACAAAAAGTATTTTAAACAAAACTAGCTTTGACAATTAAGTTTTTCATCATATTATTGAAATTTTTAAACTTTGTATCAGTCACAAATAGTGGAAATCATTTTGAGATGCTTGAATTTGTGCACACTTCTTTGCCTAGGTCAATCAGACGTTTGGACATTGAAAAATCTTTATAGTCTTATTTTGCAATAAAAAGACCATTATTTTCTTAGTGACAACTTTACAATTATGTACACGTGGTAAGAAATATACAGTACTTGCGGCAGTTCTGATCATAAGCTGCTTCTACAGATAACGTGTCACAAAGAAACTGTCACGTGACCTGATCATGTGTTATCACAATATGTTTATGGGAAGCTGCGCTTCCATAAACATAATTAGCTACAGCTGTTTAAAGAACGTACAGACAATTTTAAAACCACACCACACAAGAATAATCGAGAAAGACAAAAAAAAAAAAAATCACCACTTTCCAGAGAGGAAGCAATTGCAGGGATACCGTCGACGAGTTGTCTCTCGATAAGAAGTGCTTAAAGTTATAGTGACATGCCACCACAAAGAGCTGTTTTCACTTGGCAGTTCAAGGCATTGGCAGTAGCCCCAAAATTCGCTTTGAAAAATCTGCAAACTCTTGCAAATCTCCTCTTGTTGCATTACAAGTACCTCTGAAGATGTTTTGAACATAACCATTACAAGCAGTTGGTAAATCAATGAGAAATTTCCCTTTAATTTCACAATTTATCAACAAAAACATTGCCACATGATCAAAACAGGCCATTTATGAACTAAAGTGGCGGGGCATAATAACTTTTATTGGGTTGATCGCATTTCCCCTTTGAAAGATCCGTTAGAATTATTTCAATATCCTTACCGTTTTAAGATAAACATCCTCAACTTTGATGGTTTCTGAAGTATTTCATTGACTATACAGAAATAATGATGTAGAGTGTTACACAGTGTTAATTTAACAGCTTTACTGTAGGGGCATTAAACGAGGTAATATTCCTTCTGCGATTTCTTTTTCGGGCTAGGGGGTTCAACGCATTGAGTACGGCAAAATCTAAGAACAGCGAACACACTAACGTAAGTCCGATCAATGCAATCTCTGTATGGAGGATAAGGTTGAGTTACTGTGAGCAAATAGCAACAACCTACAGAACAAGGGAGCCGAGCTCCTGTCGAGATACCGTCATAGGAACAAACAATGTACTATTGGACAGTGAAGCAGTCACATTCAAACGTTTCATAACCTGCATGACGATTGCAACTCAGAGCAACGGCTAGCAAACGAGTGTTTTAATATAATTTAATATGTTTGTGTGTGTGTGTGTATATATATATATATATATGTATATATACATACATAATATTTAAGCTTCCTCACAAGTTGAGCACTACAGAGAGAGAGAGGGAGAGAGAGAAAGAGAGAGAGTTGAGGGCGAGGTGAAAAAGCAAAGTTGACTCCACCAGGATTCGAACTCGGGACCTCCCGCTTGCTAGTGAGGACGCTCTAACCACTGAGCCATGAAGCCAAGATGGTTAAGCCTTTGTTCAAACCCTATATGAAGCACTCGCAATTCACCTCCTGAGCAGGCTTCTATTTATATATATATATATATATATATATATATATATATATATATATATATATATATATATATATATATATATAAATATAATATATATATATATATATATAATATATATATATATTATATGAGAAAATATATCATGCCTATGTTATATATATATATATATATATATATATATTTCTCTAATTCGGCACTTAGGGGGAAAGTTGTTGTTGAAAAGTCGACCTTAAGGGGAAAAAAATTTTCGGGTGAAATATAAGTTTCGCCTTAACGTTTCCACACACTTTTTCTATAGGAATACGTAAAATTACAAGGGCGCCCTCTTAGATTTACATACTAGATGCCATTACTTCAAAGTTGTCAAATTTACGGACACCTAGCTGTTAACACGAACGGACGGCTGGCCATTGAAATAACGTTAATTATATGTTTAGACGTTAGGGCGAATTTATTTCTTATGTTTTTTATTATCTTTTTTTCGCCCTATGTACAAGCAGATATAACAATTTCCCCTTAAGGTGGGAATTAGCGTTATATATATATATATATATATATATATATATATATATATATATATATATATATATATATATATATATATATATATATATATATATGTCGAAACAGTTCTATCTGCAGATTGATTTTTATATGTAGGTAGAGAGACGTAACGACTTTATATGAATGAATCTATAAATGCTATATTAAATTGTCGCATAGAGACCTTAGACCATTGTACTACCTCTAACATAGGTACTTGTCTTTTACTGAAAGAGGATATTATTATGTGAATGGAGGCTCATCTAACTTTTCCTTTCAAATATCAATATCCTGTTTCACTGAGTATAATGCAAGTGCCTATGTTAGAGGTACAATGGTCTAAGGTCTCTATGGGGCAAAGGGGCACTGTGAAGCAGAATCAGTCATTTACCAAGCTACCGTGTCTAGTGACGACGGCAAACCTCCTGGAACATGCATAGGACTTACTGAAGGACTTTTAAATCTATAGATACAACAACCACAAATCATCTTTCAATTGCAAATCAAAGAAATACAGCACTATACTAAGCGAATGTATTTGGGATCTTAAAGATATAATGTAAATTGTAGTGTCATGGAAGGCATTAAGAAAGCTAAATATTTCAACCCTGTCTCTAACATATATAATCTTTGCAATTCAAGTTTTTCATCACTTGCAAGCCACACATGGCTAGGCTAAACAAACGAAACGAACTTCCAACAACCTGTAGACACTATTAAATTTCTACTGGCAGTTTTACGTTAAACTGCCTAGCTTACTAGTACAATAGACTAGATTTATTTCCAGTAAAAAGCTTAGCTTTGGGTGAATGCACTTTAAATCCTCTAATGCTGTGGTACGGGTTGTGTGGTTTCAATGTCTTTTAATTCACTTGCCATATGCTCTCTGAAGAGTGGAGGCAATGTTGTCTGCCTGGAACATATTTGTAAAGATAAACATCACAGGTCTGAGTAACGGAACTTTCGTTTCACACCCACACACACCCACACCTACACATATATATATATATATTTATATATGAATATATATACCCACACACACCCACACGCACACACACACATATATATATATATATATATATATATATATATATATATATATATATATATATATATATATATATATATATATATTTATATGAATATATAAGAAACAAGGGACATTGTTAAAACGCCCTTCGTAGGAACTTCGTGTAATATCGGTTACGTTTGATTTTTTGTTCCCCAATATACAACAAGCAGACTTAGATACTGTCTGTCTGTTTGTCTGTCTATCTGTCTAGCCAATCTATCCAATCCAGTCAATCCATCCATCCATCATGTTATAAATATAGGCTATATATATGTATATATACATATATATATATATATATATATATATATATATATATATATATGTACCAAGGGATATTGTAAAACGCCTTTCGTAGGAACTTCGTGTAATATCGGTTATGTTTGATTTTTTTTTGTTCCCCATTATACAACAAGCAGACTTGGACTGATGAACGAATGGTCTGGGATCCAGATGACTTTGAAGGTCTTAACGTTGTTATCTTGCACGTGGATGAGATTTGGACACCGAAAATATTTCACTCTAACTCGTAAGTTTTTAATATCTCATATACCTACATTAAATTGAGATTTCAGCACCATTCAACAGGCCATTGCATGTCATAAGAGACTAGCATGTATGAATATCTCCAAACGCTTTAGCTAAAGTTACATTTTTGATAATTGCAAATTATACACAGAAAGCGTTATTGCCGAAAATTTTTATTCGCAGTTCACAAAACTCGGTGGTGCAAAATAAGTACAGATCGATTGATAGGATCACCAACTACCCTTACATAAGTAATGCACGTTTTGTGGAATCCTACTTGCATAGTCCAGTGTTTAGGAAAGATATTTTCAAATGCACAGTGGACACAGGCTATTCACAACAACGTTTTGAATGGGGGGGGGGGGACACTGGAATCAAATCATTTTTCTTTGCAACCATCATGTATTTTCGACTCTTAAATGGCAAATTATACACATACCTACAATTTATACAAGGTAATGAAATCAATAAATGTGACCGTCGAACTAGATTCGGCCCTTCAGTATTTGACCACGGCAGAGAAATTATTCACCTACCTTTTAAGTCACTCTAAATATATAGGACTGCCTCATAGTCTAGGTCCTTTTAGAGTTTTGTAAACAGTTGCTGTGGGATTCGACAGATTATATATACTTTGAAACGTCATGTTTATATCAGTCCGAAAAAGAGTGCTCTAATGTAAAAAAATATATTTTTACAAATGATTAAACTCAGTAGATTCTCCCAAGTTTTTGGTCCTTGAGTGTAGATAATTTCCAATTAAATTTCCATTTTAATAGTTATAAGACGTAACAATATTAAGAAAAATAATCATTAATAGTATTTTTGACACATTTGCTCTTAAAGGGGCAAATTAAGTTGATATCGATAACTTAACGAGGGTGTTGAAGGGTACTACCACATGAAAATGATTATTATTATTAGCATAGTTAGTCAAGTTTCAAATCCAATAGTTAGGCATAAAGTTAAAATTTTGAATTTTTTGGTATCCTGGCTTGTAACGGTTGTATGCATAATTTGAAAGTGTCTGGTCACGAATTTTTTGAAAAACCGAATTGAATTGTTTATTACTCACTTATGAAACATTTATTAGTAAGCACGATGTAGGGATTGTTTAATTTTGACCATTTGTCATTAGTATGTAAAAAAAAGTAACAGGTTGGCAGAATTTGGTGAGTTTCATGAACCAACTCAATTTACCGCTTTAATACCTGTAAATATTTTACAATAATTCATACATTATTTTTTTGAGCTACCATACTTTTTTGTTGTAATTAAGTTCAACCAAGATGATGAAAAACAAAATGGGAGCCGAAATAATCAATTTAATCTCTTACATTGTATATTAGGAAAATATTCATTAAAATTTGACACGGTTAATAGTGCTCTGAAATATTTGTTCGGAATTTAGGTGTTCTTCCTCAAGTGCTTAATATTAATGCTACAGAAATCTAAATTTCATACTTTCAAATTCCCTCACTTGTACCTGATCACTTTGCTTGTTGCTAGGAAGTAAATTAAGTTTTGGGGAATCTGAAAAAAAAACTTTCCTAATATTTTTTCTAAATGAAATCTTGGTTTATTTCTAAGCCTTTTTATTGTTACTTGGCCAGATTAACCAAAGACTCCTTGGAGGTTATTTCGTCAGAGAGAGGTTCTATCCTTCTTACCTCAGATGGAAAAGTTGACCTTGGTGTGCCAGTAGTTCAAGCGACGCAATGCCCACTCAAGTACGTCACAGAAAGCTAAGTAAAGTAAGGGTAGGCGGTACCACCGTGCGAAAGAAATATAGGCTTTATAAATTTTGTCCGGGTTTTATAAGCCATTTTAGTTCCTCTTTAGCCCGTTAGGAATAATGGATTTATTGATGCTTTATGTAAGAGTAGCGGGGTTATGAAGAAACGTTTGTTAGTATGATCAAAGCTGGTAAATACGTCCCGCAAAAGCCCCCAAAATGTCCCATGTCATTGGTGAAAAGTTACTAAAATGAATAATGGGGATTTTCATACGTCGAAAAATAAAATTTTAATACAATTAACTCACTTGTAACTTAATTCGAATGCTTGTTTTATAATCTATTTCATTCTTGGACGCTACATGATATTACCCACTATAGAAGTAAACACTATCATTATAATTTAATATAACCAAGTAAATAAGTTCATGAAACTTGACACACACAGTGGGCAATATCCACACCAACGATACTGTCATAATTGGGGAAATTATTGCAATGCCTCATATTTGATGTCTAATCGAAATCCCTGTACTAGAAATGGTCATGGAGGTAAAAATAGAACTTGTGAGTTGTCAAACATCTTTTCTAACGTTTTTATTTCTCTTCCTGTTCAACAGTGTTCGATACTTTCCGTTTGATACTCAGATTTGCCCGTTATCATTCATTCCTGTCAACCAATATTATCAACAAATGTACTTACGTGCCGAACTCTCAAATGACCCTTCTGGCTTTGACAGCTTTGAATGGAATCTTTTGAATACGACAATTAGCAATCAGCTCGTTCCAACTTTAAGCAGTTCTGGTGAAGATGAGGACGTGTTGTTCACAGTTGCCACCTTTTGCCTGTACTTACAGCGTGACCCAAACTACTACATAACAACTATTATAATACCCTCAACTCTCATGTGCTTCATGGCGTTTGTAACATTTTTAGCACCCCCAGACAGCGGGGAGCGAATTTCCTTAGGTGTGTCAATGGTTCTAGGCCTTACGGTTTTCCAGCTGTTGATTGCGGATACGTTGCCAACCTCCAGCAAACTTACTCCTATACTGAGCACCTACCTTACCACCAATTTCATTCTGGCTTGTCTGGCAGTGCCACTTTCTCTGGTTAACATTAACATAGCATACAAGGCTGACAAACTCAAATTTCTGAAGTACAGATGGATAAGGGCATTGTTACTAGAATGCTTGCCGTATTTTCTTTGTGTGCCGACGTACCGTGAGAGCGTTAGATCTGAAGACGACTCCTTTCCAGTCACGCCCTTCCCAGTGTTGAACGACAAGATGGAAGTTATCACCGCAAAGGATCTTGCTAGAAAGGTTTTGAAGAAGAATGTGGTGCAACCAATCGAATCATCTATCCTTAAAGATCAATGTAAGAGTGTAGAAGAGGTAATAAGTGATTTCCAGCCCCCTTTTTTGTCATTTCTAGTTAAGTAGCTCTCATCTAATTATCAGTAGTGATAGTTTAATTTCTAGAGATATGAGTAACATATATTTTGAGGTTCGAAAGTATTTATAATAAATTTTGTAGTGCGTAATGTTTGTTTGATTTGCCACTTAAGTGGATAAGCAATGGTTAAAAAGATACAAGTTATTTCCTCCCATAGAGAGTGAAATTATAGCGATATACCACTGCCAAATGTTGTTATAGATAGCCTTCCTTTCGTATCTTCCAAATTAATATTACCTAGTTACTGCAAGAAAACAAAGCAAGTAGTTCCCTGCACACAATGTTTATGTTACAACCAAGCGGAACTGACTGATAGGTGGAATAATCTCGGTAGTCGACTAAACTCATGAGGAAAAGACTTTGCCAGCTATGACTGAATGATTGAATTTATTTCTTAGAAATGGGTAAAAAGGAGAGTAACACCGGATTTTTTTTCTTTTGTAGACTAAACTCGAAACTCGGACAGCCGCATTGGTAATGGATCGTCTATTTTTTATTGGTCTTGTAATTATCTTTGGGAGCTTCGCCATCAGAACTATTGTCGACTTCAATGGTAATCCAGGAGTAACTTTCGAGGAATGTTGAATACAATGGAAAGTGAAAATCATCTCAATTTGAAGCTCAACTATGATTGCTGATACTCTGCAAGTAGAAATACACTACATGATTCTTATCTGTTGATTAGTTCCTCTCCTCTTGTGCTATTCCATTAAAATTCTCAATTATTATAGACTCGTTTAAAAAACCCGTTAAACTGTTTGGCGTTTTCAGAATATTCTCATTTCACCCCTTCTTGCGTTTAAATTAATTCTTACCAGGGCCGTAGCCTGGGCGAAATCTCTAGGGGGCAGTTCATGAAAGAATTTAAACGGCGCACCAAAAGGCGTATATATATATATATATATATATATTTATATATATTTATATATTTGTCAAGCCGAAAAGCTTGCAATAGTCGATCAACGTTCTCCTAACCTTTTGAACAAAAGATCTGAGATCGTCTCACTATGTCGCCATCAACACACACGTATGAAAGTCACTCAAGCGGATGCGGGTTAAAAACGAAGTTACACAGCGAAACCCAAATTCATTATTGATTCAGACCTCCTGACGAACGCATTAGCGTGAAACTCTGAGTAGAGGTTTTATTTGCTTTTACAGCTTAAAATACTTAACTTATATATATATATATATATATATGTATATATATATATATATATATATATATATATATATATATATATATATATATATATATATATATTGCCCCGCTTGGGGAATTACCATGGTAACAGGAGAGAAAAAGTGAGTGCGGCAGTATTTGTACCTTGTTCTACGTCTGAAGCCACTAGTGTCACAATGGCCAAGTGGCCAAGTGGTTAAGGCGCTCGCCCGGTACGCGAGAGACCCGGGTTCAATTCCTGGTTGTGACTTGATTTTTCTCTCTGAATTTATTTCTTCTGTACTTTCCCTTGTGTGAAAAGGCTATGCCAGCACGTGGGATTAATTTCAATTTCATGATCGAACACCAAACACAACTTTCGACCTACTTATTCCACGTTCGATCTACCTAACTTCGACCTACTGATTATTCATTGCCCCGCTTGGGGAATTACCATGGTAACAGGAGAGAAAAAGTGAGTGCGGCAGTATTTGTACCTTGTTCTACGTCTGAAGCCACTAGTGTCACAATGGCCAAGTGGCCAAGTGGTTAAGGCGCTCGCCCGGTACGCGAGAGACCCGGGTTCAATTCCTGGTTGTGACTTGATTTTTCTCTCTGAATTTATTTCTTCTGTACTTTCCCTTGTGTGAAAAGGCTATGCCAGCACGTGGGATTAATTTCAATTTCATGATCGAACACCAAACACAACTTTCGACCTACTTATTCCACGTTCGATCTACCTAACTTCGACCTACTGATTATTCATTGCCCCGCTTGGGGAATTACCATGGTAACAGGAGAGAAAAAGTGAGTGCGGCAGTATTTGTACCTTGTTCTACGTCTGAAGCCACTAGTGTCACAATGGCCAAGTGGCCAAGTGGTTAAGGCGCTCGCCCGGTACGCGAGAGACCCGGGTTCAATTCCTGGTTGTGACTTGATTTTTCTCTCTGAATTTATTTCTTCTGTACTTTCCCTTGTGTGAAAAGGCTATGCCAGCACGTGGGATTGATTTCAATTTCATGATCGAACACCAAACACAACTTTCGACCTACTTATTCCACGTTCGATCTACCTAACTTCGACCTACTATATATATATATATATATATATATATATATATATATATATATATATATATATATATATATATATGTATATGTATATATATATAGGTCGAAAGTTGTGTTTGGTGTTCGATCATGAAGTTGAAATCAATCCCACGTGCTGGCATAGCCTTTTCACACAAGGGAAAGTACAGAAGAAATAAATTCAGAGAGAAAAATCAAGTCACAACCAGGAATTGAACCCGGGTCTCTCGCGTACCGGGCGAGCGCCCTAACCACTTGGCCATTGTGACACTTGTGGTTCAAGACATAGAACAAGGTACAAATACTGCCGCACTCACTTTTTCTCTCCTGTTACCATGGTAATTCCCCAAGCGGGGTAATGAATAATCAGTAGGTCGAAGTTAGGTAGATCGAACGTGGAATAAGTAGGTCGAAAGTTGTGTTTGGTGTTCGATCATGAAGTTGAAATCAATCCCACGTGCTGGCATAGCCTTTTCACACAAGGGAAAGTACAGAAGAAATAAATTCAGAGAGAAAAATCAAGTCACAACCAGGAATTGAACCCGGGTCTCTCGCGTACCGGGCGAGCGCCCTAACCACTTGGCCATTGTGACACTTGTGGTTCAAGACATAGAACAAGGTACAAATACTGCCGCACTCACTTTTTCTCTCCTGTTACCATGGTAATTCCCCAAGCGGGGTAATGAATAATCAGTAGGTCGAAGTTAGGTAGATCGAACGTGGAATAAGTAGGTCGAAAGTTGTGTTTGGTGATCGATCATGAAGTTGAAATCAATCCCACGTGCTGGCATAGCCTTTTCACACAAGGGAAAGTACAGAAGAAATAAATTCAGAGAGAAAAATCAAGTCACAACCAGGAATTGAACCCGGGTCTCTCGCGTACCGGGCGAGCGCCCTAACCACTTGGCCATTGTGACACTTGTGGTTCAAGACATAGAACAAGGTACAAATACTGCCGCACTCACTTTTTCTCTCCTGTTACCATGGTAATTCCCCAAGCGGGGTAATGAATAATCAGTAGGTCGAAGTTAGGTAGATCGAACGTGGAATAAGTAGGTCGAAAGTTGTGTTTGGTGTTCGATCATGAAGTTGAAATCAATCCCACGTGCTGGCATAGCCTTTTCACACAAGGGAAAGTACAGAAGAAATAAATTCAGAGAGAAAAATCAAGTCACAACCAGGAATTGAACCCGGGTCTCTCGCGTACCGGGCGAGCGCCCTAACCACTTGGCCATTGTGACACTTGTGGTTCAAGACATAGAACAAGGTACAAATACTGCCGCACTCACTTTTTCTCTCCTGTTACCATGGTAATTCCCCAAGCGGGGTAATGAATAATCAGTAGGTCGAAGTTAGGTAGATCGAACGTGGAATAAGTAGGTCGAAAGTTGTGTTTGGTGTTCGATCATGAAGTTGAAATCAATCCCACGTGCTGGCATAGCCTTTTCACACAAGGGAAAGTACAGAAGAAATAAATTCAGAGAGAAAAATCAAGTCACAACCAGGAATTGAACCCGGGTCTCTCGCGTACCGGGCGAGCGCCCTAACCACTTGGCCATTGTGACACTTGTGGTTCAAGACATAGAACAAGGTACAAATACTGCCGCACTCACTTATATAATATATATATATATATATATATATATATATATATATATATATATATATATATATATATATATGTATATATATATATATAGGTGACACCCAAGCAGACCCCATCCTTTTTACATGGGCATGAGTGACATCCTGGAGGAAGGTACCGGAGGAAGGGCAACATGTAAGATCAGGCTGGCTTACGCGTAAGCTGATGCTATCTTGGCAAAACCTTATACTGATTATAATCATATGTTTAGAAATTGTCTGAAGTGATTTTTTGGTATTTTTGGCTTGACGAAACGCAAGAAGTGCTGTCTTAAAGGCGGGTACCACGCCCTACTCTTGTGAGGTGGCTTAGATGCAAAATAGTGCTATCTTTGGTAAAATTTGGTAAAGTGCTAAGCTGATTCTAAGCAAACCTCATTATTTAGCAATGTTTTCTGTTTTAGGTGGGGTGTAATTGAAGAGGATGTTACCTAAGGTGAGGGGTAATACCCGCACTATTTGAAAACAGATTGTTCTAACGTTTCTAAGCTCCAAACTTGTGCTATTTTTGATAAAACTTTGAACTGATTAGATATCATAGCTATTTAGTGACTTTATCGGCTGTCATTAGAAAACTCCGCCCCTTGAAACTGGGCGTCACGACTAAGCCAATTTTTTAATGATAGAAAACCGCAAATAACTGATTGAGCGACTATCCGATTTGGGTCACATCATACGTGGAAATAAAAATAGATCATTAGAAACGTTTTGAAGATGGATGCCCAGTATGTTAAGGTTAACCTCAAAAATACGTCACTACACTGCTGCAGAAATCAAGGTCAAAGTATAAATGTCCAGGTTTCAAGCCGACGAAATACGTAATATTGTTATAGCCCCTCCACAAAGCAGGCACCCAGTACTGACTGCTACCTCTTAGTAACCACTGGGGGAGCTACCATCGGTGGGCACGTAGTGAAAGCTTAGACCTTGCAAAATTTTTGGGGTCAAAGTGACTCCCGGAGGTAGGTGGCGCATTTGAGACCTTGAAAGTTGCATCTTAACGATCTATATTTTAAGATATTATGTTTTAGAGATAAACTGAGATTCCAAGAAGAAAGAAGAAAGGGTAGACTCAAGTAATACTAAACCAATCAACCAGTTAACCAGTGAGCTATTTTAGCAAAGCATGCTGTGGCGCCGGGTACTAACTAAAGGCCTGCGTTAATGCAGGTGTATTCCAACTGTGTATCATGCATAGGAGGAAAAGAGTTCATTCGTCAGGAAGAGTAACCCATATCAGACCATGTCTACGGCGGGGGTCCGTGGAGCTCCCCGGGAAAATATTTGGAAACAAAGAACCTTTATATGAGATTTCCTGGATTCTTAGGGCCTTAACATAATAATTAGAACGACGAAATTTTCAATATTCAGTATTTTTTCTCAAGTGCAAAAGAAATCCATTTACGATTTGGAATCTCAGGAGGGGGGCAACTGCCCCCCTCGCAGGCTACGGCCCGAACTTTTATCGACAAACGCCCGCCTGTTTGTTGACTGATTGAATATCAGTCAGTAGTCAAAGGCGGGAATCAAATTTAATAGAGCAATGTGGTATAGTTTGTGAAAAATACGTCTTTTGTAATGCAATAAATGTGGAACAGATAGAATTGTATTATTAAGTCTAGCCAAGAGAAAATGATGTTATATTTCTTTCAATAATTAATTTACTTCTGGATGTAGTGATGTGTAAAAGTGACCTAATACCTAGCCGTATGTTCAGAATACATTTACTTCAAATTGAAATAAACGTTATTTGTTAAAAAAGGCAGGCTGGGGCGTGAATGTAGTAAAGCATTGTCTCAATTGTCACTTTAAAAAATATTTAAGATGTCGTGCTTATATTCATGAATAAAGTCTAGAGTAATTTTTATGTTTCTCGATTTACTCCTTTTTTACAAATGGGGTAAATAAAAAGAAAATAAGACTTAAGAAATTAGGTCCTTTAAAGCTTTTGTAGACTGTTGCTTATATTAATCATTGTACAGGGTACTTTATCGCTTACATTTTAGAGTAAATTTTGGATATTAAATGGCTTTCAAGTGACCATTAGGATTATTGATTGACTGAATTAAAGCGGTCACGGAGGTATGTTTTCTTTTTTAATTCTCTTCCGAAGGTGATGGGAATCCATGCTGTCATGTTGGTGAGTATGTCTTTGTGTAGTTGGTGGTGTGTGAATGTAGTTTTGTGTATTGATCTCTGTATAGTTTAGCTTGTAGACACGATATTGCAAGGTAGAAATTATGGATACTTAATATCACAGTGTTTAATAGATTTATTATGTTAAAAGGAAGATCGTTATTTTTTGGTGAAAGACAAAGGTCATCTGGGGTCACCAGAGGTCAAAACGCTAAGCGCTATCAACAAGACGTCATATGGCGGAGCTTTTCATACTGAGAATGTGGATACGTAATGATCAGTAGATGAGCCCTATGGCTTTTGGAAAGGGCCAAAAGTAATCTGAGGTTACCGGCGGTGAATCTACGAAAAACGAGAAAGTTGCCTGTATAAAAGGACAAACGAGTAGTTAAACATTGGTTCGAACTTCTTTTAAGAACATTCAATCGTTTCAATGCAAAATGTTCTCAACATAGGACATGAACGATTTCAAATCGGTCACAAAAATCAGATAGCAAAGAAAACAAATTTGTTTGACAACTGTTTCATAGGAACGTTCATTAACAAACATCATTGAAAATGAAAAAATCTTGGTAATGCTTAATCAGGGGGTTGCTAACTAAATAGCAACTCCCTGGCTTAATGATGAGATTCATAAGGCTGAAACAGCTCTTAAAGAATACCATTCAATTCATTTTTTGTTATGACTAATTTGAATTAGAGCAAAACTTTGGTTTTGTTGCCAGTCGTATAATCTTCCTCTTAAGGTTGTCACAATAATTGTAATAACATATGTTTAATAGACATTTGGATGACATAAAAACAATATATATTATCACGCTTCTAACAATGGTATTACTACGTAATATCAGCGGTTAATTTGATGCTTTTTGAAGTATTTTGAAACAGATATTTTTGTGTGCTTTTAGAATGGAAGAATATATATCGTTGGGACAAAAATGCATAGGTCATTTTTTTTCTTTACATTTTAGTTTGCTGATAATTATTGGATATTATTGGATGCCATGTAGATTTTTGTGTTGGCCCTGCAAATGGTTGTGGTTACTCCCCTTACCTACTGACAAAGAAAGACATGTCCAAAGAATAACAAAAACTGCTTACCAGAATGTTTAAAGGTTATTTCATATTGATGCCAAATAGCCACATGGTTGTGGTTACTCCCCTTACCTACTGACAAGAAAGACATATCCAAAGAATAACAAAAACTGCTTACCTGAATGTTTAAAGATTATTTCATATTGATGTCAAATAGCCACTTTGGTTTAGTAAATTAAACAACCGAGTGGCACCTTAATCTCTTTGAACATACGGAAGGTGTTTGTCACGGGTGAGATGGACGAGACCGAAAGTGAAACAGCTCTTAAGTTGTGGACGAAGAAAACACCATAGACGAATATAAGTAAGAGTCCAAGTATCGAGACTCTAGGTATATTTTATTTACTCCCTAAACAAAACAAAACAAAAAAAAAAAAAAAACAAAAAAACATATATACAACATAATTACATAAGGACATACATAGGCTAGTCAAACAAAAACAAAATAACTCAAACCCCAGCTTGGTGTGAATGGACTTGCGACTCGCGTTCCCTGGATTTCTTGTTCACGCTCAATTGACCAGATAAAAGGCTCGCGAACATCCGTTTATTCCAAGTGTCGCGTGGTTCCGGCGTTGATTACAATGTTCGAGTATTCTGTGCTAATGAGATATATAGTGCCGATATATGTTCTTCACTGGGTAGTTCAGGTAGGATGTGGGGATGACGCTGCAAGTGACGTCGTCAGTCAGGACTGGCCCAAAGGCCGCACGGTGGTGGTGACACTAAGAAAATGTAGTAAAAAAATTGGCTAATAACACTGGTTTGCCTTTCCAAAATTGATATAGGCTATAGCTTTAATCCCAGGCTTTAAATTCCCCCAGAACGTAGTACAAACAAATGAATGCTTCTGGTGACTGCTTTAACTATGGCGCCCTCTCTTTTCACCCTTAATATCCAAGCGTCTTCGAATTGCCAAAATCTACAAAACTCTTATCCAATTTCCTTTCGACTGAAACCTGTACAAACTCGATTCATAATGTAATTCTTTTGACGAGCCCAGTTTATGGCATCTTTTGCAACCCTAGCCCCTTATTCCTCCTTCAAAACCTTCCACAAACACACCAAAACATGATAAACTTCCATAAACATTTACTTCTAGCAAGTATCACAAGAACAAGTATTCAGTACATTTCACATAAAAATAATAGTGCGATAACAACATTTAATACTCAAAGGTAGCATGTCACTCATTTAACCAATACGCAACCCTTTCTATCATTTCCAAAAAATGAATGAACTTTACCTTAATTCCCTTAATTAGCCACTGCCTATAGGGTTTATCAACATCTCATTTTACAATATTAAAAGATCAACTTACATGTAATAATCGTACAAAATTGCCCTTAACGGACTTCACGATGAATGTGGGTGGGGCATTACGCCCGGACTGCCAACTCCTAGAAAATATCACTCTCCGACCTCAGCGTCGAAAGTATTCTCTTAATCGCCCTCAATGACGTTTCAAGGTATAAAACGTGTCCTCGTTGACACTAGCTAAATGGTAATTTACGTGTTCTCAGTAACACATTTCACAAAAAAAAAAAAAAAAATCATGCCCTCAATGGCACACCCAGGAGTTGTTCAGTCCACTCTCTCCGTCCGCCCTTGTTGCAAGATGTAAAGCAACTACTCCCCAAATTCACGTTACACAGTCAACTTGCCCATTGTCACCAAAAAGCACAATTTCCCTAACAATAGGAGAGTTATGCCCAGCTGGCTATACATTCTGCTTTAAGTCGTTCTCACTACCTGGGCAGCAACAAAGAAAATTTTCCTCCTACCTACCCGTGTGACAGTGTTAAAAAGATAAAACTTTCAAGCGTTGGATTATACCAAAATGCATTTTTCTTAGGTATGGTAAGTTCTGAGCAATTATCTAACCTACATCACCACACAGTACGGTCATAAACATAGTGTTCTTCAAAAATTTATTAATTTAACACTCCTCCTTTAGCTTCCAAGAGAAGCTAAGAGAATAACCACGGAGCAATCCTGTTCGGGACAACCCTTCCCATCGGACAGTTTGCTCCCGGACAGTTCACAAACGAATAATTTCCAAAAAATCCGGGTTGACTTGAAATGGTGAGAAAAATCTAGGAGGGCATCATTGTACGGTGGAATTGTTGCGGTTTTCTGGAAACCTTTGTTAAACCTCCTATCATTTTACCTCTCAAAACAATTTGAACGCTTATTTGAGTTATTTCTCGATAAATGAGGTTCATTTGACCTGGTATGCTTTTGAAATTTATCTGATTACTACAATGGGGCGGAAACATAACATTGTTGTACTAAGAGACATTCTGCATCGGCTTTTTGTCGAATATGAGAGGCTGTTTGCGCCGTTACATCAGATATAAAGACATTTTCAAGTCCAAGAAATAAGGGAAAATGTGGTTTCCAACAAGTTTTAACAAGTTCATTCAAAATCTTTGACTGATTCGACTTGAAAAAAATACTTGAATACCAGTAACAAGTTTTTTTTTGTTAACTATCCTACGTTGCCTTTAAGGAATGTTGGAGTCTAAATCGTTTCTGAGCACTTTGAAAAACTGCTCATCAGTGAGAATCTGACCTAAGCAGTGTAAAATTTGAGCAATTGCTTATGAAAGTTACCTGAAATGAAAGTTTTAACTGCTTCCTGTTGCAGGGCTTTCATTAACGAAACTATTTTGATTTCAGCTTCAAAAGTGATGAGCAGTATGCAGTCCTCAATCCCAACTTAAGAATACGTTCCATCACATATAGGTTACTCTACCACAGATGGATGTGGATTTTCTTAATGTCCTCAAACTCAAATGGGATAACATCATACTAAAAACATTATAAACTCATAACACCGTCATACCATATCAGCTGAATTTGATGGATGGGGAGAAGGCCCAGCGAAGTAACCAACCACATGCTTGAAACCATTTCGATTTCACCTTCAAATGAGATGACTATTTGCAAAATAGATTGGCAGAGGGATAGATCTTATTGAGTAATATAGTAACTGCATGGTTCAGTGCATGAAGAAGCTACTTAAAACTGTTTCTAAAGGCGAAGATAGAGAAAAAGTATTTAATCAGTTAAGATTCTTACAAAGTTTACATCTGTTGATTACATTTGGGACAGATGAAATGGAATAAAGCTTGCACGGCCCCTTGCTAAAAAACCTTACATTTATTAAATCTCGAGAACTATTTACAGGTAATTATTCACATTTTACAATCAGATCTCATGGTAATGGTGGACTATATCTTTAGTTACATTGACAATTATTGCTACAGACATGGACAGCCTTCATAACCTCAATGGTATCATAAGGTTTAACATGCTAAGAGGAAAAATTCTGTCATCCTATTTTTTTTATTATTTTTAAGCCGGCTTATCTTTATTAATAAGTGGCTTCATTGAAGCGTACAAAATCATATATGTAACTAGGGGCGGATCCAAGGGGGGGTTTAGGGGTTTAAACCCCCCTTGATTTTCAAGGATTTTTTTTTATTTTGTATATAATATATTGTTCATATTCCCCGGTATGTTTTGAAGGTTATTTTCAGTTACAACAATGCAATCAACATGCCATAATAAGTTTACTGACATCGTATTTTTCCTTCTATCGTCCCGATTCTCTCGCGTTCAAAATCTTTATAGAGTCAGTGAGTCCTTCAAGAGAAGGTCCAGCTCTATGATTAGCTCGCCAAAGAAACGTAATGTTTCCATGGAAATGACAAACATACAAAACATGAAACATGAAGATGGCCTAAGTATAGATTGTAAGGTCTGAGGAGGGTAAATTTTTCTTGCTTCACGCCGCGCCAACCGATGGTCGCGCTCCGTTTAGATAACGAGAGAACCAAAAATCCCATGCATGCGATCAAGCCTATACCAGTTGAATTTTGAGGCCCCAATATCAAAATACTTGCAAAAGATTTCAAAAAGAGAAACCAAATTTTCTTTATTGAGCACAAGCGAGTAACTTTCAGTGAGTCAATGTGAGTGCCTAGAGAGAGCACAACAAAGGACTCAATATTCCTAACTCCTGACGCCCAAGATCGTTATCGGCATTGGCGTAGCCAGAGGGGGACCACGGGGGCCATGCCCCCTATCGAATGCTGAGAAAAAAATAGGAATTAAAAACAGTTGTTGGCTCTCCAGAAATCAGTGACTTGACTGAAGTGATGATATGTCTGGATATACAAGATACCTATAATGTACGGTATCCTAGAACCGTCAAGTTACCATGTTATGATAACTAAAATAGGCAATCATGATACCAGAGATGGGTCTGGTAAATGGTATAGAGTGACCTTACTTGGTCAGTGGCGTAGGAACCGGGGGGCCATGGCCCCCCAATGTGTTTTGACGGGGGCCAAATGTCAAAATCGCCATAGTTTACAGTTTCGTTTTACCCGTTGTTTACTCTCATGAGAACAATTTCTCTAATAAGAACCCAAAATTTTCGGCGCGCTACGCGCGCTATAGATCTACCCTAGTTTCTTCAATAGTTCCATTCTGTATAGCTAGATAGCGCAAGCCCTTTCCACCTTTCCAAGGAACATGTAGAGAAAGAAGTTTATGTAGAGGTCGTAAATTCGTCTCATATCTCAAAGCTTAGTTACTATTCTCTTGTGTGTGTCATGCGGTACGTTCAGATGGTGAGGGACTCACGGAACAATGTTTGGCTACCGGCATTTCATCGGGTAGTCGGGATGGTTTCGATACTAATGTATATTATCTCCCATATGGTCTACAACCTGTCAGCCCCTAGAGATTTTATTCCTTCTTTTTATTTTTAATCATAACATATGTTTTTTGTGAAAACCTACCAAAAATTTCGAGCGCTTTGCAATTTTTCACTTAAGATACCGGGAAAAACATTTAAAGAACGCGGAACTATGCTTTTCTAGTTTACACAAATTTTATGCAATATATATATGCCCCGAATGACATGGTCTTAGTACACAGGTTTTCTTCAAATTCCACCTCACCAATACCCACGGCAATGGGCTGTCTGAGCTTCGGGTCGCTGCCCCCCATCCCCTTTTGAGAAAATCCTGGCGCCACCTCTACTCAACTTGATAATAGACTCTGGCTGTGGAAAATCTCCAGTCCAATCAATCCACTGAAATCCATGGGGATAACTCCACTCTGAATAATTTTGAATAAATTCGGATAGATTGCGGCAAACTTAATGTTTTTTAGAATAAATTCAAATCAACCTTCACAAATTTTCTACAAAAATTGCACATCTTGATGGCTGCTATTAAGGCCGACAAGTTCCATTTCCGGCGATCTGGGCTGTATTAAAATCTCAAATTTTCTTGGTACGCTCCGCGCCAACCTATGGTGGCGCTCCGCTTAGATAGTAAACGAAAGCCAACGCCAACAAAATTCCCCAGCCCTCCAGAGCCACCACAAAAACATCTTAGCTACACCACTGCTGATGTGTTGTTGTTGCTGTTGTTTCCTTTTTCTTTAAATATACTACTTTGAGCAAATATTAAGATGGAGTGTGGAAAGGGTCGAGGTTCAAGGTCGAGAAATCGGATCTTGTCTGCTCCCCCCCCCCCTTTGTCAAACATCTTCCTACGCCGCTGTTGGTAGTAAGCCATAGCTGGTATGCTATTGCTAGACGCGTTTCGACCAGGGAAGATAAGTACCAGGTCTCATCAGTATCGGTAAGGTAAAGTCGAGGGTCTTGTTGTTATCACGCAACCGATTTGTTTTTCTCTATTGCTAGCTGTGCACCAGCTTATCGAAAAATAGGAGAATTCAGATTTCACGATCAGTTTACCAAATTTCTACGTCAACACGTTGGCATTCTATCGCCTCCCAAAGGAGTACTTTACTTGATGGAATGATTTCAGAGTGTTACGATTCAATGCTTCTTTTCGGGTACTGTATGTCGAGTTTGTGCCAGTAGCGGTTAGAAATATCACGGGTGAATGAATATTTACGTAGCACAAGACTGCATCTATGAATGGTTTACAAAGGATAAAATTCTCGAGTGCAGATAAACCTTGATAGGTTGGTTTTCTCCCTGGTAAAGTATCAAAAAAAAAATTCTTTTGGGATTTTTATATAAGCTTTGATAATACACATGTCTCATCGGTATGACCAGAGAGGCGAAAAATACTCACGATGTGAATTTCTTCAGATAAACAAAGCACACCTCCGACAAGAGTGATGTTCCCATGAAAACAGAAAATGCCGTTATTCAGTGTATTTTTATTCGGAAGAGATTTGGTAAAGTTGCTGTGGCACTTTAAATGAAATTGTTACAAACGCATAGTACGACCAGTGTTCCGATGGGATGGAAGCGTAGTGCGCCTAAGGACTTACAATTCTGTGTTGTTAAAAGGTAAAAAACTTTAGCAATATCACAATCGCATAGTCAACCAACTACATAAATTAGACCCTACACTGGTTTCCTGAAAATTTACTCGTATACACCATGAGATATAGATTGACAATTTCTATATCAAATAATTTTATCCCGATATATCATTACTTTGGTCACTTCACTGAGTTCTGGAGAGCCGACCATTTCCTCTAATTATGCCAGTGCTCAACCCATGGCTTTATTAACATTCTGAAGCGAAAACTATTGGCTATGTTCAGTTACAACGCTTATGACTTTTGGTAATTTGTTTGACATTTTCTTATGACTGATTTACACCAACAGCCCGGGAAAAATCTGCATATAGGCTAGTGCCTACCTCGAGAAAGGCCTGACTACACAACTACACAAATGTACTGACAACCTTTGATTTGCTAAGCATAATTTTTCTTATGACAGTTCAGGGCCGGATCCAGGGTGCGTACGCATCCCCCCCCCCCATTCTTTCAGAACAATTTTTTGTAATGGAACAAAAAAATGACTTCAAATGATGCTAAATGTTGCACCAGATTGCATCTGAGGGTACTTAAATATTCAAAAATTTCTCAAAGGGGGACACCCCCTCCCCTTTGACCCCTCCACCAGGCAGGCGATCAGGTCCTGCAGTTGGCCACCCAAATCAAAAATCCTGGCTACGCTAAAGGTTATCGGGCTGTAGAGCATGCATCTCGCACAAGAGCTTGTTTTTATACGGATTAAAGAGCCTAGGAAACGCGTGGGAAATGCCATTTCCTGCAATCTGGGGGTCTTCTGGACCAAAAATTTTCTCTGTACGTTTCGCGCCAACTATGGTGGCGCTCCGCTTAGATAGTAACTACATCGCAAAACCCCCCTTTGGTCAAAACCTGCATCCGCCCCTGTGTAACTAAACTGTTGTATTGTTGAATTCTAGCAAAAATATTAATTCGTTTCCATGTGCATGCAATGTTTATTTGGGGAAACAACATTAATGACAATTTCTATGCTGTGGCTAATGTACTGAATTATTTGGAAATTAAAGAAACTGCTCTTCCCTAGAAGTTGAGTGGATTTAGCAAAAATGAGTTTCGGGTGTTATGAAGAGGTTTTAAGGAGGTTGTAAGGGTGTAATGTACTGTTGACAGTATATTTTTCTGACATGACATGATAATTACGAACAGTTCTCTCCTATGGGTGAACCCCCCCCCCCGGAAAAATACTAACGAAAAGGCTGGATTTAAAAATTGCATTTCCATTGCCTTCAACATCACTTGTGGTTACATGAAATTTTACTACAAGCTGGTCGATTAAGAAATTAAGAAACTGAAACTGATTTTTTTTACTTCTGACCTTTCTACTTTGTCGTCTTATATGTAAGTTTACTCTCTTGAGAAGTCTAAGGAACTAACCCATCCTTCAGGTTAGAACTTGAGTTGACTTATGGTTCAAGTGAATAGTCTCGTTGTTTAATAACGTTTCCAAAATTCTGAAAATTACAAGAAGAAAAAACAAGAAATTAGATCATTCTTTATCAATTATACACATTAAACTTTAGCTACCCATCATGTAAGAATTTTAGTTGACCCGGCTGTGGTAAAAGACGAGCAACACAGCCACACAAGCACACGCTCGTTTTGACTACAACTCCACTTCACATATCCATATATTATGAATTATTTTTCATCTACTTTTACATTTATAGTTAGTATAATTAGAAAACAAGCATTATTCCGTTCACTCTTAGAAATAAATAAAAAAGTTAAAACACGTTTAGTGGTCAAAGGAACATTTGAGCTACAATTAGGTTTTAGTGATACATCTTATGTAAATAAGTTGTTGTGTTATAACGCAGCAGCTTTGAACGTGAATTTTTCGTTCCTTGCGTTAGCAAAAAGAACCTATGTAGTTAACTTGGGGTGTTTATGTATGTATGCACTCACCAACGTGGCCTTAGCGGGTGCCAGCACAGCGGGCGAGAGTTCCGCTCTCGCACGTCTTTCCTAGCCCACGCGGAGCTCGAAACTGGCGTATCTGCCCGAAAATTCGGTCACTGCAAAGAGAAGTCACGCGCGGCTGCACGTGTCTACCTTGGAGCGCAGCCCGCCCTCAAGAACGCCCTTCTACTCTGCTGCTTCGCGGGCAGCTTTGCTGCTGGGAAATTCCCTTACATTCCCTGCGGGGTTCTGTGCCAGTACCCCGTTAGGTATCGAGTGTGCGTATGGGTGTCTGTATGTATGTGTGTATGTGTGTGTCAGTGACACTTGCTTGGGTACGCTGTAACTCAATAAGGGAAAGTCGGACTAAACTGAAACTTGGTATAAAAATCAACCATAGTAAGAAGGTGTGCGCCATTGTTTTGGGGGTTCAAAGGTCAGCTGGGGTCACCAGGGGTCAAACACCGAAAACTTTGTCATCACGATATCTCAGCTTAGAAAGCTTGGATAGATTTCATACTTAGTATGTAGATGGGTTATGGTAGGAAAATGAATCCTATTGTTTTTGGATCAGGCCAAAGGTCATCTGGGGTCACCGAGGATAACTGAAAATCTTAGTAACACGATATCTCAAGGTAGGAAGCTGGGATAGATTTTATACTTAGTATATAGATCCACCATGGTAAGAAAATGCTCTCTATTGTTTTTGGTAGAGGTCAAAGGTCATCTGGGGAACCCGAGTCAAACACTGAAAACCTTGTTAACACAATATTTCAAGGTAGGAAGCTTGGACAGGTTTTATACTTGGTATGTGGATGCGTTATGGTAAGAAGGTGAATGCTGTTGCATTTGGTGAAGGTAAAAGGTCTTTTGGAGTCACCTGGAGTCAACTACTGAAAACTTGATGTTTTCACACTATCTCAAGGTAGAAAGCTTAGACAGATTTTATACTAAGGATGTGGAGGGTTATGGTGAAATATGAATGCCATTGTTTTTTGTTCAGGCCAAAGGTCATCTGCGATCACCGAGGGTCAAACACTGAAAATTTGTGAACATGATATCTCAAGGTAGAAAGCTTGGATAGGTTTCATACTTAGATCCACCACAGTGAGATGTGTCCTATTATTTTTGGTGGAGGTGAAAGGCCATCTGGGGTCACTGGGGGTCAAACACTGAAAACCTTTTTAACACAATATCTCAAGGTAGGAATCGTGGATAGATTTCATACCTGGCATGTGGATGTGTTATGGTGAGAAATGATCCTATTGTTTTTGGTAAAGGTCAGAGGTCATCTGGGGTCACTGCGGCCATTTAGAGGTTATCAGAGTCACTGCGGCCATTTGGAGGTTATCAGAGGTCATTCTGAGGTCAAATGGTGGACTTAAAGGAATCTTGGTAGATGAAGTCAACATTCACTGCCAACAACTTTTAATGTCATGTAGCAGCCACCGGAGTCACAGGCAAACTTCATATTAGCTAATATTTTGTTTGTATGCTCATGGCTCAGTGTCATTACATTCAGCAAGGAACCATAGTACCCCTTAGGCTCTTGTTGTTTCGGAGAAGGGGACTTGTAATAAATTTCGGGATTTTGCCGCCAAGATTCTAAGAGCGTCACACAAATGCCCTTGTTCAACTGAAGCCTATCCAAAAAAACAATCTCTGCATGCAATTAGAATTATTGTGTACTGCACCCAATTACAATAACTCTACCGGTAACTATCTGTCCTCATGGCTGTGGGCTGAAACCCTTATTTAGTTTTCTTTTAGGTTTAGAGGGGTCGGTCCTTCCCTTTTTCCTAGGACCCAACCCCTATTTCTCCAACTTTTGAAATTTGCCAGATGTTTTTAATGAAATAATAATCTGTTAAAATATGTACTTTAAAAGGCGTACAAATGTAATTACATCAATTTTCGTCCTTCTCGGGATGCCAAATTTTTTTACCCGTATGGCTATGCTTTGTATTGAAAAAGACAACAATTGAACTAAAAAAATGCATCAAAATTCCTACATTTTTTATATCATTCAAGAGGTTAACCACAAACTTTCCCTGAGAAATGTTCATCCTAAGAAAAAAAAACTCAAAATCAGAGTGTAGTTTGTGGTTTGATGCATTTACTAGACAGTTTTTAACTGAACTAGACGGCATTTAACAGTAAGTCTGTTGTGCGTAATCACAACACGTTTCAGTTTCACTGCACATATTCTGAAATTGTCCACTTTATATTCAATTTGCTAACGTTCGATAATAATCAACGTTCAACTGCCATCCTAAAACGTATATTCGCTACCACTTTTAAAATTTGCGTTTGTAATGAGCAAATTAAGCTTAAATAAATGTATACTTGAAACTTTCTATTTTGAAGCGAAGAATGTCTTTCATTAAATTTGGGTATGGAATTACTATTTTGCACGGTATTGCAGTTTTTCGAGACGTGTAGTATTATCTTTAACTTTCGTAGTGTATTCATTTAAAAAAAAACATAACAGGGTGTTTAACGTATATGGCACGATCTCCAGTAATAATGATATCCGCAGCAATATAGAGATATGTTTACTTAGCACTTAGTTGAGATAGCTAGGCACTCAAATCATTCTGTCTCTCATGCCGACGACGTATTTGTAACGGAGTGACTCATTAAAGCTGCATGTAAATTGCCTAAGAGGCTTTTTTGCAGTAAGTTTGGAACACGAAGAGTTTTTCTTTTGTTTTCTCTTTGGCATTACTCCTTTTTATAGCATATTCAATATTTATTTACTATAAATAATGTTAGCGTTTTTTGCACGACCTAAAGTCTGTTGCGGTTTTTTGATTCTCCTTCAGCAGCTGATAATTAAAATGAGCAGAATTATACAAAAAAATTTGCTTTAAAATCATTAAATGAATAAAGCAATCACTAAATATGTTATAATAGTAGCAGCTAAAACAAAATGCTGATGCTTAACAATATTCTCAGTCAACTTGAAGAAATTCTACCAAGCGTCATCAATTTCAGCAAAGACTCTATGAAATATACAGTTTTAAATGAAGGCTTGCCACCCTCGTTTCTTCAATCAACTTTTTCATGATAAATTGTTAAGAGTAAGTATGGCAATTGTTAGGTTGTAAGTTTGTCTTTTCACTCTGTAATTGAAGGCAAATAGTACTCTGCTCAATAATACTGCTGGTCAGTTGAATCAACAAAGAAAAGGCGTCGGCAGAAAAGGAGCTCTTATGCAACAATCCGTCTTGCATTACAGCCCAAAATTAATTAAAAACGTCTTTGCTCACGGAATGTTCCCGTACCCTACATCAAATACAGACGGACGGTAAACACTTTCGACTAGAAATATTAAGTTAGCACTTTCGCTAGTCAGATTTTATAGTTTATGTAATGTTAGATTCCGAGAATTTTTAGGTAACGTAGGCTTTCCGTATATCATCGGGTCATTGATAAGATATTAGATTCCAACTATATCCTTAAAGCACTCCGAGTTTTAAATAAAAGTCCTTTTTAATTTAACAAACAAAACAACCGCTACTGTCAAAAGGTAATACAATTACAGTTAAACTTACTGGTTCTGCTGATACATAGTAACTTGAGTGAGAATTTTGGCTGTTACGGTAGAAGATTGACGTTTTCAGCTAATGCAAAAGCTTCTGTTCGAAAACTAGTTACAGC
The DNA here is from genome assembly GCA_029531755.1 of Holothuria leucospilota. Taxonomy (NCBI): domain Eukaryota; kingdom Metazoa; phylum Echinodermata; class Holothuroidea; order Aspidochirotida; family Holothuriidae; genus Holothuria; species Holothuria leucospilota. Next base: position 9,532,673 of record CM055976.1, on the reverse strand, counting down.
AGGGAGGTGCACTCTAAATTCACTATGGTCAAAATTGACCATTAATTGGTCAACTATGCACCGACTCAAATATGGTCAATTTTTTGAACGTAATTTACATTAAAAAAGTTGACCATATTTGAGTCGGTGCATAGTTGACCAATTAATGGTCAATTTTGACCAAGGTGAAGTTAGAGTGTGTTAGGAAGGAGATCAAATGCTTTACAGACTCTTTGAAGCAATGTTCGTTTCCGAAAATAGTCTTGCTTTTCTTCTCAAAATTCATATCCCAATACCTAGATCAACTAGGATCAGTGAGGCATTTTGAAAATGACAATTAGAAGACACACTCCTAAGTTGAGCTCGTGAACCAGCCGTTATGCAAAAATGTAAAGTTTTAACCTTTCGTTGTTATTCGTCATTCTAAATATCGTTTCATTTAATGTCAGCAAAGAATTTCTTTACAATTTACTTTTCGGATGTTTTTCTAAATGAGGGAAACTTTGCATAAACTGAGCGAAATGCATAGCCTTGAATCATGGAACTAGTCAAAGCAGTCTTTCTTACTTGGTGCTATTGCTAAAGCCCAATGTTATCTTTTAATCATATTCTCCTCACCTGTATTAGTCCATTGAGTTCTTAGCCATTAATCGTACAATTTCTTTGTCTAATTATTCCACGTAATCCCTTTGAAATTCTGTAATTCTTTCCGATAAACAAGAGTCCAAACCTTTGACTGTGTGAAAAGAACGACTGATATCCTAGTTTACTCATCAGAAAATGTAAATGAGTTTTTTGAAAGACAATGCGCAGTTTTTCAGATCCTGCCTGATAACAAAGCTTAGCTTATCTTAAACTTGATCTTTACCTAGTTTGACGGCATAAGTTCGCACGAGTGCGCATTCTCAGAAATCGTTTTTAATCTAACCTAAAATTACGATGAAACCACCAGTATGGCTGTACTAGGATTAATATCGGGGCCATTTTCGTACCCATAGCAGAACCCACTCGTCTTCCACCCTCAGTGGTCAAGACCTTGGTAAGTTGATTGAATTAGTTCTGAAATCCAATTATTTTCCATTCAATGGGATATTTTACCGTCATACTAGTGGTACTGCTATGGGCACGAAAGTGGCCCGTGCTTTACTAATATTTTTAAGAGTAAACTGGAGGCCGTTTCTTTAGTTTCAAATTATGCAGGCTTACGACAACCCATACCATATGTTATTACATAGACGATCAAGTAAACAGAAGATTCAAGCTTTCACAACACTGAGAAAAATAATAATTACAAGTTAAGGCAATATTCGAAAATAGAGTATCACTGTCACTGTGAACATAACCAAAAATGACATGCCAGCAGATTGGCCAGCAGGCTTTAAATCTGTACTCATATAAACCCAATAAGACTAGTTTTATTTTATTCCCCCATGCAGTCTCACATATGATGCCTCGAGGACTTTTATTATATTTAGACCGTAAGCGACCAAGCAGGGTTATGGCTTAATGGATTTCACTTTTCCGTCGGATAACTTAAAGTTAAGATTTCGTCCTAAATTTGGAAAAATGTTAGTATAAAAGGTTTTGATTGGGAAACCGTGGGCTGAGCTTGCTGAAAAAACCTTCTGGCAGTGACGTTAGCTGTAAAGTAAGACGAAGTAAGTAATTTTTATGTCATTAGCGATAGGAACATTCCTTCCATCTCAAAAATGCTGTATATTGTCCTCGGGTCCTTCAATAACTTGTCATATGGATTAATTTGGTGCAAGGTAACATGACTTCAAGAAATAGTCGTCCCCTCCAACAATTACTTTCTTTGCATACGCTTTTGAGTACGTAGTTTCAATTCGAGTCCATGGAATATCTGACCGTCGGTAAGACGTTCCACGTTTTACAGATACTCAAGTGCTTCCGTGTAATCTTAGGAGAAGTTGAGAGTGAATAATTTATTTAAAAGCAGGTATTAAGCCTTCAGGTGAAATTGGTTGGGGATAAAGTTTGCTGTGTCCCTTTCTTTGCAAGGAATATTTGCCGGGCATAGGAGGCATGTGCTGTAATGATAGGGATGTATTTGAAAGAGGAAATTGGACCAAATCTTTCGTACGACATATACTGGCTAATTATTTTAATGTTTTTGGAACCGCAATTGAAGTACCAACTTTGATGATGTTCAGTTCCTTTGTGTTACGACATCTTCATACACATGTTTGAATATTTGTTGGGGAAATGAAACATGTGGCTAAAAGTTTGTTGGCCGTTGTTCACGTTTGGTAGGAAAGCGGTCCACACCATCTTTTGTTTGTCTATTTGCATCGTTTTACAAATGTTTAATGGTGTTTTGACCAAATGTATGATCGTGCAGATGAGGGCTTAAGAAATTGTGAGACAAAGCTCGTTACCAACAAAGAAAGAGATACAAATAATTTTATTAAACGACTTTAAATCATTTCTTTACAATCTAGTTTATTGACTATTCAACGCCATTGGTCAGATACAATGCTCAAACCTAAATTATTACTCAAAATTTTGTCACACTGCTCATTAGTGAGAACTTTACTTGAAAAGCAAATTTTAAGTAAACTTGTGATTGAAAGTTACCTGAAAATTGACGATGGGACTCCTTTCTAGTACAATGCTCACAATGGAAATTGAGCAGTACCTAAGCAGTTTGTAGCCACTCCAAAAAAGGAGAGGCCGCGATATTATCTCTTAAAATGTTTCCGTACTTTAGGAAGATGTGGTTCTTTTTTGAACGTAATCCAACTCAAATGTGATCATTTTATACACACTACTTAAATGACATTAGATTTAGAACCATATTACTGTATGACACTGTATTTCACACTTTTGAAGACGAAGATAAAAGAGGAATCTGAAAAGGTCTGTTCAACTTTTACATAGTCTATCATATCCAAGACAGATTAAATGTGATAGCTGCTTGCACAGCAATTCTTATTTTATGCACGGAAATCGACTACTTCCTTTTTTGTAGCTTACAAAACATACACCATAATCATTCTACCAAATCTTTTAATTAAAGGTGGCTTGCACCGAGGTCAAAAGTAAACACTAATGATTTGTTCGGTGTACTCAAACATTTGATTAACGTTTGAAGCCATCTCTGCTGTGAGCAAAGAAGATCCTTCACAAAGGTTTGACTTTTCATATGGTAGTTAATTTACCTATACTATTAAGTGATATAATTACTTGATAGAATTTATCGAGAACCTACGTCATACAAAGTGTGCCGAAGCAAACAATGTTGGAAGTGCAATTAAATGAATTCCTTCTATACTTTACATGACCTTGTCAGGAAGCTTCAATAGATTTTAACGAATTCCTTAATCCACTAAATGTCAAGAATGTATTTAAATTTGGTACACAGACGTTCATCATCTGCTCAAGAAAGAAAATACTAACACCTCTGGCTGCAAAGAGTTAGCGTGATCACATATCATGCTTTGTTAGCAAAATGAAGTTGTCGTCTTTGATATCACATTGTCACAGTGTGCTGTTTTTGGTGACGTCGTGTTAATGTTACTGGTAATGTACAAACTTGTAATTTATAATTGAATGGTTTGTTTCGAATAATACTATAAGAGTTTTTCTCGGAAAACGCATGAAATATTAGTCCCCCTAAAATGGTAAACTGCAACCTTCTTAACCAAGTGATGCTTATGGTTGTACAGTTTAATTTAAGAGGTAAAGTTTAGACAGTCAATTGACATAAAACTCTTCAGCAGAAATGCATCTTTGTAAGTGCAACTTCCATAAGCTATACGGTGGTCATTTTGGTTTACCCCACATAGACAATGTAGTGCTGGGGTGTAAAAGCTTACTGTAGATAGTGCTGTATGTTATTGGCTCCTTAATTTTAAGCACCCGTCCGGTAGAAACAACTTCTCTCTTCCCTTATTTCTCGCAATGCATCCCAGGCCAGACGTATACAATTTTAGAAGAGCTCAATCATGGCAATACTGCATGTTTGCCTAGTCATTTCAGTTACGTAATTGACGCCTAATTTTTGAAGATGTTATGCAATACTTTTGCCTAATTGCATGCTTTTTTGGCTGAGAAAACCATATAGAGCACAGTTTGTCAATCAGAAGTACCAACAACATTAATCTTTGTTGACGAATTATGAGATATGTCACAATAAATGCTGCTTGGAAGGTTGTTACCAAAAAGAAAGCACACAATCACACAATATTGATTTAAAATGCACCAATGTTTAAGCAGCACGGCTTAGCTGCAAGTGAAGGTCTCTTCAGTTTCTCAATTCATACATTTAAGAAAATATTTATCTAGGAAGCAAAACCATTCAAAACACGAAATATTTACCACATATGTGATGATCGGAAGACGTGTGTTATCCTGGTAGAATGACAAAACGGAACATTTATTATAATGTAAATTTGCAAATATAGGGCACAGTAGGAACAGTTATCGAATTTATTCATACATTGAAGACCAATGGTTAAACACCATGATAGTCTTTGTGATCCTTTCTCGTGAGAAATAGGCAAAAAGTATATTGCTAAAGATCGAAATAGAGTCAGTTCGTCTAAAAGTAAATACAAACTTTTGAAGAGTGGTTTCAAAGTTGTCCTGATACATGGAGAATAACAACGGAAAACCAAATGCTGGAAGTATGCTTTTTTTATCAAATTGGGACGACTGTATACTTTGGCAGATAAGAAAGAGAAGATTCATCTCTTTCTGAGGTAAATCAAGGGAAAAGTTATTGACAGTTTACATCTTTCTTTACTATGTGAGTCCCCATACAAATATTCCTCTTGTAGTCAGCTGAAAATTCGCACTACATCCATTACGCTCCGTTTGCAGAAGAGATTATATATGCATTGGAAGTTAATTTGAGCCAACCAAATAAACTTTTTTCCAACCAATTAAGGTATTTTTGTATTAGATCAAGGCAAGTTGACCAGTTATGTCACCGACTGGTACGCAGGGGGAACGCCCGGCGAAATTACTTGTACTTAGGTTCAACTGAAACTGAACGTTTAAAATTCTAAGGGACAGAATACTTGAAATGATTTGGCAAGCGTTTCTTTCATTCGTCAAAGTATCACGTGAGTATGTCCATTTTGTTCAGCATAATTATTTAAACTAGGAGGTAAATCTCTTTTTAAGTAAAACCAGAATAATATTTAAAGTTCGATTAAATTATTGGTTTTTGTAAGATATTTTAAAACCAGCAAACTTTGAGTATATCCTTAAGCATTGCAGTTTCACAACAAGTGAGTTTCTCATCAAGCAGTTCCATTACAAGTTCACAGCACACAAAAAGGATAGGTTTTAATTATTTATTAATCAAGAATTTTTTAGCGAAAAGCTGCTTTGGAATGTCTTTCCATCAAATCTTCGATATATTGATAAATTCAAAGTTTTCCAAGCACCATTTCAAGAGCCTTTTGTTTTCTTCTTGTCAAAAATGTTCCTGGTTATTTGCTATTGGTCATCGTAACGCGCACTGGGCAACCTCTAGTCGGTTTTTGCGTATATAGGGTAACTGTCATTACCCACTAATAATCACCTTATAGTACGCTCAGTTTATATCAAAGCAAAGCTCTAGAGTACCCTATTCAACCACAAACCTACTGGTCGACATATTGTATCCGCAATTCGGTAATTTGACGATCATGATGTTATTTAAGTAGGATTCTATCTTAATTTTAAAAATAACTCATTTTAAACAGATATTATTACTATATCATTACTCAAAAACAGGCAAAATAATGTCTAGCAGTAAGCAAAGGGAAAACAGTTGCCAAACTTGAAGGCAAGTTTATTGCTGTCTCTGAGACGGAGGCCGAAATTCATTTTCAACCATGTATAACACGAAAGAAGTTAAATCCATCCTTTCCCGTACTTTTTTTTAATGTCATTTTTGCATGAGCGGCTACTAATGACAGCGTCGAAGATAAAGTAGCAGTAATAAAATCAGGGTTTGATATTTGCTAATATTAAAAGTTCCATAAGATTTCTATACAATTACATTAATTTAGCTGACTAGTAGTTTTTAGAACAGCATTTTTAAACCAAAGAAACAACAAGATTTATTAAACTTATTATCAGTTGCACGTCAACACCAAAATCATGTAATTAAACGTTGTGTTTTACCACCCACGTCCACACCTCACTAGTGTACACTGTTAATCATAGAAAGAGAGAATAAGTTGATTACTTCAATCTGATAAACACAACAAAGTCACTTAGTAGAAATTTGTTGCCTTAAAAACAGTGGTCCTTCTTGAACTTATTGTCCATATAAAATTCGAGGGTTTGAAATCGATGGGAGCCCGGTAATTAATAAGCAAGTCTGCTGCAGTTTTCTTAGAATAGCCAGTTGTAACTTACTTTGGGGTCCAGGAAACTTAATTAAAGACAATTGCCTAAAAAGCATTGAACGTTACTTTCGTTTTGTCAAGATAAAAATCAGTTTAAAGTTGCAAAGGTGAGCTTCGGGCTTAAAGTAGCTATTAACCATTGTAAGTGAATGTAAACATTCCAGTTGTGTTGAAAGTCCTTATTAAACACACCGTAACAACAAAAACTTCGATCCTTGCAATAAAAGGAGGATGTGATCCCTTTGCATTTATTCGAGTAGAGTAGCAACGTCATAATCTTATTGCTTAACAATAAACACCTATAGTTTCAAGGTGCCCTACAAACTCTTACTGTGTTGGTTTCGAAAACTAAATGGAGGCACGATTGCGATTAGTGGAGTTTCTTATTATTTTGCCTGCATTTGCAACAGGTAGGAATTAATTTTTTCAACCAATATATTTTTAATAATGCTTTTAGTCCACAGAATGGTTACATGAATATTTTTAAATTTAAGTATAGATGTACTTTGTAGACTGTACTTTGAAGACACTTACCAGCTTCTGTATATAAAGGAATTTCGTGCTTAAGGCAAGTGTAGAAAATATGAATAAAGTAAGACGTTGGCGATAAAAGCCAATGGTAAGATACTTCCTCCCATGCTTAGGACAACTTTTTCAACTTCAAATGAGGAAATAAAAATTCGTAATTATTTAAATGATTGTCCTAAATTTGTCTTGTAAGAATGTTTTATAGCTACCTTTACATAACATTTTTGCTTTCTATATTTTCAAAGTGAATCCGAAGAGTTTTTTCTTTTTAATATTTAATCCGATTGCTGTGTTTTTCTCTTTCATGCATATTGACTTCACCCAAAGCTTGGGAAAACACATCAATCTCTTTCGTAATCTTTATCTGTCAAGAAGAGAAGATTTTTTATCTAAAAAGTGTTTAGAAATAAAAAAGAATTGTTTGTGTCAAAAATCAAACAAACATTTAAATATGCCAAATGAAACCTAATGTTAGTATTAGTTTTTATTAGTTTTTCATCATTTAGATTTATGTTGTCTGAACAGTAGTGTTATCTTGGAATCATGTTTATAGCAAAGTTTTGTGGCTTATTTATCAGGGTTGCTAGTTTGTCTATTGTACAGGAATCAGGGGCAGATCCAAGGGGGGCTATTCCGGCCTCAACCCCCCTTTTCGCCACATCAACAATAACAAGTACGCAGAATTAGCATAATGTTAATCTAGGAGAATACTCAAGGGGACTTTCAACCCCCCCCCCCCACCTTTTCCAAATGTCTGAATCCGTGCCTGGGAATAGAGTATGCAAACCTTACAAATTTCTTTTAAAAACTTCATTATCATATTCAAGGGGTTCAGAGCAAATTCATTTGGTGCGAGGACATTGATTATAGACTATTGACTTTTTAAGTTTCTCAGGGTAGACGCTGTCCAAATTATACAAGAGATGACGACTCATGAATCCTGTCAACAGGAGCTAATTTCACTCCCTGCTGCCAAACGCTTTAATTGGGCAATGAATTCTATGGGTAAATGTAGTTCTAAAGCTGTAAATAAATGATTAGTCTATTCTTCAGAAGTGACAAACAGATTTCTACTTAAATCACGTGAAAAGTCGCAGGTGAATCTGTGTACTACTCTATTCCCTTTACATGCCCTTATGACATTACGATAAGGTGGTTCCAATATGGAGTTATTACCATCTTATTCCTACCAATGTGTCATGATTCCTTACGTACTATAGAACATTATTTTGTATATTGTCCATATTTACTTCCACTGTGGAACTTTCTCCATTCCTGTTTCGAATAAGTGATATTCGTGATATTGTTTGGTAATATTAGACAGAAATCGTGGTTGTATGTTAAATTTTGTCATTATCCTAGTAGAGTACTACTTTTTTAAGGTAAAGACAGCAAAGTGTATTCCGTCTGTTCAATGTCTGCTTTCAAAATGCTTTCAGAGAGTTGACACGGTTTTTATATGCAAATGTATATGTCTATATCCATCCATATATATATATATATATATACACACACATAGGTCTCTAAAGGTAAAGGTAAAGAGACGTAGCGATATACTGATATCGCTACGTCCCCCTTTATATATATACATATATATATACATATATATATATATACATATATATATATATATATAAATATATATATATATATATATATATATATATATATATATATATATATATATATATATATATATATATGTACATTCTAGTGAACCAGCGCTATATCTAACAGTCGCACAAAGACTTAAGGCCACTTTTCCTCTAACACAGGCACTTGCCTCATACTGAAAGAAGTTATTAAAGTCCCAGTACGACTTTGTATACGAATTTGGATGAGCGAAATGAGTGGCGCTTAAGGTTACTTAAACCCAAGCATAACCAAAGAAATGATTTGTTGCAGAAAATAAAGACATTTACGGAAGTGAAAGGTTGTTTTAAACAAATCGTGACTTTAAATGTAACGGCTGTTTCATTATGCACAAGGTTCATCACGGTGAGAAGTTCTAGATTATTATGAATATTCATTACTCAGCTGCTTCTTACGGTTAAAGAAAAATTAAAAAATTAAAAAAAAAAGTTAAAGAAAAATTCTTATATTATATTCTTTATCCGTTGTCTGTAATTAAACTGTCACTTCAGATTGACGTTGATGTTGAACACAAGGTTTCCGTGGAATGACCACTATTTACCATCATACAATTTTTTTTTTCTTTTTCCTCTCTCTCTCTCTCTGATGTCTGTAATGTAAAAAACCTCTCCACTTAACGCTGAGGACGAAGACAGGCGTCTTCGAAATATACGTTGTCTTGTTATCTTTTATGTGCTCTAATATTGTCATCTTTGTGGTGTTTTCTACCTACTTTTCTTGCATATATATATATATATATATATATATATATATATATATATATATATATATATATATATATATATATATAAACAGAGAAAATAGCTCTTTTCCAGACTATCCCATATTCAGACAAGCCACAAACGGACCCATTTTTGTTCCCATGGGTACTCCTTTAACTTGGCGGTAAAGGTGCCCTTTGAACTGTAAACAGTTTGGGGTGAGAACAAGTTTCGTCAAGTGTAGGAAACGAGTCGTGGATATTTGGGGTCTTGCCGTTGGTTCAGGTAATGGCGGATATCTGACAAGGTAGCATGATGGGGAAGGGTTGTGTAGGGGATAGATACATCCATTATGAATAACAGGCTTTTACTGCAATATTCTTGAAACTTAGTCTTGAACTAATCTCAAGAAATGGGGAGTGTCCTGAACAAAAGACGAGAACGTTGATACCAAAGGAAGGGTACGGAGTCTAGTTACTCGGAAATTAGAAGAGTGGGCGGGCACCTCTGGGACGAAACGATAGTCAACTAAGGTTGTTGGTCTTGTGGATTTTGGGAAAAGGTAGAAATTGGAAACTTGTGGAAAAGGGGTGTGATGTAGCCGATCTGGGTAGTTGATTCTTCAGTGAGGTTAGTTAATGCTCTATTAACCAGAGTTTGGATGCAGGAAGTGGAGGAAAGTAGGGAGTTCAGTGTAAGCAGTTTGGACAGATAATTATTGATAGGCCTCAGCTACATATATGTTCCTCTGTCAAACCACCACGGCCCCACCCTTATCGACAGGTTGGATAATTATGTTTTTTTTTGTCTTATTTCTTCTGAGTGACAAAAGAGCTTCTTGTTCGTTTTAAGAAAGATTACGAAGGATTGTTCTTTTGGCGGTTAGAAAAGATTTATATCCTTGTTGATGAATTCGATAACGAAATCTAGGGTGATATTTTCTTCAGGCTTGGGTGTCCAGGAAGAGCAAGTGGAGCGTAAAAAATTGAAGAATTCTGTTAAACTTGTATGGTCCGGCTGGTCTGGGATACCGCAATGGTATCGAACACGGAGTTTCCTACAGAGTGAGGAAACATCTCTGCGAATGGAAAACTCATAAGAGAGGGGATTTAGAGGAAAAAAACTGAAGTCTTTGGCTAAGACTGAGCGTTCAGATGAGGACAGCTCCCGATCCGGGGAATAGTGTCCACCAGTCTAGTGTCCAGTGTATGGATGAAATCACTGGGCGAGCTATGAAAGGGGTACGTCGGGCAATAAGCTTGCTAAAGTCCTGGCTTTCGAGTCAAGTTTAACAATTACATTGTCTACGGTTGCAGCTATGAATGATTTTAATAGGAGTGACCCTTGCTCCTGTAAGCAGTATCAACCCGTCTTTTTCGCCAACCATGATAGGGACAACGGAGCGCATCAGACTTAAACGAACACGAACGTAAATACCGTTTGGCGTCCCAGCGAAAGTGACGTAAAAATTTAGTCTGAAAGCTTGTGGGATAACGTTTCACGATGACAGCTTTCCCAAAAAGTATATGGCTAGCAAATTTAGTTTTGCCAAAGGTTACCATGACTAATGAATGAATGATGCAAAAGCAGTGAGCTGGGTTGTGCGACAATAGGCCTACTGTTCGGAGAAACAGTTAATGATCTAGCCGAATTAATTAATTTACGAGGGCTAAGATTAGAAAAATCAGTAGGGGCACTCATAAAATACAACTTGTCTCCAATTTGTGTTAAAACTTGATGTTACTTAATTACGTATTGCTGTAAAAAATGTCGCAGGAGTTGATATAATTTTACATTGCTTGGTTAAACATGGTGGAGGGGAACGGAATTGACGTTTACAATTATGCCGTCTTTAGCATGTGTGTAACGATTCAATGCATAACGTGACTTTAGTCAAGTAGTAGACAAACACGTGTCTGTATATGCCCCTCTGTTTGCATTTGTATAGTTGCTAATAAACTATGCACCAGATGTATGCTTCTGGCCACGAGGATATTCCTTCCTGCAGCGAGACTCATTTGCACAACGTGAGGGTCGCCCTTGTTTACAATGTAGTCTAAGTAGTGACGAATACCGCGACCTAAACTGTTTCAATTTATTTCTTTAAAAAGAGTATTTAATAACGTTTTAAAATATTTCCTTATAGTGACGCAGGCAAGGTTTTCGAGAAATTTAGAAGAAAGAGTTCGTGACTATTTGCTACATGAAAATTATACAAGAAGAGATCGTCCTGTGCTTGACTCTAGCAGGACCGTGCATGTAACGATGCGATTACAAACATATGCAATGCTGGATCTCGTGAGTCATTTTCTAACCATTTTTTACTTCACTTCAATAACATGTGAAAGGAATGATGCTCATAAGTATAAAATTATATTTTTTGACTGTTTCACTTATACGGGCCGAGGTATGGGCGCTGGTCACTTAGTCATGAAGACGTTTTAATGGATACCTGCAGACCTTGAAGGTTATTTAGTTTTTACTTAGCCAGTTTTGATACTTAAACGTAGAGTGTCAGTTTAAGGTTTGGGCTACTAGGCTTTTGTCTTATCTCGCGTTTACTACATTGTAATGTTTCGAACATTAAAAATAAATAACCAGAGTTGTTCGTAGCATACCAACAATTCGGTAACCCTAAAAAACTTACCTCAAATTTCAATAGCATAGTTCTTCAAAGATATAATATTTTAGAATGTATTGGTTGCAGCAAAAGTTTAATAAAACTTAAAAGAATACATCTTCATTTTTAAAAAGACTAAGCTTGTGTCAATCGACGAAAAATAAGAATTCGTTTTTGTTTTAATGATTTGTGACTCCAACATCAACTTAGGTAAACAAAACTAACTTTAAAGCTTGTAAGTGTTGTTATACCAAGCTGTTCGTATAATGCTCGAAACCTGGTTTTTTTTAGTTCATTGCTTTCAATGTTATTACAGCTCAGTCTGCTACTTTGACATTGCTTTTTCTTTCAGAATGAGCGGGATGAGGTACTTACTACTGCCTCATGGTTAAACGTGGTAAAAACAACAATTATTTTACTTAAGAGCTACAGAACTACGTTAATCTTAATATTCCAATTTTTTTTTCATTCTTTCCCTCTGCCTTGTTCTTTTGCTTTAATTTTCATTCACTTCGCAATTGTTGTTTACTTAACAAGATTTGGCTTGGATGTGGTGTGCAAGCAGATCCTGATGGTTTTGTGGCTTATTTTTAGAATAAAACATAAGAAATAAATAATTAAAGTTGCATAGTTTCCAAATACTGCATCACAGAGATTGACTATTAACCTATTATGCTGCTTACTTCAGGTGTAAATCTTTCCTTTGCTAGAGAAAATAATTACTTAAACGGTTAAATGGATGATGAGTGTGCACAATAATTCACCAACTAAAAAGCTCCCTACCCTATTAGTCTAAGCTAGCGGACAATCCTCCCGTAAGAACAATATTGTTAGCACAAGTGGATACTAGAGTAATAAAGGAGCTACAGGTATAAGTGTGTATGTATTTAGTGTTGCTTATTTCTCCCCCCCCCTTCCTCATGGTGTACATTAGACCAGTACATTGTAAGTTGAATTTTACCTTTAATCGAGTCGCTCAGTTCAACTTGCATACTTCCATAGATAACTTACCTAGTAATAACCATAAGTATTACCTCCAGCATGATGACGAAAAGATTTTGACACATTCACTGAGATTTCACAAGTAGTTTGTGTGTAAATGATATTGTTCTCCATTAACAATGTTAAAATAATATAGATGTGGAAAGACGAACGACTAACCTGGAATCCTGCTGAATTTGGAGGACTCAATATTGTAGTAATGCACCCAGATGAGATATGGATGCCAAAGATCTTCCTAAGCAATTCGTAAGTTGGTTTGCCTTCCAACTATTCCTTGTTACATGAAAGTGGTTTTGTATGATTTCAAAATCAGGTTCTCTTTATTCTGCAAAAACTGAACAGTTACCGCACTTATTTAAATTTTCGTTCTAAGCAGAGACGATTTATGACTACTTGTTAGCTTATGGCTTAGGAAGAGCTTTCCTTGAAAAACGAAACTTCCGTTATCTTTCAAATATATGACTTTTCCACCTAAAACTACTGTAACCCTTATGTGACTTTAATATATGTATAAATATATTGCCCGTATTCGCATTACTACTTTAGGTTTAACAAGGATTCATTAGAAGTAACATCGCCAGAAAAAGGTTCCATCATTTTAACGTCGGAGGGCATCGTGGATTTCGGTTCACCGCTTGTTCAGTCAACACATTGTCCACTAAAGTAAGTGTAGAGCTAACATAAAAATACCAGATCCTAAACACGCACACATGACATGTAAACAATTTAGAGGTGTTGCTACAAAAATCACTGTTTTGCCACAAGTTGTAAACTCATTTATGAGACTAAGCTTTACATATTACGGGGCAGAATATATGACTTCATAAACAATAATAACAACATCGTGCTGTAATGTTGCGGTCTACACAATGACTTTGTAGTTTAAATAGCTTCATAGCGATTCTGTTCAAACTGCTGATGTCGTTTTACAAAGATAAGCTGTAAGTAGATTAATTACAAGCTTTCTCACAATATATCTCAGTTGTTATGGCTGGACCAGGCAAAAGAGACTAGAATATTCTACAATTGTCCTCATTCTTGTCAATACTAACGACTCACAGTCTGTCCAATTAATTCAAACTTTAAACAGGTAACATAAACTTTAAACAGGTAACATAACCTTACCTTGAAATGTCATTAAGCAATACTTAAGATAAGACCGACTCTACGTGCAAAATAGATTATACGTTAAATGGATTCCTCTTGCACACCAATGCAATTGCTTGGCAACACATAGTACGTCATACTCATTATAATGAATCACTGGCTTCATTTATAATAGGTTCATAATTCGAAACTTTAGCAAGCAGCATATAAATGAAAAGTTGGATTGACAATATGGCATTAATCCAACTTTGAAAATACAGATATAATCATTGAGTGACCAATAACATTTTGCTGTGATTTATTTACCAGAGTTATGTAAAATATGCGGCAAAACTCGATCGTAATAATGTAGTTTGAGTCGTCATCATATTTATTACATGATTAGAATATTGACATTATGCCATGATCCATCTTAAGAATGAACAGATACTTCCATAAACTACAATATATGACGATCATTTGTCTACCTTCTAATCGAGGATGTTCATGTTAAGTGATAGGATGAAATTCTTAGACAAACCAGGAAAACGTATCCTGATAGAAGGGTGTAAAGACAAACACTCATCTCCCAAAGTGCATTTTTGGTTAAGAGTGGCTGCTCTTTGATTGACATCACGATCAGAAAATTCAAACAATGCATAGTTTCTCTCACATTTTACACCATTTCAGTATTCTTATTACATATAAGGGTCTTCAATGCTCACCTGGACAAGAACGAGCTCAAGGCAGCCTTGGAAGGGACTAAAGTGGTCTCATGCTGTAATGTGCACGCATGAAACGAACTTTTTATTCTTCAGGGGAACCTTGCTTAACAAAGAAAACAAGGATTTGTTCGACAACATGAGGAGAGGACATTAGTGTTCCTTGCCTATATCTCATTTAGGCTAGAAACGTGACATCCTCATATTATATCATCCTCATATGGAAAGCTACACAATGGAATTGATTGAAAACCTTACCAGAAAAGCAGATTAAGGTCACGTTTTACAAATGAAATTTAATTTTGGAGCCTTTTTCTTTCTGTCTAGTTATTTGTTTACACAATTTTGCAGGGTAATCAAGCAAACAGTACTCTTAATAATATCTGCATGATTTTAAAAAAAAAATGTTTTGCCTGTTTCATTTTTATCTGTTCCACAGTGTGAGATACTTTCCATTCGACACTCAGATCTGTCCTTTCTTGTTCAGTCCTGTGAACCAATATTACGAACATATGTATTTATCAGCTGACAAAGCCTTTTTTGGATCCACTGCCTCTAATTTAGAATGGAACCTTTTAAATGAGTCAATAGCGAACCTCCTCTATAATTTCAGCAACCACCTTATTGACGGAAACGTTTCTACTTATTCGGGTGCAGTTATTTGTTTGTACTTGCAACGTAACCCTAATCATTATATATATACTATCATCATTCCTTCGACTATGATGTGTGTCATGGCTTTTGCTACATTTCTCGCACCGCCAGACAGCGGCGAGCGGATATCCTTAGGAGTGTCAATGGTCCTTGGCCTCACTGTATTTCAGTTGCTAATTTCGGATACGTTACCAGTCTCCGACAAAGAGTCTCCTGTATTAGGCATCTACCTCACAATTAATTTTGCTCTTGCTTGTTTGACCGTGCCGTTATCTTTAATCAACATAAACGTAGCATACAGCTACAGAAAACTGAAAATCGTGGAACATGTTAGGATGAAAAAACTGCTCTTTGAGTGTCTGCCTTATTATCTTTGTGTTTGTACCTACAATGCAAGACCTGAAGTAGGAAAGAGTGATTCTCTCCAAAAAGGTAGTGAGCTGAAGGTCAAAAACCTGAAAGAACACAATGATCTTAGTTTGAATAGAAATGCAGTGCACCCATTGGAAGAAGCTAATTCTAAGGATAGTTTGTCAGATTCAGAAAAGGTAACTTTTTCTTTACTTCACATTTTCTGACCTCTTAACTGCTATTGACATTTAATCTCAAACATAAGACGTTTCCGTATTGTATTTACATTTACTTTTGTGTTGGTTATCTGAAATACAAAGTCGTTTTGGACTTTTCAGATAAAAACAAAGTATTGGGACCATGATATGGTCTTTTCCGCCGACAAATCAAACATTTGTCACCACTATATGTAGGCTATTAAAACTCTTGTAAAATAAGATGATAGACTTTGAGTAAATTTGTCTTTATAACTGAAACGTAAATTTGGATGATTCTTATTTTCGGGAATGACGTGAAGCCATAACAAACAAGAAAGAGATAGTCTAGCGCCTATTACGATAAAAGATATTTAAATTTATTTTTTGCAATTTTTTTTTCTATTCAGAAAATAGGTTTGTAGTTCTCTAACCAGTTAAGATACTGTTGATTTTTATTGTTTTCTCTAAACGCTACTCACCCAATGTGATTGTATGATGTTGACTATACAGCAGAACTATATTTTTTTTTTAATTTTGAGTCACTTATTTTGGAAATTAAATCGACAGGCCGTTACAATTATATTTGAAACAATGTATTGACTGCCCATAAAAAACCGAGTTTCAAACCACAATATTCCATTCTTTTTTGTTGGGTATGTCATGTAATTATTAATCCATTACATAAGGCTCAACAATACCAAATTCACTGCAATGCAACTGTCAGCAAAATGTTTGTAAAGATCGATTGTGCGTAACGTGCTGTATACAACCACATGCAGACAAAGCTTTATAGTCACGGTTGCAAAAGTTTTCAGGCAAGCAACACGTCATGACTAATAAAAGTTAACTATTTAAGCTCACTATTTTATTTTGAATTAAAAATTAAAAACAACAGTGTTTCTCTTGTTTTTAAGGCTACTTTTGAATCTCGGACCCTTGCTTTGGTGATGGATCGATTGTTCCTGATCTTCTTTCTGGTCGCCTTTTTTATTCTTGTCATTGTGACGGTTGTTAATTTCAATACCAATCCAGAAGTAAATTTTGATGGATGTGGAATACTTTGAAGTAAAAAAGAAGTGATCATTTTCTATGAATTAATGCTCATGCGTGTTATTTTATTGTGATGTCAGCCCAGATTTTAATATTCACGAACATTTGTTAATTTTGGACTCTTTGTAATCCTTCATCTCTAGTTGAACTATCATTGAAGGTAACAGTATGTAGACTGATATTGGGCCCTGTCATATCGATATAGATAAAATAGTTACCTCTTCAGAGCCTGTAAAAGCTTTTGAAGTAGCTAGAAATGGAACATGTTCAGATCATAAGTAGGGAGGAACTTTTCTGGAATCGTAAGATCAGGGAGGCCATCGAGATTAAATCCCAACAACCATCATTAAACAGGGATACAGATTACGAATTGGCGTCCATCTACGATGACCTCTTAACGCCTGAGCGCACAAGCAGTCAGGTGTTTAGAGGAATCTAGCCACAACGCTGAATGAAGATGTCGTGATGACATCGCAAGCTACGTCAAAAGCTAAATTACAGGCTCTGAAAAAGGTAATTATTTTGTCTATATCATTGAAGGTGTTTTCAGTTATAGCCTTTTCATTACCATTTTAAGATGAAAGGCTTCTGCAAGTACTTGAATGTATATGAAACCAGAAAGCCCAAAGGCTAGTGATGTCTTGCCGGAAGGGGGTGCTTTGTCACACTGTGGTTCATGCTTTTAAATTTATGCTTCTTGAATACATCATTTTTAAGATGATTTCACAATTTGGTCTCTGTTGACCTTACATGGCTTTTGAACCCCACTTAGAATGTATTTGAACTATGTCCGTCTGTGTAAGAAACCAAAAATTAATTCAATATGCCATCAAGAACTCATTAAGCATAAAGTATTTCTAATCTTGCCATAGTCACAGAATCCTTTACAAGTACTCATAATTAGGTAATTCAAACTAAATTATTACTGTTACAGTTATTCTTGTGAAAATCTAAATATTGTTTTCTATTAGTTTATCTTTACGATGGTAAAAAAATTCAGACCTAATTTTTCGTTAATCACGATACACCGAACAGAATTTGGAGGTACCGCCCACTGTTGATATAGTTTAAAACGTCTTTATACCCAAGTATGAAAAGGATCTATCATCACTGTCTTGAAATATCCTGTTTTTTATAAAGTTCTCGGCTTTTTACCTTTGATGACTTCTGACCTCTACTGAAAGCAATAGGGTTCTTTCTCTCTAAATGATAAAGTTATATACCAAGTATGAAGGTTGTTCATCATGGCAAACTTGAGATATCGTGTTTACAACAGCACCTTTACAAAAAATGTGGGGCATGCCACATGTGAACATGCATAATCACATGTGGCAGGGCATAGGAAAATACTAACTGGAAAAGTGAGGTAATGAGTGGTGACACATGTGGGATTGGAACCAATTTGACACACAATATTCTACTTTACCCCACTTTGCCTCACGTTTTCCTTTGTAAAAATGTATTTTGGTTCTCCACTCTTTGTCACATGCGGCAAACTGCGATAATGCAGGTAAAAGCATGGCACCTTAAAAAGTGGGTCAAATTTTTATTAAAATCACACATTGCCCTACAAATAATCACATAAAAGTCACTATTTTTCACACCCAACCATAGTTTTACATAGTATGACACGGTTTGTCCAGTGTGGTATTGGAACTTTTGCCACACAATTTTTTTGTAAGGGCAGTTTTTAAAAATGTCGCGTTTTCACCTACTGTGACCTAAGATAATCTTTGGCCTTTTCAAAGTTAATAAGGTTCATTTTCTGACTATATAGCATCCACATGTCAAGTAAGAAAAACACCCATGCTTCCTTCCAAGAGATATCGTGTTCAAGGTTTGTACAAGGTTTTCGCTTTTGGCCTCTGTTGACCTCACATGACCTTTGACCTCCACCAAAACAAAAGTAATCTTTGCGTTAAATATGATATTTCTATACTCTAATTACGAGAAATATCCATCATTACTATCTGGAGATATCGTGTTTACAAGCGAAGCGTTACTAACACACTCGCCAGCATGATTGCTTTGATTCCTTTCGCATTTGGCAAGAAACCAAAAAGGCATTCACAATGAAACTTGCTAGGGGGAGTAAAAGCCTCATATTACAATTAATGTTACAACTGCTTACTTAAAGGCATGGAAAATGTCTGAATTGGCATTTGATTTTACTCAACGAAGGGATCTGTCATAACTAAAAAAGTTGATTATTTGCTGTAATTTTTCCGTAAACAATGCAAGCTCAAAATTTCCGATCGACCCCCCTAGCTTATTAAGCACATTGACCAATTTTTCATAAGTTGCCTTTAAGTCTTCTGGTGGAAGTGGAAAAACAACGCCATTAACTAATAAAACAATAACAAACAACAATAAACAAAGAACACTATTACACGTTCATAGAACATGAATTATGGTGGTTCTTCCATTTTCATTAAGCACAATGTTCAAGAAAACAATACCGATGTACTTAAAAATGTAATTGTTAAAATGTCTTCATGGAAACCATTTGAATAATAACGTTTTGTTTGGTAGAAATTAAGGGCTTGGTTAAATGCTATTTTGATGTCTTATCTAAGTTGCTTCACTTTAAGTAATAAAATTTCATACCGGTGATAGATATAAGCAATTTACAGCATACATTTACAAATTTCTCCACAGCTTTTTTTTTTTTTTTTTCGTTGACCATATCACACAGATTAATAGTTTCTCCATCATTAGCTTTTAGATGTGTAACGTATTTAAAAGAATAGTTACTTCGAATAAAAACCATAGAAATTCAAACTTGTAGTTGGATTAACGTATTTTGTAGGTAATTTGGAATGTGCTGTTGTATAACATTTGTGTGATGTATTTAGAACATTTAATATAACATATATTGTAAAAGACAAAATGATGTGGAAATGTTCAAATAATGACAAAAAACTTTGCGAACCCAAGTTTGTCATATGACCATGTCGTGTTCTGTTTTGATACAATTGTTTTTAAATAGCCTCGAGTGTGTCTCAAGTCAAAGCGCTAACAAAGACATTTCACTTGTTAAGTATAATGTTAGCTATTGGATAAAGAAGCTCTAAAATTGTTCACTTCTCTTTAATTGGTTTTTTGACCGTTTCTTAAAACTCATGGTGAACCTTTGGGTACGAAGGAATTGGCAATAAAATTGTGGAAAAGCTTCAAGTTGTGTTTACTTTTCTAAAGCTTACACGTATTAGAAATTTTAGAACTGCCAATTTTTTAATATCTTTCTGCCTTAGCAAAAAGGCAGAATTAGTTTTTGTAACAATTTCCAACTTACAAATTCCCCAAACTTGCAGTAATACTAAGTTAATGCATGTAAACTTAACCGGCTAGAACAAGCCCTTTGCGAAATTGTAACGGTATTACTAGCAGTATGAAACCTGCTACTTTGGAGGGCAGTTAAGTCGTTCCCAAGTGACGTATCTGATTAGTGTGCTTAAATATGACTTAAAAATTAGACTTCATGATAATAACGTTAGTTTCAACAGAATTCTGAGCTTTCATGTTGCTTGTTATTTGCCTCTTCCTCTCGATATCTCTGGTGATTCTGGTCTAGTTGGTCTCTTCCCATATTAAAATAAATCTCGAAAACAAACACTTATCCCTTAGTCGGAAATTAAATTTACCATGCTTTAACTTCTGAATGACCGTACAATTAAGTGGTTTATGTTATAATGTAATGTATACAATATGCTGAGAATTTTTCGGGCACCCTCTGAAAGAAAAATTATGCAATGATGTAGCTAAAAATAATAGTTTAGAAAACTTTCTTGGTAATTAAAAAAAGTAATGATTTGACTTGCACCAGCACCTCCATATTCGGTATTAATTCACCAGTGTGTTTTAAATGGTTAAACTTATATTATGGCTATCAGTGGTGTATTTAGGGGGCCACTGGGCCATACCACCTCACTAATGTCGACTTTTTTAAGTACCTAAATTACGTAAATTTTTTAACACAGATTTTACTTCAAAGGTAACATATGTGGCACCAGACTGCATGTAAGGACACCTAATTTTTCAAATATTTTCAAAGGGGAGGGGACACCTCCTCACCTCATCCCCTCCCCGCCCAGCAATGCATAACGTAAGGCATGCCCCACACCCCTATGAGAGAAATCCTGGCTACGCCACTAATTATTATCATTATTATTGTAACGACTTCCCCAAAAACTATAACTAATATGGAAGGGTCGTAGTAATACGGCGTGACAACCGCTGCATGCCTACATGATATATGCAGTAACATGATGAACTCGCATGGAGCGCAGAAACTATTATTTATATTTTCGGACAAGTCGTTACAGCCCCCCCCCCCATCAACTTGGGCGCCTACGCCTATGACCAGGCGGGGGTCGAAATAAGATATTGCGTCCAGCCTTTACAGGGCTCTAGTACTTACGCTTTTGCTTCAGACCTGGGACAATTTTCAGGAGCCTACAAGCTGATTAACTTGTTATAATGACAAATCATATATTGCAACATCATAATCATATCAGACTATCATTTAAGCATTCAGTATTTACCATGTGCTCCTCTTGCAAAGCCCTTGGTACCTGAAATACTAATTAGGACAACTCGATCTAAGTTTGAAGAAATCAATCCCAGGTGTTATTTTCAGAAAAAATACCACCATTACATGAGGTTTTGGCAATAACCAAAGAAAAGTTTGGGGTTTCTGGGGGAAATCGCAGCAAAGAACACATTTTGTGAACTGTCCTGGAATTTCTTGAAAACACTTCCGATGGGGAGTGAACTTGAGTTATATGGGTTACCGGGGATGGGTGGGGTGCGTTCAGGTAACCAGTGCCGTCTTTTATATACCAGACACGGAACAAGGCTGAACTCAGGGGACTTAAGCCCCTTCTCGTCATAGTCATGGATTTTAAAGTAGTCAATTTTTGGTGTGGAGCTGTCAGCAGTAAATAATTCAATTTCATATACGGTAGCATAAACTAGAAAGCTAGAAAAGCTGTTTTCTTTTCTCTTTGTGCTCTACGCGTGAAGTAAAGCATTGCTGTGTTCTTCTACTGTTTGGTCGGCCCCTTTGTGGGAATTGTAGATCCGTGTCTTATCCGTCTATGTCCATAAGAGGAAATTCAGCCGTCTTTTGCTTTGTTAAGTTTACTTATTGTTTGGATGTATGACCATCTTAAATATTACGGGAAGGAACAAAGGTTAGAATAATACTATTTCATAGTAGTTCTCGTCCTCTTGTACTTAACACAAACAAGTTCACTTTTGACCTCGGACATCAGGACTCGGATTCCAGGGACTTGTACTCGGACTGGGTGGACTCGATTCCAGCCCTGATCTTTATACTCTCGCAAGTACATTAATTAAGCAAGACGGCTAATATTACAAAAACTTTTCCGCAATATATATAGGGTTTTTGAAAAAAAAAAATCTGACAGAAATAGTTTTCTGTCAAAGTTTGAAATCAAATAGGTATGGAGTAAACACCTTAACAGCATGGGCGGCTCTAAGAAATTCTGTTTGGGGGGGCAAACTCAAGTCCGTATTCAGGGAGGTTCGGAAGACCCCCCCCCCCGGCAATATTAATGGTCAGCTCCGGATAGTGCAATCGGAGTTGGTTATTATAATGTATTACAGCAATGCCCCATGTAGTTTTCAAGAGCTCTTCAGAAACCATTTCAGGCAGTCAGTCATGAGCTGACTACTTTAAAAATAAACATAGGCGTAGGAAGCTTTTCGAGACGGGGGACTGAACCTTGTTTCGGATCGCCGTCCTGGGGGAGGGGTGTAAGGGAAGGGGCTCCCCTCCCCTCTGAAAATTTTTTTGGTATTTGAGGGTCCTCAGATGCAATTTGGTGCAACATTTTGAACAAACTTTAAGGAAAATTACAACAAATTTTTGACATTTCTTACAGAAGAGACAAATAAGGGGTTTTCGCCCTTGGATCTTGGGGGGCGGAAGCATACTTCAGCTCCCTCACATTTTTGACTGGGGGCTTTAGCCCCCCCCCCCCACCCCTTCCTGCTTCCTACGCCTATGAAAATAAATACAACCATATCAGCCGATCGCTACTCCATAGGGGGGAGTAAGAGGCAGGTGAAACGGGCAAAGCGGCTAGATCCATTTGTATAAAATGAGCCTCACCTTTAAATATTTTAGTTTTTTTTATTGTGTCACACAATGTGTTTCAGCTTTGCCAAGAAACCATAAAGTGTTGGTTTTCTGGATTTTTTTTTTCGAGCACTGAAGACACTTGAAAACGATGAAATGTTAGCACTATTTTGGATCTCAGTACCGATCCGAAACGAAATTTTTTAAAGAGGGAGGGGAATTCTCCTAACTCAGAACGACGCCTCATCCTATATACAAATAGCTAGGCCAAAAAGTCTCACTACACTGAACTTAGATTGACTGTTTGGTGTCTTTATTCTAATCAACGGAAACGGTATACTTTAGCACAGAAGTGGAGAACCTTTTGCTTATAACATGCCATTTGACAGTCATAAGACCGCTCGTGGGCCAACGGCGCTGTCAATTTGGACAAGGGAAGGGAAATCTCTTCTTCTTTAGGCTACATGCCCGTTACAACTCTTTGTAGACAGATAGCTATGCTAATCTGGCCAGGTGACATCCGGGCAAAACTGCTTTTAGTCGTGGATGATAATCAACACGGCTAAAGGGTTGTGTATCGATTGACCCCGAAAGCTCTAAAGTGTCTGCAAAACTATGGGCATTTAACTCCAGCACTACCGTTGCCCTCTGTAAATGACATTATGATGCCTAAGCTAATTAGATTACAAAAATCACAGCGTGATCATTTGTTTTGATAACCTTAGCTCGCACTGATGGTAGGTCCATTGTTGATGTCTGAAGTATAATAGTAGCAAACAAGCAATTAAGAAACGCGCGCCAAGCGCGCGGAAAAAATGTCGTTTTGAAAGCACTTTATTAATGTTTAACCTTCGCGACCATTGCACTGGAAAGTTATTCACTTCGTTAATATTAAACCGAGTCAAGGAAAAGGGAGGGCCTAGCCCATCTCGAATAACATGTTTTGTTTTATTTAGGCCTATTTATTATTTATTTTTTTTTTTTTGAAAATTGAAGACCATGCTTTGCAAACTTTTTTGGGGGGCAAGTGCCTCCCCCCGTGCCCCTATGGCGAGTCGCTAATGCTTAACAGCACAGACATACATAACCACTACACTGAGAAATCCCATCCTCAATGAGTTCAACTGTCCCTCATTTGTCGAACGGTACCGTACATTTGTCAGCTCTCTAAGTTTGGATATTTCGTGTTCGGCAGACGTGATTTTATAACGCAGTTCAGCTTCGTTTGTGGTCAATCTTTTAAAATTTTTTACCAACCAACCGTTCGTGTACAGTTAGCAATTCGTTAACGAATCTACATTAGTGAGAATCTTGACATGCAGCTGCGTTGTAGGGCCACCCAAATTATGACATGGCTGATTTTGATTGGTAGTACTTAAGTCTTGCTCCTTTACTCTTCATTTGTGGCATCTATTCGCTTCGGCATGGAAGACATAGTTTTAGTAATTAAGGCAATAGGTATACGTAATAAAGTTTCAACAACAGGTCTTTAAAAGTTCTCTAGAGTCTCTTCGGTTATGCCTTTTTCTATGATGCGTCCTTACTCAGTTGGTCACATAACAGCTTGAGAAAATTCTCAATGAGGTTCAAGTCCGAACTCCTCGGTGGAGTTTATACGTCGTACTGCACGTAAAGCGCTATGTGAGTTTTGACAGGGATCACCCATCCTCTTAAAACAACCTTTCGTTTCCTTTCTCTACGCAACGTTCGAACAGTGAAGGGAATACTTCCTGCACGAACTTCACAAATTTGTTTCCTGTCAGTTTCTCATGTTACTATTCCACACATGCTTCTAATTCTACGAATCGCCAGTAATTGATAAATTTTAGAAATCGTAAGGAATCGTGGAATTTTGCAAATTTCTGGTCAAAATCTTGACCCTGTACGATTCAGTTACGAATCTGTTGAGATAGACTAACGAATATTCCTGGGATTCCGCTCGAATCGCACGAATACGTCAGGATATAACCACGATTTCCAAGAATCGCTTAATAATACTACACGAATGTAAGAATTCAGTTAAGCATAAGTTAAGAAGCTTCCGAATGCACCTACGATTCTGGTACGATTATAATTTAAACCCTGACTATTCTTGATAATTCGTGGAATTTTCCCCCAAAGCAAGTATAAGATGCCCCTCACCACTGCTTGGACATCACTTCCGAAATGGATTGCCAACGTAGAGTAGCTGTAGTACTGGCCCTGAAAATGGAATATGAAAAACACCTGGTGATAAGTAGAAGAACACTTGTTCGAAGAAGCAGGAGAAAGTCCCCAAAGTAGTGGATAAGACCATGGCTGGCATCAGCTAGAAGGCTACAGTATGGGCACTACAATAGACTGATGCAGGAGCTGAGGGTGGATGATGAGAATGGAAGATGAGAATACCTTTGCCAACTATGTGAGAATGCCACCGCATCTGTTTGAAGGGCTACTCAACAGGACTGGACCATTCATTTAGAGGAAGGATACACACATAAGGCAAGCCCTAGATGCTGGAATGAAGCTGGCCATGACCCTAAGACATCTGGCTACAGGAGACAGGTACCATATCCTCCAGTATGACTTCAGATGTGGCTACAGCAGAGTGATACGCAGTGTGCAGGAAATCTGTCAGGCCATCATACAGGAGCTGAAGGATGAAGTCATGCCACTGCCAAGTACCCATGATGACTGGAAGGCCATTTTCCAGCAGTTCCAAGACCGTTGGAATGTTCCTCATGTCCTGGTGGCCTTTGATGACAAACACATTGCCCTCAGGAAGCCACACAACTCAGGCAGTGTCTTGTACAATTACAAAGGCTTCTTCTCAGTGGTCCTTCTTGCCCTCGTGGAGGGCGATTACAAGTTCATCAAGATAGAAGCTGGTGGAGAAGGTCATCAATCGGACAGCTGTTCGGTGTTTCAGAACTGATGGAGTGCACTGAAGACAACACCATAAACTATGGAACGCCAAAAGGATCACTGTATTTCGACGACTACTCAGATATTTTGTCGTCTGCTTAGGTATTTTGACTAACTGTCGGCTACTCTGCTTTAGAAATATTGGATTCTAGATTTATACTTCGTCGTTAAAAATTAGGTACAGACCTTTGACCTGTTTTTGAAGGCAACGAAAAACTTCTGAAGTCAAAAGTACTTGAGCGAAAAACGTGTAACCCCTTCGGCGCGTCCCCTTCTCCGAACGGACCTCAAGTAATGTGCCGTCTCCAAGTAGTTTCAAGTCTCAAGTATTTCTTCGTCTCCAGGTGCATCTATGAATTCATTAGGGAGGGAGGAATATGTACGACATTACAGGGCATAACTGGAAAGTTTGGCAAAAATTTGACCTAATCATGACGCTAGAAATCAATAGGAGGATTTAGCCATCAGGCGACATAAGAGGTCTGTATTTTTTCCCCGGGAAAATGGCCTTTTCCCGGGGAAATTTGGCTAAACGATCCTATTGAATTCTAGCGGCATGATGTTACAAATTTCCGTCTATTAAGAATGTTGGCCTATCATTTATATTGTATGAAAAATCCAAGCCCCTGATTCTTTGCTATTTTAGATAATACACAATCAAATTATCAACAGGATTGTATTAATGGATACGTTTGTTAAATTTGTCAATGAAAACATGCAAACGGCAAAAATATCTGCGCAGACGGCAGATTATCTAAGCAGTCGAAATACAGTGACCCTTTGGGCGTGCCATAATAAACTTTCTTGACAGCGATCCTCTGCCCAACGATTACAGACACACACCCTACTTCATCCTGGAAGATGATGCTTTCCCTCTCAGTACTTTCCTTTTGAAACCCTACCACAGGAGTGATCTGGACAATGAGATGATATGGCTAACCACAGAATTTCCAGTAGCAGACATGTGGTGGAGAATGGAGAATATGGGCCAACAGATTCAGATGCTTCATGGGCACCCTGGAACAAGGACGTGAAATAGTACTGTTACTGGTGGAGACAGGAGTCCTGTAGTCCGTAGCTGATTCCTGGTCCAAGACACTGCTTCATGAATCCAAGGTTGAGTTAAGAATACATAGGAATGCCTTCGAATCGATTAGGAATCGGTTACCATACCTAAGACTGTACTACGAATTTGTTAAGAATTAACTAGGATTTTTTGGATTTGGGAGTTCGGGACCAAAATGAACAGTTCAAAACCCTGCCACGAATTCCCGATTGCTCAAGAATTTCAAGAATTGACTAAGAATAATTAGGAATCAGTTAAGAACGTCAGGAACTTACTAAGATTCAACTAAGGATCCCTGAATTTATCAGTTCGTGACGATTCGTAGAATTCGTAGCGTGTGTGGAATCGTAGCATAATACGGCTTCACTGATGTAACATCTCGATCATGTGATATCGCGGCATGTAAACGAACCACTTTCCCTTTTACTCCTCTTTGATGTGCAGCCAAATGTAATTCCTGTTAACAACTTGCGCTTGGTGCAGTGGGTGCCTCTTGTAGTGGAAGCGTGAAGCATCAAAGTGAAAAGCTATACCTTCTTTCCAAAAGTCTCCTTATGTTCGCATTTCATCTCTCTGGCAAAACGACGTCGTTCCTGTATGTCGGTGCTATACCGTCCTTTCTTCCTCGATTGGAACTACAAAGTGACACTGTTCTTCGAGAACTTGAGAATTAAGACTTTAGGGGCACATCATGGTCCCGACTCTAAAGCTTCCTTGAGTCCTTTTCTGCTTTGGGGCACAACTCAAAACTCCACGCTTCTAAAGTTGTTTTAATATTTCTGGTCGCCCGGGTCCGTTTCTTTGATTTCGGCGGGGAGCTGGCCATTGTCAATGACAGCTCCCTGATTTCGGCAAATTCGCCACAGTGAGGATTTTTATACTCTTGTTACAATTGGTATATCACGAATTGTCATTTTCTGTCAGTGAAGTCTCAACACACGAACATAAGCCTTTGCTTCTGGTATAATTCGTGCAAGGAGAGCCATGATGTTGGTTATTTTGGAAAATGAGAGAAACAGAAAAATCGCCGGACACAATCTCACTTAATTGTAAGCAATTTGTTTCTTATCAAATTAATGCTACTACATTTGAACATCACTGATGCATGTCACATCGTGTCCAACATTACGCACTTTATATCTATGTTTATCTATGACCAAAGTTATCGAAAACACGACCAGCCATGCTTAACTAACAACCATTTCTGTGTACCCCCATCGCCCTTTAAGTCTCTTTCATTCGGATGATTGTACCACTCTTGTATCTTCTTGGATATGTTTGCCCCTCCTTCGATTTTGCTTGCAAAATTCTTAAACGTCAGGCTTCTTAAAAGGACTCTCTCATACTTTAGCCAGTCATTGCAAGTGATAACAGCTACCGCTTTACAAGAGAAGCGAAAAGTATTTTAATTCTTCGTGCCAAGTTTTCCCTTCAAAATTCTGTTCACTTTCACTTGAACAGTACACCTATCATGCATTAAAAATATTCATATTATTTATTTCATATTATTGCTTGTGATAATAAATCACTTAAGCCCATCTATTTAAAGTTAGATGAAACAACCTCTCTACAATATAAAGTTTCTCAATGTTTCGCACCAACCTTTCCCTTCAAATTACCTTTACTTCCCTGTACAAATGTATACCTACTTTACATTTGTACAGATAATCAGACAATCATAGCCAAAATTGACATCTCCCGAACCCTTCTACAATGTTGAGAACGAATTGTTATCGCGAAGGGAAGTAATGCGACTTGTTTACAGGCAACATTGAGGAAGGGGCTGGGGGGATTTTACTCAAACATCTGCACTGGTCCACAGTGTCCCAATAATTTTGGCCAGGATCGTAGGCCAGTCCTCCCTGTTACCGATTCGCCCTTTCGGATTTGCGAAAGGTTCTCACAAATAAGTCACCCTATGAAAACTTGAACCTGCATCTGGGTTCTCCTGTGACTTCATTAAAACTAATTGTAAGCGCTTCCCGCGTTACGAAAATCAGTACCAATGTCAGTACGAAAATGGGATATTAAAAAAAAATGGTAAACCAGCACTCAGAATTATGGTTACTTATTGAGTTTTAATGACATCAACACAACCCTTGCAATGATTGTATAAGAATTTATATTACGATGGAAGAGTGAAAGTCGTGTTCTACTTTTGTCCTGATTGGCAAACGATAATCTGACTCTGTCTCACATAATAGAGGGCAAGTACCCTAAAATCTATCAGAAACCAACACTTTTTACCCAAGACAGAGGTTCGATATGGAAGGGGTGCCTACCTAGACCCTTGTGATACCCATACTTCCCCCTACTGTACGATTCGGCACTCTTCCAATAGCCCCAGCTCTCAGAACAATTGTGCCATCAGGGGAATTAGGTGCTCTCCAGTCCCTGCCCTCACCCTCTTTTTGTATTGTACTCATGACTACGACACTACTAGATGATTATTTGAAAGCACAGGAAAACGTTATCTTTGGCGATTTTGGAGGAAGTCAAGTAAAACTGATAGTGGCTTAGATGCTGTCAAAACCCTGTCAACTATTATCTTACAGGTAGGAACGTGAGTCCGCACTCGTCGATTCTGGTTGCCAAGAACGTTTAATAATAAGTTTTAGTTTTACAGGGTATTTTTAAAATGGTTGTAATTGCAATTGTATTTGCAAGCTTATTAACATTCATGTGTTTGTTTCATTTTAGTTCAAAGAGTTACATACCAAGATCCATAGCTAGGATTTGATCATCGTGTAGTGACTATAAATGACTTACTAAAGGAAAAGCAATTAAACTTAGAGCTAGTAAACAGAAACTGCAATTAGTAACAAGGGCAGGTTTTGTTTACTTTCCTAATTTAATGTTGAGGGTATTGTTTATTCAACTAAAGATGAATATCGACAACCAGTAATGGCATTTAAAGGGAATTAAGTAGCGCAACCCATTACCCCTATGTATCTTTTACGATGTCCCTCAACGTAAGGCTACATAAGTTGAAAGAAACCCATTGTATGAAAACAAAGTCATGAGTTATGAAGTAAGTATCAGAAATGTTTGTCCTCGATTATATGGAACACGGTACGATACTGCACTTTCTTTATTTGTTGAAAATGAGTGGATTGTATTGACCCTTTAAGTTTGTTTCGTCAGTAGCTTATTAGACTTCTAAGTGAATGCAAATATCTGGGTTCCTTTGAAGCACTTCTAAAATCAGTGTTACGTTGGTAGACTCAATTGCATCACTTGGCTGCAGATGGTATGAAACATAAATGAGTGTGGTTTCCCAGTACTCAACAAGCTTGAAGGCTGAATAGATACAGACTCCTGACAGGGAAGCAAATTCAACAAACATTGTTTCATTTCATTTCTTGACGAAGACGATGTCCTTAAAAATGCAAACAGCGCTTGTTCTCTTATTTTCTGCTTCTTGTACAACAGGTAAAGAAGAAAAACATTAGCCAAGTGATTTTCAATTTGAAAAATTTTAATATTTCATATCAAACTTACCTAATCTGACTTTCGATACGGAAATATCTACCAATGAGGGTGCTCACGAAGTAAGCCTTACAAAACGTCTGTCTCCTCGTGCCGCCCTCTCTTTCGCTGAAGTTAATGAGTACTTATTTGTGAGGCATTTCCACATTAAATAAATTTATGAGGCAAGTCGGAATGAGGAACTTTGATCCAAATTTCGATGCTTTCGTTATATGATTGTCTAAAACATTACCTTTACAGCGACGATAAGATTTTCACGAAGTCCGGAAGAAAGACTTTATGACGCCCTGTTCCATCAAGGTAACTACAACCCAAGAGTTCGTCCTGTATTCAACCCAAACAACACAGTGCACGTAAGGCTAGAAATGCAAGTTTATACAATGCCGAATCTTGTAAGTAATCTTCTGTTCTGTATGTTATTCACCCTTTAACCAGAAAATAAATGTTAAAAAGTGGTGTTGAATAGTCCCC
Source organism: Holothuria leucospilota (assembly GCA_029531755.1). NCBI lineage: Eukaryota > Metazoa > Echinodermata > Holothuroidea > Aspidochirotida > Holothuriidae > Holothuria > Holothuria leucospilota. The sequence continues at coordinate 9,501,726 of CM055976.1, read as the reverse complement.
TAACTAAATTGCCTAAAGGGAAGGGCCGCTTCTTTCCATGAAAAAGAAATTCTGGGTAGAGTTTGTAAAATTGCAGTGAAGATATGTAAGCAAAGCCATCAAATTGGTGGCCGTCCTATCTAAGAGGAAGATTCAGATAAGAAGTTAAGAATAATGGGCGATACCCAAATGCTAAATGTGCAGCTATCACAACGGAATTTTCCACATGGGTAATATGAGGGGGGGGGGGGGACCGTTAAACTTTTGACCTTTAAGAACGACCCATGTTTTGGGACTGTTTGATTATAGAAAACATATAGCTATCATAGAAAGCTCTTTTCAAATAATTGCCGTTCGGATCGTAAACGAATTCTTCGGCAGATTAGAAACAATCATAAGATACAAATTTGTTACCTTTAAACTATTTTTAATGACAAATGTATTAAACATTATAGGTAAGCACTCTGTAAACAATGTGCTATTTAAATCTCAATTCGCAAAGCGTTAAAAGACAGAAGTGATTAGTTGGACCTAAGATGGCATTTGTGCATTCTATTGTTCAGAGTAAGTTTCAGAAAAACTGGATCACTTCCAAGAAGTGTTAGAGACTCTGTTTTGTTTCCATATACTGAAAAAACTCTTCTGTGTCATAAATTTCTACTGATGCACGTGGCAACAAATACCACAAGTATAACTGTGTGCTTTCTGAAATTCTATGTATAGATGTCATTCTCAATGAAGGGATTATATTTCTGTTTAATCCAAAATAGCTTCAAAGAACTTGGGTACCAGTATATTGTCAAAAGGCAAGCTTTTTTGACAAGGTCTCACCCATTATACTCTACCTGATATGGATTATCTTTTTATCCCACTATTTGAGGCGCGGCAACCAGTTCTTGCTCAGGGGGATTTGAATTGGAAAACCAAAGGATACGAAATGTTGGTCACCTCCTCTATTTAGAGACTTTAACAGTTAAAATCGTTATAAAATTTATTATAATCTACCTGCTAACCTATACAGCCTAGAGAAGTCTATCATTTCTCATGACTTTTAAATAAGCAAACCCCTAGCTTATAGTCTTGCTTCAAGATATACAAACCTTGTTCATCCACCAGTTCATACCATTCATCTCATTGCACTCGCCATATTTGCAATAAACCAGAAAAAACAATTTACAGAAACTTTGATGATATGTCAAAACACGTTTTATTTTTTTTTGTTTTTGTTTTTTGGTTTTTGTTTTTTTTTTTTGGTTTTTGTTTTGTTTTTTTAAGGGTTTTCCTACCATCTAAACTCAGTTGTAGCTTTTGGGAGAATCTGTTACATTGCATATTTTTAAGGTATAAGACATGTTACTAAATCAAATAAATTAAACAATTGAGTATGACTTTAATATGAAATGTGAGATATAGACGATAGTTTCCATATTGCTCAGCAAATAAGAAGGCATTATCCAAAGTAATATTTGCTAATAACGTCAATGAGTCAAACGCCTTCCGACGTTATCTGAAAACTTGGAATATATTTTGAGGATACCGTACAGTTGTCTTTTCATCTGAGGCTAAATGCATATGTTGATTCGAACTCTGGGAAGACTTAGTTTCGTTGAGATACAATATTTCTTTGGATTCCTACAGTGGCATATAAGGGGGTGCAACAGGCACTGACTCTCCCCTACTGACACCTAAGAAAAAAATTAAAATTCAAGGCTGACAAATTTTACATGCAGTAACATTTTAACCCAAA